>JBBPDJ010000019.1:15494401-15652215 GCA_037974625.1 Cucumis cinereus
TATATATATTAAAAAGAAATTAAATAGAGAGAAAAAGAGAGAGAGACTCATTTCCCAATTACCATGCACACTCGTGAAGTCTTGAATGCATTAAATTATTGCCCTTTGTATTTAATTCTATACACATTAATTTCTCTATCTCTTTCAAGAAAGAATTAGGTTAAATTATAAGTTTATTTGATTTGTGGTTTAACTTTTAATTTTATATTTGATATTTTTTTATCTGACAACTAAGTACAATTAGATCAAAGTTTAAGTTCATATTTATCATATCAGTTAAAATATATGTCTACACTTATTTCTTTCTTAGAAAATAACCGTACCACCAAAATTCCAACCGACGACTTGCAAGATATTGAAACGTGTCAATCACCGGAGCACGTGGCAGTATGAATATATGTTAATATTATAAAACAAGACAAATTAAAAAAAAAAAAAACAAAGATTTATTGGATATTTGTAGAGTTCAAACCTTATTAGACACTTTAAGAAGTTTAGAGATTAAACAACACCGAGTCTCGAAAGTACTAAACTTATTAATTATTAATTTTTTTATTTTAATTATTTTGAGTTGGGTTTAGGTTAGTTTAATATAAACTATGTGATTGGAGTTGGTTTGCCTTTATACAACCAGAACATTATTAATGGGATTTGGGAAAGCCATTAATTAATTGAAGAAGCTCTATTTTAAAAAAAAAACAAAAAAAAATTTGTCGTTTATCAATTAAATTAGGAATGAAATTATATGTTAATAATAATAGAGTAATTAATTAGTATGTATCACTCACTCTCAGAAAAATAGCTGTCATATAGTTTTTTTGGTGAATTCATTTTAGCATTGCTGCAAGCAAAGGTACCCTTGTTCTACGCTTCTGCCATCCCCCAACTTTTTCAAACCCTTTTTCTTGACTTCCCTTTACTTCAGCCGACATCTAATTTTATTTCCTAAATTACCCTCTCGTCTCAAACCGAACATAGTTCAATTGATAAAGAAAATGACAATAGATTTGTTTTTATATAAATAGCAATCCGTTCTTATGTGTCATCTTGACCGTGGATGAAATGTACCTTTCTAAAAGTTTAATTTTTAAATCTTTCAACTTCTTAGAGATTGTTTGTTTTACCGATATCTACACGCAACGTTTGTTTTGCAGTATTGTAAGATATCCTAACATCTCGACATTCTCATGCATTTGACGAAGAACATCCGTGGAGTTTAGGATTTCCATATTTCCGACATCTCCATTTTACATTTTTGTTCTTTATAATTAAAATAAATAGTCGTCAACCATATATATCATTCAATGTTATATCCTCATTCTTATTATTTTAAACATGATATTCGAATTTAAATAATATAAATTGTTTTATAACTAACTATATGCTATTTAATAAAGTGTAAATAATTTAACACTTATAAGATTTTTGGATGTCTCTACTTTTAGTGTTATGTTGGTCGTAAATAATAATATATAGTTTCAACATAAAATAATAACAACTTAACCTTAATATATATTATATAGGCCATACCACTTGATTTAATGCATACTTTTTCTTTTATTTCATAATAATTTGTGTTTGTAATAATTTTGTATTAGTTGAAAGCTATTGTAGGTTGTCATGTAATTGAAACTTTCAACTATATATTTCAAAATGTGATGAAAAATAAATAAATAAATAAAAGTGAGTGACCATTTAGAATAAAATTAAATGTGAAATTAATGAGTATGGGAGTTTGGAGAGAGTGGTAGTTATCAAATCTTAGTCAATGTTAGATTTTGTTTTTAATTATCATATTTATTGTGTGTATATATATATATTTCTTTTTTTATTATTTTGTATTAAATTTTGTTAACTATATAGAAAATTATGTTTTGTTTTAGGCTTGATGTTGACTATAATCCTTAATCATAAATAATTAATCTTAATCTCTGAGCTGTATAGGGTCAATTTTTTGTTTTTAAGGTTAAAGCTTTAAATTGATGCTTTAAGAGATTCCCAAACCCTAAACCCCTGATTTTCTTTTTGGATTTTATTTGTTTGCTCACAAAAAGCCACATCCATTTTATATTTTTTAGTGGGAAATAATTGAACTCAACCAAGTTTTCACATATCTAATCATATATTTTAGGGATAATGATAAATTAATTAGCGTTGGGTATTGTCACACTCGAAGACACTTTAATAATTAACGAAGTGAATAAAATTCAAATGTAATCAAATTAAATATAAAATATCACAGTCTATACCAATCTATCGCGATATACTGGAAAACGAAGGAAAGAAATTGTGGAAAAAATGAAAGAAAAAGGAAAAATTAAGGAAATCAAAAGGGATTGGAATAATTGAAAAGAAAGGTGATGGGCTACAAGAGGTATAGAAATATTATAGGATCGTGAAAAGACTTAACATAAAACCTGAAACAATACTTGTCAATGTCACTTCGTTAAATCATCCCTATAACAATTTTCTTTTTCATATATATAATTGCATGAAAATTAATAATAATAATAATAATTCATAAAAATAAAAATTAAAAAAAAAATAAGAAGATTTGGGAAATTTGATTGATTGACAATTCAAAAACCCCTCTTTTTTTTTTTTTTTTCTTTTTGGTCTCAAAAACCTTTGCATGTATAAAGCTAAAACCTGGAGATCACACAATGGCCAATTTAAATAATACAGAATTTTCAAAATTGATCGATGTGGGAAACATTAAACACGATAATCAAAGCAAATGCTGGGATTTGGATTTGGATTTGGCTGACGAGATATATCAGAGAAATTAAATAATATATTTATGTTTTTTTTAATTTTCTAGATTAAATAGAATGTTCTCTCTTAATTAATTAATTTGTTTATTTATTTTTAATATTTAATTTTTTTTTTTTTTGGTTTCTCTCTCTTTCCCAATCTCTCAGGGGACAAGCAGCATGTACTCTCTGACGCTGTCTTTTGGCTTTTTTCTTCTATCTTTATTTTACATTATTATTTATCTTTTTTCCCCTTGCTTATTACTAGCCATATATTGATATAAAGGTTAAATTCAATGTTTAAAATGTCGAGGTCGTTTATATCGAATTGTGATCGACAAAATTTTAACGTCGATAGAATATTTTTTTAAAGAAACAAATTTATATATATATATTTAAACTAATGAATTAACGTTTTGTAGTTCATGAACATTAAAATGATTATTAATTCATTTTTTATATCAATATTGAATAATTTGAAGATGCGAGAATACTAACATGTCAGTGAAAAATACCATGCGTATATTGATAATGAATTAAAACGTCATTATGCTAATTGTATAGTATGGATTTTTGTTGTTTTATTTTCGTTCTGAACTTTTAATTTTAGCGACGAATTTTAATTCTATATATATACTTTTATTTTAGTTTAACTTAAATAAATTAAAACTTAAATTAGGGACTAAAATGAAAATTCAATACCCTATATATGAGTTTTTGTTTTCGTTTTTCTTTTTTGGGAGGGGGTAAAAATTTCCACTTTTCTCCGTTGCTTCAAATCTTAAATAGTTTTTGGAAATAATGTTTAGGGTTTTTTAGGGTTTTGTTAATACCGTTTTTTTGTGTGTTTCTTCGATTCTGGACTTAATATAACGAGTTTAATTTCTTTAGGTTTCGTTTGATAATTACTAAAAAAAAATTATTTGTAAAAATTATGTTTGTTTCTCTCGTGATTCTTTTTATAAGTCCTTTTAACTCGCTTGAAAAGAACAGTTGGGTTAATAGCCAAAATTTTAAACATGAAATTAAGTTTTTGGAAAGGAAAATTAAGTTGATGAATCAAGGTATGGCATGGGTAAATAAATTTTATAAAGTTAATTTTCCTAAGTAAAAATTAAAATATTTATTTAACTCTTAGATTTATGCTTAATTAGTCGAATATACTTTTAAATGTTTTTAATAATTTGCGTATTAATTTTTGATATTGTGTTTAAAACCTATGCTTTGTTTCATTATTTCAAAGTAAAATATTTGGATTTTTTTTCATTATTATTTTGTTTAATTTATCTAAAGGTCCCTTCAGGGAAATTAATATTTTCAAATTAAAAAAAAAAAAAAAGAAAGACGATGAAACAAAGTTTTGATCTTTATATTTTTCTAACTTTAATAAAAGCATAAAATTTAAATTTTATATTAAAGAAGTTTGTCGTTCTGATCTTTATTATATTAACCCTTATGCCAAAATGAGCATTATTGTTCCACTAACATCAAACATATACGATTGAGATTAAAGTGTTAAAGGTTCAATTCCTCGTCTCACATGTTGTCAACAAAAAAAAAAAAAAAACACATACAATTACTTAAACTGCAAACATTGATACGTGTCAAATCACTGTTTAACCTAAAAAATTTAAACTTATACAAGTACTCAAGGTAAATTTAATATTATATCAACACTGATTTAACACTTATTTTCACTTATGAACTTAAAATATGTGTTAAATGAGGTGAAAATAAGCTCCTAGAAATTTTAATATGATATCATGTTAAATAATCGATTAATCAAAAGCTTAAATTAACGAGTGAAAATACATCAATACACTATAATGATATGAAAAACGGTAAGCATTGCTCGATCTTATATTTCATTCATATGAAGTGCTTTCTAAACAATAACATACCATCGTGGAAAACGTCGTAGAATCGTTGTCTTTAAAGCAAACACAACTCAAAGGCTTAAACAAACCACACACCAAAGCTTAATTCTGCATCAAAACATCACATCTCTCTCTCTCTCTCTCTCTCTCTCTCTCTCTCTCCTCATTCTTCTCTTCTCTTTCTCTCACTTCTTATCAATATATTGCACTGTACTCCCCAAAGTACACAAAAGCCTAACACTCAAAAAGCATTAAAAAGAAAAGAAAAAAAACCCTTTCAACCCTTTTTTTCATTTTGCAATTCCCTTAATCCAAACCATGACGGACCCAAATTACTCCAATTCCTTCAATTTCATCCATCTTCCTCCTTCCAATTTCCTCTTTTCCCAATGCCGCCACCCTCCTCCTCCTCCTCTGCCGCCGTCATCTCCGCCGCAAGCCCTCCCTCTCCTCAACACCCTCTCGCCGGAAACCACCGATCATCCATCCTCCTCCACCACCACTTGTAGTTACGATGACGAATCTGCCGCTCTTGGTCTTGACATCAGCCTCTCTTGCCCTAGCTCCGATCTAGACTCCTTCTCGCCGGACCCCGGCACCGGGAAAATAATCGACGGCGAGATTTCCGACCACCCTTTGCCGATCTCCGGTAAGTGTCAATACTGGATTCCGACCCCATCGCAGATCCTCATCGGTCCTACTCAGTTCTCTTGCCCTCTTTGTTCTAAAGCCTTCAATAGATACAATAATCTTCAGGTAAAAATTTCAACTTTTCAATTATTTCTTAAAATCCCTTTTCTGGTTTTAGTTTTAATTATTATTTTGTTTCATGGGGTTTTGATTTAACGGTTCAAGAAATGTTCTTTGTGTCCTTTTTCTTGTGTACTTATTTTGCAAGATTGAGTTATTGCATTGAGACTATGAGTGAGGGTTTTTTTTTTTCCTTTTTTTTGTGGGTTTTTGCTTTTTGTATCAGTCTGAGAAATTGAAGTGATCTGCTGCAAAAGAACTGTTTGACATTTATGATTCGTTTTTCATTCTGGATTTCAATTGAGCTATATATATTATATATATATATATATATATTAGAAAATTTGATGTTTTTATGAGTGATAAAATGGGTTTGTTTTTTGGATAATTTGATAATGATTTAAGCGATTTTGTTTGAAATTTATGTCATAAATTCCATACTCTAATTTTTATTTTTTTTCTTAAACAGATAATTTGGTTTAAAAATCTGAATTCTTAGTCTGATTTCAAATACAGAGATGTTGTTTTTAGTTCAATTACCCAAATAACTTCCTGGTGTTTATGGGTTACATTGGTTTACAACTTCCCTTAAAATTACTCAAATTAACCCTAAACTTATTATTAATTTTTAAATGTATATACTTTTTTTTACTTACAATAATATTATACATTCATATATTTAAAAATATCATTTTTAGCAGTTAGAAATAAAAATTTCATCAGATAAATTGAAACAAAAAAATAAAAATTTCCGAGAGTTGTTTCCAATCTTAGTCAATTTTAAAAACAAATAAACAAAAAGTTCTTTTTTTTTTTCCTGGGTTTGGAAATCTAGGTGAGATTTCCAAAGGAACTGTTAGTAAAACAATATTTGTTTTTTAAAAACTAAAATCAGATTAGTTTCCAAAAGCAGAAAGTGAGATCATTCTTTCATATTTTTATATGTAATTCTCTAAAAACATGTTTAAGTAATATTATATATATATATATATATAATATATATATATTTCTTCACGTTTTGTTTACTAAAAATGTTCATCATTCTAATATAAACAAGATTATTGTTTCCAGCTTTTTATATCATAACATCGAAAAAAAAAGCTTTTTATTTTGTTATTATTTTATTATCCTTTCATCGAAAAAACATTGTTCATTTTATTTGTTTTTTAAAAAACAATAACATTTGGAAGTGTTCTCTTTAGAAAATAACAACGAAGGATGAAATAATAACATGTTTTATTATAAGTATTTGTAAGTCGAGATATTTAGTACACTAACTAAACCTACTATTTATAAGTATATATCTCAGTCTAAGAACAAACACATATACATACTCTTGCAAACTTGTTTCACGAGCTTAAGCTTTTGAGTTAACCTTGATATCGTTGTTTGAAAAATGTAGATGCATATGTGGGGACACGGTTCACAATACAGAAAAGGACCAGAATCACTGAAAGGCACACAACCAACGGCAATGCTAAGGCTTCCATGCTATTGTTGCGCAGTGGGTTGCAAACACAACATAGACAACCCTCGTTCACGCCCACTCAAAGATTTTCGAACCCTCCAAACCCATTACAAGCGCAAGCACGGAATCAAGCCTTTCACTTGTAGAAAATGCACCAAAGCCTTTGCTGTTAAAGGCGATTGGCGAACCCATGAGAAGAATTGTGGCAAGATTTGGTATTGCTTTTGTGGCTCTGATTTTAAACATAAACGCTCCCTTAAAGACCATATCAAAGCCTTTGGTCGCGGCCATGGTGCCCTTGGCCTTGATTACTTTGACGACGATAATGAACCCTCTCCTGAACTCGATGACGATCATCTCTTTGTTCGCCTTCGTTAATCACGTGTTCTCTTTCTCTCAATTTTTTTGTTGTTGTGTGGTTAAGTAATATATATGATGTTTGTTGTTGTAATTTGTGTTGTGTATATGAGGAGGGAGTTGAGATGAGGGACTGTGATACAAAGGTGCAAATTGAAATATTGATTTAGTTGTAAAGTTTTTGGTTATGTCGATTTTTATGGCGATTTATAATATATGAATGAACGTTTTACGACCCTTGATGTTTTATCGTAAATATGAAAACTCCCTTCCACATCGATAATCATTGTTTGAATCAACTTTTTTTTAATTTTTTTTAAGCTCGCTCATATTAGAATTATAATAGTGTGAATTCATAGGAATATTGACCTAGGATTTTTTCTAATCTAATAGATCTAGATTGGTCCAACCAGTGATTTGTGATCGAAGACTAATTTCATGTTGTCTCTATTTTTATGACTCTTTTTCCTAGCCTTTGCCTATTTGCAATGTCCAAAATAACTTGTTACATAAGGTCAATTAAAAAAATAATAATAGAATAAACCAATTGCACTTAAGCTAGGCGTGTAATTAAGGGAGAGTTTAGGATGAGAAGTCTATGAGATTATAACAATTATCTCTTGCTGTAATAAATACTATTTACAAGTTTTTCATTAGGTACAGTAAACACTATTTCAAAACTCATAATTTTCTACGTTATTTATTATTGTTTCAGTTTTTACTATTTTTATTCATTATTTTTTTATTATTTGCTACAATATTTACTATTTTATACTCGAACTTAAATAGTTTACGTCTTGAAGACATATTATTGTAATCTAAAGTAAAATAATCTACACTTTAAATATAAACTATTATAAAATAACTATAATAATTTATGAATATAATAACTCACTGGCCTTAGGGGCACTATTGGGATATTCTAAAGCAAAACGGTTGTTATGGTAAATTCGTTCCAAAATGGGCCGAGGAAAGTTCGTGGGCTTTATTTAGCCTCTAGTTATCGGCTCCACTCGATATCAACCCATCCCTAACCTCCGAGTCTCATTTTTTCGCTCTGTGGAACAAAATTGAATGATTGCTTCCATGGCGTTAGCGCCAAGCATAAATCACAGCCTTAGGTTTCCATCATGGAACGGATCAAAGATCGTGGCCTGCTCAAACTCAATCAACCCTCCAATAAATTCCACCAGTTTCCAATCATCTACCGTCGCGAAACGCTGCTTACGGTGCCGCACCGTTTACTCGGATGTCGATAATTCTCCTTCCGCTTGCGCCTTCCATGGCCACATCACTGGTTCGTAACGTACGCTTACGTTTAGTTTAATAAACTCGAAAATTTTAAAACTTGGTCTTAGTTGTTTTTCCAAAAATTGGGGATTCGTCCTCACAATTTTATATTCTTTTTGTGAAAAGCTTATATTGAGGTTGAAATAGTATGTGATTTTGGTTTTATTAATAGGGGAGAGAGGGCTGTTTTCTTTGTCACCCCCGCACCAGGGGATTGACGGTGAATGGAGTGACGGCTCCGGCGTGATCGTTTATAAATGGAATGATAAATCAAATCGTCCTAACTCCGGAACCGGCAACTGGAAGAGACGGTGGAGTTGTTGCTCCGAGTACGATGAACGTGCACCACCTTGTCGCCGAGGATGGCACGTCTCTTACGACGATGGCTTCACTTTGTATTAGTAGAATAGAGTGTTGTCTCTGCCAATAATGGCATTTGTAAATTGCTGGAATGTCATAAGAGGAGTATTGGAAAGTGTAGATGTGGAACAAAAATGGCTCGAAAACAGTAAAGATAGAGACTTGGGATGAAAATTATGGACCTGTTTGAACCAATGACTGTGTTAAATACTAACGTTTTTACTATTTTACATTAATCATTGTTTCTGTATTATAACTAAAATAGTTTACATACGAGCTACTATATAATTCAAATTAAAATAATCTGATTATAAAACTCAGTTCAGGTTCCATATGCTCCATACATGAACAAAATAAAAATCATATACAAATCTAGTTTGAAATACATGATCCAAATATGAAATTTAGATTACATTAGATAAGAAACTAAATTCACATATTTGTTAATATTAGTCTAGAATAAGAGTAATGTATGGAATAAGTTATTAGATAGCCATACTGATTGAGACATGTGGGCAGTAGGCTAGATCAACCTTGTGTCAACATCTAATCTAATCTAATGTTATAAAGTTTTAATCAAATTTGAGTAACGTTCAAATTCGCAACTAACAAATTTAACATTAGCATATACTTATACTAAAGTGCCAATAATAAAATATACATGATTCAATCTTGATCAATTTACACAAGTCATCTTCCAAGAACATTTAGATTTGTATGAACAAAATTGTCTATGAAATTCATAAAGCAGAGACGAGGGAGATGAGTGTGAATGGTGAAAGAAAGCGTCCGATTCTCATCATTCAAGAATAAGCATGTATATATAACGACAAATTCATACACTCTCCGATCAAATCTCCGGCGACGCCACGAAAGCTACCTAATAAGATCCCACCGTCTTGAACGACTCATGAACATGCCGGAGCATATCCTGGTCCCGATTCCACTCCGGCGTCGGCGCATTCACAAAGTGAGCATACAGCTTGTTCTTTGCACAAGTCACCGATATCAAACTATGAGTTCCCGCGCCGTCGATCTCGTACACATAATAAACCTGTCCATTCTCATCCTTCTTCTCCTCCGCCAAGAAGCTCTCGGCGCTCGCGATTTGATCCTGCAAATTCACGTCCGATAGAGCTAGGTTATTCAGAATCACATCCTTCGGCCCCAATTGCCGGATTCCAGCTAGGAAAGTTAGGTATTCTTTCTCTGATCGTTTCTTCGGGTTGTAAAATTCACTGTCGGTTCCGTTCGTACCTGCGGAATTAAGAAGGTAAAATTGATTTTTGGAACGAATTGAACTACTAGAGATATTTGATTTAGGGATTTTGATTGTGATTTTGGAGTACCTTTTTCGACTTTGGATACTAATCGCTCTTTCCAGCCTTCCGGCACGTCGTAGACGTATTCTGCTGTGTCTTTCTTGTTGGCGTTGCCGCCGAGGCCACCGTAGTTGGCGGCGCTGGCGGCAGTGCCGTAGTAGACGTTGAAAGTAGCCCCGGTGTCGGCGAGGGACGGTGGAGTGGTGCTAAGGATCGCGGCTACGGCGATGGCGGTGGCTGCGATGGAGATTGGGGCGGTTGATATTGAAAGTTGAGGTTTGGATTGGAGGAGGGGAATTTGGGGCTTTGGTAGCGGCGGAGTTTGCGGCGGCTTTGGGGCGGTTGTCCCGGTGGAAGTGGCGGCGGAGGAGAAGAACGCCAATGGCGTGATTGCTGTGGCCATAGTGATTGATATTCGTGGATTTGGGCTTATGGTTTATCCTGTCGAGGAGGATTTTCTCCTTATCCATTATTTTTCTATTTTCCTTTATTTTTCTAATTCGTTTTTTAATTTATGAAATTTATATATTTTTTCCTAATTTTATAAAATCCCATTTTACTTTATAACTAAACCCTAATTTATGTCTTTTCATATTTTTTAAATTTATAAACGTAGTCAACTTATGATTTTTCGAAGATAGCATAACTTTATTGACGTACGAGAGTATTATTGATCGATAGATATAAAAAGAAAATTGAATTTTAAAAGTTTGCATCTATAACTAAAATAATAAATATATAAATGTGTCATTTAGGCAAATCAATTGTTTTTAAAGTGTTAAATATGACACGTGTGTATATATATATATAAACAAATATAAGGTATGAAGGTTTTGTTATTTCAATATTGGTGAATTATTTAAACCTCTGATCTCTTAGTCGGTAACATATATTTTATGTTAGTTGATCTATGCTTAACTTGAGAGTTGGTAGATGAACTATACTAGTAATGTGGAAAAAACTGAATTGTAAACTTAACAAGAAGAAATGTTTATTAATTAACGTTGAGTTATAATTACGGTAAATACTTATTAAACATGAAATCGAATAAAGGGAGTAGTTATTAGAAACTTTGAATCAAAACACACTATTCAAATTTCAATAACCCTATTTAGATAAGTTTCAAGACAACATTCGTGTGTGTTATTCTTACATACGTTAAATTCATAATTACCATTTACCTTTTCCAACATTTCTATGAAAAATAGCTTTAATAAAACTTGAAATAATCTACCGGTTGTAACTACATACAAACTTTTAATGGTCTACTCTAACAGAATATATAATACCCTCATATTAGGATAAATTTTAAATATTTAAACCAACGAGAATGACAAGGTAGGACATATTCAAAGTAGCCCGAAAATTTAGACTTGTTTTAATGAAATAATATAATTACGAGTATGATATATTTATATGTTTATTGGCTTTATTGAGTTTGACGACACGTAGGTGAAAAAGTTAGGCTCGTATTGATGATGTCATATCACGACGAGTTAAGTTATGCTCAACATTAGACAAATTAAATTTAAAATTCATTTAAGAGATATATTAGATAAACTATTCGTTAAATTTAGATAAATAGAAGCAAAAAATCAAAGCGTAATGAGAAAAATAATATAGGAACATGTTTGGCTCGAGTTATAGGGGTAGATGAGAGATTGTTGGAAGAGAAATGCGAGGAAGTAGGCCTAGTGGAGGAGGCTAACCACCCACTTTTTCTTCCATCTACGAGCCCATTCTCCATGACCCATGACCCATGACCTACTAACGACTCTGCATTTTAGGTACCATCCAACGATCATGACCCACTCACGAGTAACCATCCACATTTCGAGGATTACTCAAACTCTCACACTAGCAAAGGTAAGGAGCTCATGGCTCCAAGGCAAAAAAAAATTTAATTTTATGTATTATTAACCTTTTACGTTATATGTGACACCTAAAAATACTTAGGTCTTGTACATCACTTGCATATCAAACATTTTAATTTTAATTTTTGTTATGTGAGTGGTGAGAAAAACGATGTACAGAGATAAGTGTTGTCTAAGATGAACTTAACTAAATAACCAATATGTCTATTGTTCAAATCTCCACCAAACGTTGGATTGAACTAAAAAAAACCCTTCTAAAACTAGAGGAAGAAAACAATACGAATAGTTTCGCTTGAGATAAATCGTGATACATGTAAAATATTTGTTTCTTTTGCAACAATACGTGGGATACCCGATAGCAAATTTTTATCTATGATCTTGAGGTCGATAGTAGACAAGTGGAGGTTGAAAACTCTGCCATATATTTACGTATTAACTATCCAATGTTATTCTAACAAAAAATGTAACGGTCACTATTCTTACCTAAACGGACAAAGAAACACAACCATTTAGATATTTTAAAGCCATCAAAAAAAAAAAAATACACTTTCTTGACTTTTATTACAAAAATACCCTCCAATTTACGATGCCAACTCCCATTTCCGGGCAGGGGCATTTCGGGAGTTATCCGTAAAATGAATGGCCAATGCTTATATTCGATACTGACCGCCAAAAAAGCCCTAGGTACAGCCGTACAGGCGCGACCCATAGCCTTTTTCTTTTGCCTTCTCCGATTGAATTATGAACTGCGTTGATTTCGTTCATTTCTCTTCCTCTTTTCATTTCCCTCCACTCCTTATATCTTATTCAAATCTTCTCTCACTTATTTAATCAATCAAAATTTTTCATTCCTCTTCTTTCCTTTTATTTGATTTTAATCCGTTTCTCTTCTTTCGATCGCCATGTCTAAAAGGTCAGTTTTTGGTTTTGATTACGCTTCTTTATACGTTCTTGTTGATGTTGTCACTTGTTTTTATGAGTTTTGATAATTTGATTATGGATTAGGATTATGGGTTCCGATAATCGCTTCTTGATATTGTTTTTTCACCATGGTTCTTTCGTGTCTTGGTTTAATTTTTTAGGTATAGCCTATTTCGACGGGATGGGTTATTTGATATTTGGAAGTTACGTTTCATGAAAAGTGTTTTGTGGGGTTGTTGTTATTGATGCGTTTATTATGAACTTTGGGTTGTTGTTCGTACGTGTGCTAATTTACTTTGTTGGTTTGTTTAGGGTCTTATGCAAGTATTTTGCGCATGGAGCTTGTTTTAAAGGGGAATATTGTGAGTTTTCTCATGACTGGACGGCTCCACCAAGCAATGTAAATATTAATTTCACTCCTCTGTGTTGCCCCATATTATAATGGTGTTCAGACTATTGTTTCTTTCTGATGTATCGTCCATGACAGGTTTGTACTTATTATCAAAAGGGAAAGTGTGCTTTTGGCAGTCGATGCAGATATGATCATGTTAAAGTTTCTCACGCGGAATCGTTTTCGAATTCTCAGCAATCTCATGGGTCTGAATCTGTTTCTGTAGCTCATTCTCAATTATCAAGGCCACTTTCTCCTTTTTCTGGATCTACAAGCGAGCTTGCTAGTTCAGAGATACCCAGTCTTCCCTTGCGCGAGGAAATTGCTTGGACTGGAGAGTTTGTGCGTCCAGATGGTCTTGATGATTGGGGTAATGGGGAGGCAAGGGTTGTTGGTC
Organism: Cucumis cinereus; assembly: GCA_037974625.1. Lineage (NCBI taxonomy): Eukaryota > Viridiplantae > Streptophyta > Magnoliopsida > Cucurbitales > Cucurbitaceae > Cucumis > Cucumis cinereus. The sequence goes on from JBBPDJ010000019.1 coordinate 15,508,162, forward strand.
CAGCTGATATACCTATTTGTTCTTTTGCTGCAGCTGGTGGTGATTGTCCGCGTGGTGAAAATTGTCCTCATATTCATGGGGACGTATGTCCTACATGTGGAAAACAATGTTTACATCCTTTTAGGACGGATGAAAGGGAGGAGCACTTGAAGGCATGTGAGAAAAAGCAAAAACATCTAGAGTCTTTGAAACATAGTCAAGACATAGAATGCAGTGTTTGCCTGGAGCGTGTTCTTTCTAAAACTGAAACAGCGGAGAGGAAATTTGGGATTTTATCAGAATGTGATCATCCATTTTGCATTTCTTGTATTAGAAACTGGCGCAATAGTTCATCTACCTCTGGAATGGATGTTAATAGTGCTTTAAGAGCCTGCCCAATTTGTAGAAAGCTGTCATACTTTGTCATTCCAAGTGTCATCTGGTATTCTTCAAAGGAAGAAAAGCAAGAGATTGTTGATAGCTACAAGTCAAGGCTGCGGTAAATTTATGTTCTTTATTCCTAATTTGTAAATGCACTACGGAAACTGTTCAATTGCTTTCCATTACGTTCACGTTTTCTGCTTCCCTTTTGTTTTGTTTTGTTTTGTTTTGTGTGTGTGTTTTTTTTTTCTTATATATATTTATCAAACTCAATTTTTTAAATTGAAGTTATTACATATCAAATGTAATTGTATGAACTATTATTTGAGATGATTTCACTACTCTAATCTGCGAGTTTATATTATTTTCATGCACAGATCAATAGATTGCAAGCACTTCAGCTTTGGAAATGGGAACTGTCCTTTTGGATCCAGTTGCTTTTACAAGGTAAGTTTACCTCTGAAAGCAGTCACTTCGGTTTCCTTATCCTAATTGTACTCTCTTCCAAGCATGATGGATGTTTTTGTAGTGGCCTTTTGTGTTGTGAGGACTTTCCAATTTTCCTGAATTTTATTCTTCATTTTGTTTTGCTTATGCCTTTGTCCAAATTGTTTTCTTTACCCTTTTTATTGATCATTGATATGCAGCCTGCTGAATGAAAATCTCAACCTGTTTGGGTTTTGTTGTGTAATCTACTTTTATGAGTTTTAAAAACCAAGCCATGTTTCCAAAGCTGAGATTCAGCCTTTGTCGCGCTCCAATTCGAAAAAAAAAGGGCTTGAAGTCACATGTATTCTAGGAGATGAAGACCATTATGGAGAAATGATGTGAAAAGAAGCACAATTTTCATTAACTAGAAACCAAATAGTTAACAAATAAGGCCTAGAAAACTAAATGAGGAAATGGTCAGCAATCTTGCTTAATGTTTGCGATTACTTTTGCCGTCCGTCTTCGATAATATCTATGGCTCAATTCAGGTTCAAAGTGATGTGCTGACTACTTTGGTTGGTTGGCTCTGCCGGCTCTGTGTAGTTGTAGTAATGCCTAATCAGTCTTAGTTAAATTCCTAGGATGATAAAGTTATATATTTTGGACAACGAGATTGTGTTGCTAGATCTGCTACAATTGATTGATGGGATCCCTCTAATTCAAATTAATAAAAAGTTATATACTTACAGATTAACAGGTGTTTGATTTGAAAGTGTTATCATCATATCATGGGAAAATAATTGTAGTTTAGCACTGTAGCAAGGCTGGCGGGACCTCTCCTAAACTGCATTCTGTTAATCTGTATATATACTTCATTTGCCAGTCATCTGCGCACATCTATTTTAGAAAGTACAAATGCTGTCACATCTTCTTCGTCCCATATGAGTGTTGCAATCTCAACAACCCTTGTATTTTTTGGTGACGTTTCATAGGTGTCACATAAGCAGTGCTGTTGCTGTTCATTTTCAATCAGTTTTTGTGGTAGATGTTGAAAGATGTGATTCATAGTGGATGTTATCTTCAGATCTATGCGCATTCTGTTTGTCATTTAATTTCATTAGAGCAGATTGGCTTTCCAATGATACAGTGTTTGTTGTGTTCCAGCATTTGGTCATTCCTGGTTCATACACATGGAAATATCACAGGCCACCTCCACGCCAACCACAATCATGGAGAACTCCTCCAAGCAGATCTAATATTGTCGATATGGATGCCTTTTTTGAAATGTTCGAAGATGTGGAGGATTTGGATTTTAGTGACGAAGATTTAGATTTTGAAGATTTAACACTTTTGGAGATGGCACTAATGCAGTTGGGTTGTGAAGCTAACTCGTCAAGTGGTGAAGAGTCATAGTTTTTGAGCTACAGTTTTCATAGGTAGTTGTAACCTGATGTATGTTGGGTGTTTGGCGAGTTCCTTTCTAGTCTTGCCCAAAAACTTTGAATATTTTGCTACTCTAGCATTTTTGGCCACCTAGCAGTGCCCTCGTGTGCAGTAAGACAAGCTTGTAGACATTTTTAATTATCATAAATGCCATGTTATTGGGGACTGATACTTTGCAATAGGAAACAGTCATTTGTCCTGGGGAAAATTAGTTACCCAGGTATCAAGATGACGATGGTCTATTTATGGAAGAACCTTTTCTTTCCGTAGATTATATTATGGCTTCTTAAGTGTGATATTTTACTACTGGGAATTAGGAATATCTGCTACCAGCTATCTTCTTCATTCCTAGATTTTACGAAGAGTTCCATTTCTCACCCTCTTGCTTACCAAAACCAAGGGTGCGCTCCTAATGTTGATCCTTACCAGATTGGTTGTCTATTATCCGAGTATGCCTGTAATTTGAAGTGAATTTTTGATTAATATGTTCTATTATCTATGAAGTAGTTTCCCATATGTGGACTTTTGCACATGATGCCTTTTTTTTCCGAATGAAGCCTTATCTGTTTGAATTCGGACTTGTGTTGCTTCTTTACTTTCATCCTTGTATGCATAGCAGTATTAACTTCAAAATGAGACTCCAATTTTCATGTGATTTTCTCGCTGCAGCATGCACATCGGGATGGCCGGTTGGAAGAGATAGCTCTGCGTCACATTGGGAATGAAGATGGTCTCACTGTTATAGCTAAAAATCTTAGGTTATGGTTTGTGCATTTGCTTTATATTGACCATTAATTGTGCATCTTTACCTTTGAATAAATTTGAAGCAATTTTCAGGTTGTCCGACTTTCTCAGTGACTTGCATATCAGGTGAAGAACCCTTCATTCAGGTATGGAACATCCTCAGCACTCACACTTGAGCTTCTTTTTTCTTTTCTTTTTTTTTTAACGATATGTGGAGTGGGGGATCGAACCTCTTACCCTAAAGGTTGAATGTTCATACTTGATGCCATCTTTTGGTAGTTTCATGCTATTTTGCTATCTACTAAATATTTTGCATTTTAATATGATAATCATTTGCCTTTATCCATGGGGTAAACTTCAATTAATACTCAAACATTTTTCTTAGAAACGGAGCCAGATTAATCTTCTGGCACAATCACGTTATCACTATATTTCAACACTTGGTCCCTGGCAAGAAGAGTCCATGAAATGCTAAACTCTTTGCAACTGTCATGTAATCGTTTGAAAATGAGTATCACATGTCCTATGGCCTTAATGTAGATATTTTTGTATAGTTAGTCTTCATGAACAATTGCAATGTAATCAAAGAATTTGAAAACCCATTTCAGAAGTCGAATTGCTTGGTGTGAAGTCTGATATTGAGAAATTGAAGGTGGGGGTATCGAACACGGTGCTTCAAACTTTGTCTTCTACAATATCGAAATAAAGCTAAAGACATTATGTCATAGTGAGAAATGAATGTTGAAAACCCAAGCTTGTTCTTCCAATGATATGGTGAAACAAAGGTTATCACATTCACATCTCAGATGTTGAATCACAGCTGAATAATATCTATGGGTTCTACATGTTCGTATTAAACAATTGGAAAAGCTCAGAATGTATTTTGGTTTGGTATTTTAAAAGGAAGATATAATGGGAAGAATATCAATGTTGTATTTTGTTTGATACAGAAACAAGAAAAAAAAGAAAAAAGGTAACATCAGGGTTTGGCTTTGGATGAAACTTAGTACTCAAATTTTACAATAAAAGAACAGTGATTTTTTTTTTCTTTTTATTGTTAATTGTCATTATTGTTCTCTTTTTGTTAGTGATAATTTGTCATATTAGAATTTTCTTGAAATATATTTTTTGTTGCAATCGGGAAAATTTTTAAATATAGCAAAATAAATTAAAATATTTAAGAAATACAGTAAAATATCACCATCTATCTATCATGAACTGTGATAATTCACGACTAGCGTTTATATGTATCATCATAGATACAGATAAAAATCTATCTTAGTATATACATACATTGTGATATTTTGAAATATTTTTAAAAGCATAATTGAGGATTTAGGGTTTATTCTATTATTGATAGACTTTGGTAGGTCTTGCTATATTTATAGTTTTTTAAAGTTGTTATATATGTTAATAATTTAAATTTAATTGTTATATATGTAATTGTTGCATATTTGAATAATAAATTTTAGTAACAATATTAATAATAAAAAAAGGTCCACACTGTCTTTACGCAAATTGGAAAAAATGTCAACGAAACTTTTAATTGTTTGACCAATATGCATACACCTTTTCTTTTGAAAAATTAGAATATAGATCTTTTACAAATAATATAAGAAAAATGTTGTAAATGATAGATCTGTTAAAAATATTTATAAATATTACAAAATTTTACTTTCGGTCCTTTTCTAAAGTTATTCTAATAAATATTTTATTATATTCCGTGATCTCACTTTGACGATAGTTATTACCTTTGAATTTATGAATTTTAACTCTTAACAATTTAGTTTTTATCGGGAAATATACAATTAAGATTTGGTGAAATGATTGAATGTCAAGTTTGTTTATAGATTATAAAGACAAAATCGTTACATAAAACTTTGCATGATATAAATTAAATTGTTACAAATTTTAAAATATAAAAATTGAATATTAATAAATATATTAAATACAAAAACAAAATTTAAGGTTACATAATTTAGTTTGATTTTCAAAGGTACTGTTGGGTTGTAATAATGTGTCATAAATAAAGTCTCTCTATTGATTATAAAGTATGCATTCACACTCTAATTTTTTCTAAATATTTAATTTCTGATTTTGAGTATTTTTTTCGTTATTTAATTTTAGGCCATTCAATTTCTTTTTCTCAATTTAAAATATTACCAATGTTTTGAAGTATACGTTACTTTCCCAAATATGAGGCCATCTTTTTTTTTTCTTTTCTTTTTTTTTTTAAATTAGATTTAGAATTTAGGGTTTGAGTGAGTTTATATAAACAATTAATGTCATATATATATTTCCTTTTAATTAGAACCTAAGCTATATAATTATTTCTAAAGAACTATGTGTATTTATTTTCCTTGGAAAATTAATAAGAGAGGGAATTGATAAATAAATAAAAATAATTAACTAATTTTAAATGCTTTTAATATCTTATTTCATGATGGTTTATGCACTTTCATTATCTAATTTTTAAATTTGATACTTTAAATAATCTTAAGATTAGTGTATGTAATAGTTAGTTAATTGCTGATTTTCTTCTAAATAAAAAGTTAAGTCTGAATGAGTATTGCTTAAGTTTAATTGAAAATATGAAATAAAAACGTTAGGTGTGTATCTTTATTTTACCACTATTGATAATTAAAAATACATATATGTTTTGGATGGATAAATAAAAATATACGTTGGAATATACTATTATTTGTGTTTACCATAATATAAACGGATAGAAATAACAATCTATTATAATTTATTGTTTATTACAAAAAACTGTGATATTTTGTTATATTTGAAAATTAATTCTATTATAATTAAAGATTAATTTTCTAAAAAAGGTTAAGCTGCTCATTAATTAAAGATTAACTCTAAGAGATACAAATCATTAATTAAAGACAAAACAAAATTGTGGTAATTGGTATTAATTAATTGTTTTAAAAAATATGTGTTTTTACGTAAACATTTTTTGAATAATAATTCAAGTTTTACGTGTCAATCCGATTGATTCCATAAAGTCTATTTCCAAATTCATATTTTTAAAATTCGACCAATTAACCTTTATTGGAAAAATGGTGAGAAATAACCCTAAAAAAGACCATCTTTCACAATTACCCTCCATTTTCACAAAATTCATTTTAATTACAATTCTCTCTTTTTTAAATTCTTCCATAAATATATTTTCTAGAAATTTCAGTAATGTTTTTTTTTTCAAGTGTAATTTAATTGGGTTTTATAGAAACTGTTTAAATAAAAATAAATTTTTTGAAAAATATTTTTAGTTTAATCAATTTTAAAGATCTCGAAAGAAAATATTGGAAAAGAAAAATTGTTTTCTAACAAAAAAAAAAGAAAAAAATTGTGAAATTTGAAGATGTTTGAAGGTTATTTGGAACCATTTTTAGCTTTTTGGTTAAAATATCATTTTTTTTATTTTAAAGTTAATTCAATTTTAATCCTCAAAAAATTTTAATCTATATATTTTTAATAAATCTTAAATTTAATTATAACGATAGTTTAACGTTCATTTAATTATACTAAAAAAATTGAAAATATGCTCTACATAAAACCAATTATTATTATTGATTTATGAAAATTAACAAACTAAATTTAAATTATTAATGATATTATAATTTGTCCAATCAGTGACTTTGAAGTCCAAAATTGAAACAGAAAGAACAAGACCCTATTTTTATTATAATAATATTAATAAAAATAATAAATCACACTAAAAAAATAATAATCATACAGCAAAAACAGGTCACTAACAACAATGAACAAATAAACAACCTAAAGAGATTCTAAAGGATCTCCATTTTATTTTCCGATCAAATAAACCCCTAAATATAAAAATGATAGTATTTAATTAATTAATGTGTATGAATCAAGAATCCACAATCGATTTAATTTAGGGCTTCAAAAGTGCAGGAAGAGAGAAGAAGAAGGAAGCAAAGAGCAGAGCCATGGAGGCCGCAACAGGCAGAGACGACGCTGCTCCTCGGTCGAGCTCTGGTGCCGGCGCTGGAGCTTCCTGAGCGGAAACGACGACGGAGAAGACCGCGACGACGACGAGGAAGACGACGGCGGAGAAGTTGGAAGTGCCGGAAATGGCCATTGAAATTAATAAAGAGGAGAAAGAGGGGAAATGTGTGGGAATTGTGACTTATGAAGTCGGTGAAATGAGAAGGTTGTGAGGGGAGGTTATTTATAGGGTGGGCCGGAAGGCGCGTGGACCCCACTGGGACTAGGCGTCCAATGAGGTGACGAAAAGTCGCGTAAGAAGTCTGGCCACGTGGAGGGTACGTGGAATAAAAAAAATAAAAAATAATAATAATTTAAATCATGTATGTTTCGTACTAATTAATAATTTCAAAGAGTTTAAGTCGGTAATAACTAATAATGAACTGTCTTAATGACAATTGTTTGTATTTAGGTGCAGATTTAGGTTGAGTTGGTTTGAGAAATATGCATTTGGATATGTGGTGCAATTTTTTTTAATCTAAAAAAAAGTAGGTTGTGTATGTTTTTGTGTGGTGGAGATATCAGAAAGCACATAGATAAGTACATACATGATGTATACAAATTTATTTTCAAAAAAATATTGTTCATTAAAATAGTCAAGTTAGACAATCTTAAATTTTGGTGGAACGATTAAAAAGCATTTGGTCATCTAGATGTACGTAACAAGTAAGTTTATAAGGATGATTCAATTATACTCGAACAATCCTTTAATATTGAAGTATTATACAAAAACAACTGTCAAAACATTAGGGTCTAAAAATTTTAAATATTTATTTGAAAACACTTTAGAAGACATTATTTTTGGTTTTTTCCCCCTAATATATGATTGGTCATATGAGATGATTCTAGGAGTTGAGCAAAGGTGGTTATCCGTAGATTTGATTATCAGAGTTGGTTATTTGTAAATAATGGTCAGTTGAGGTGACTATCGATGTCAGACATTACAGGTGATTGTCATCAAAGTTAATCATCGAAGACGGTTTTCGTCATTAGAAGTTTGAGTCGTAGAAAACGCGGCGTTAATTGAAAAGCGATGGCGGATGTAGGGGGGGGGGGCAAAATTGACATTTTACATTGGGTGGGAACTTGAAGTTTGTTCAACCAAAACAGACGAAACGGCCAAGTGTGCTTTTCCCCATTTCTTGACTTCTAATTCTTTTTTGCCTTTTTATTGTGTGTGTGTATGTGTGAGTTTCTTTCTTACAATTTCCTCCAAAACTTAACCCTTTTTCACATCTACTCCTACCCTTAACTTGGGGAAAATATAAGACTTCCTTTTTCATTCGAGAATTTTGAGTCGATCTCATTCAAATTTATTTTTTGGGTTTTAATTTGACGTCCAAAGGTTTGTGGATTTTAAATTATTTTGAGGAATCGTGAAGGGTTTTTTCCACCAACCACATTTTTCTACTCCTTTGGCTTCCTCGACTTCTAATTCGTGTCTTCCTCTTCAAGGTCGGTTCAAACTAAACGTTGATTAAGTTTGGATTTATGAAGCTTCTAATGTAAAAACACAGTGTCTAATACTTAATTTTTGGATCTCAATTGTTTTGTTGTGGAAACCACCACCTCGGGAGCAAAATTGGCTTGACCTAAATGCTATATTGTCAGAAATCAGTTGCTTCTCAAAGTTAACACATCCTCGATTTATAGCGTGCACTCATAAAAAACAAAGATAAAACACTAAGAGAGGTTTGAAAGTAGACGGGTGTATTCTATTTTAAGCCGAAATATTTTGAAAGCTTTTAGAAAAAGAAAGGGAATTAAACGGTTTGAGATTTGAGATTAATTTAGTAATTAATTCACATATGCTAATTAATATTAAAATAATACATTATGATTGACGCAAATGAACATTGTCCTCAAATCTCCATTTTAAAATTGAAGTCCAAAATTAGATCCATTTCATTATAAATTTAGTATGTAAATTCCAATCTTGTTTAATCCATCCCTAACCTTTTAACACTTTAATTCATGTCTAATAAATATATTAAATTTTGTTACTTTTTTACAGGGTATTATATTTAAATCATGTTTTTTTTTTTGTAGAAATACTGTATTTAAAGCACGAAGACAAAAAATTGAACCTCAAACCTTAAAATTGATATAGTACAAACACTGTGTCCGTTGAACTACGCTGACGTTCGTGAAATTTAAATATTTTTAAAGTTTTAACATCATGTTATTATTATTATTATTTTCATTTAAAGTTGCATCAAAGTCTAAAAATGAAAAAGGGAGAAAAAAAATACAAGTTGTTATTTGGTAAAATTTTGAATGAAACGGAAAAAGAGGCCGACATAAGACTCGCTCAAATCAGTTAATTAATTAATTTTCAACCAATTAAATAAAAACAATAATTTTAAATTGTTAAAAAAAAGAAAATAAAAACCCAAAATTAGCATCTTAATTTCACCTATAAATAATCTAAATTACCTTCCATTATTCCTCAGGCAGTAATCCATCAATCAAAGGCTTCTTCGGTTCGATCGCTCTCATCTCAATCGGAAGTGAGTTTTCTGCCGAAGAAAGCCAATTGGCTCAATCTCATCTCATCCATCCCTCATGGAAATGAAGAAGATCGCTTGCGCCGCTATTTTCGCCGCCGCCGCAGTCAGCGCCGCCGTGGCTGCCGATGAGTCTCTCTCTCCCGCCGCGGCGCCAGGGCCGAGCAGCGCCGCCTCCGCCGCTCTCCCCGTTCTCGGTTCACTCGTCGGTGCCTCAGTTGTTTCCTTTGTTGCTTACTTCTTGAACTGAAGCCCCGTTGGAGTTGGAGAGGGAGATTATTCTAATTAAATTTCAAATTTCAAATTTCAAATTTTATGTTTTATGTTCTTTTTTTTTTTAATGTGTTTATTTCCATGGATGATGTGATGTGACGTCATATATTAATTAAAAACAATTATAATAAAAAAGGAATCCGGATTCGTTATATTTTATATATTTTACAAATTCTGTCATTTTAATGACATTTGAAAGGAAAAAAAAGCCTTTGTCTAAAAATGCAAAAAAAAAAAAAAAGAAAAAAAAAGAAGGTATTATCGTAATAAATTATAAAATATTAATTACGGATAAAGCGATTAAATACATAATTAACGAAATTAGTATTTTGTTAAAAATCTCGATTCTTTCTTTCCTCGGTCTCTCTCGCACAAACATCTCCAAATTGAAAATCAAGAACCCAAAAATGGCCGCCATTGTTACGCGCAGGTTAAGCTCCAACTTTTTCAGACCATTTCTTCCTTCCACCTTTCTCATTTTCCAAAACCCTCACCAACCCTTTACCCGAATCCCTTCTCCACATTCCGATCCCTCGTTTCTTCCACGAACATCTCCAAACCCTACAGTTGACCTCTTCAATTCCATTTACAAATCAACCACTCCCGATTTACCGATTCAGAGTAAAAGCCCTAATTTCAATGGACCAATCGGATCCCATTCTTGTTCGATTCTGAAATTGAGAAACCCTAGTTTCGTTTTCATCTCGGATTTCGATCAGAAATCTAGATTTTCTTCAACTTCTTCCGAGAAGGAGAAGGAGGAGAAACGGGATGATTTGAAGCACCAAGACATCGAAGGGCCGACCGTGGAGAGAGATGTATCGGCGTTGGCTAATGAAACCAGAGACGTGGTTGAAGCGATGATGAAGAATGTATACAGGGTAAGTAAAGCTATGGCGGTTCTGGGTTTGGTTCAACTCGGCATTGGGGCTTGGATTTCGTATATAAATCGGGGTTCCCCGATTACAGAAGTTTGGATCCAGAGCATTGTGGCGTTCGGGTTTCCTTTCTCGTTGGCGTTTATTTTGCGGCAGTCTTTGAAGCCGATGATGTTCTTTAAGAAAATGGAGGAACAAGGTAGGTTGCAGATTCTAACACTGTGTCTTCAGATTGGTAAGAATTTGAATGCTCTGTTTGTTAGAGTACGAACTGTTTCTTTCTTGTGTGTAACTGGATTGTCTGTTGGAGTTTTGTTTGCTTTGCTTTCCAGATGAATTCATTTGAGTTTGAAATTGTTGGATTATCTTAGTCATAATGAATGAATGTTCCGTTAATGCCGAATGACCTGAATTTTGAAACCAATTTACATCACGTTCGCTAGTTCCTTCTCCCCCTGCCCACGGTCCAACCGTTCATCATCGATAAACTTTCGTGTTCACATTTCAGCCCACCTTCTCGATCCGACAAACTGCTGGTTTAAGGAGCTTATATGTTTAAACCTTTTGTAATACTGTTTATTCGATTTTATCTATTCGCTTAAACTTTTGGGTTAATATTGAAAGTATGGATGTTTTCAAAACACCTTTCAACGACGAGAAGGAGCTAGATTTACAAAGAAAGTAGTTGACATGACTTAAATGGTATAGGTAGTGGTATGTGGATTAAGCTAAAAGTAAAATCCTACTTTTCAAAAGATGAAATTTATGTTAATGGAACCAGTTCTATCTCTAAATTATGTCAATTAACTTTCACGTCGTTTCTAATTAGGTTACATTTAGCCGAAGCAATAATGCTAATCTAGGGAGGTATAAAACCAAAAAAAAAACAAAACAAAATTTTAGATACATGTAGACATCAACATCAAACTTGTAAAAGTCAATTATAATGGGATGAAGAAGATTTTGAAAAAGTTTAAAAATTTAGCAAAGTCTATCAACGATATACTTCTATCTCTAATGATCTAAATGATTCGAATACGTTAATACTTTGAATTTAATTGTTAATATTATTCATTTATTTTATTTTATTTTATTTTAACATACATTAACCATTACATTTTAAAGAGTTATATATGAATTAAAGTTATGCATCAAAGTCTAAATTGATTTTAAATAAAAATTCTTGAAGGAGAAAAAATATTTATTTTACAGAAAAAGTATGATCGCGAGGATGAAGATCATCCTTCCGTTTCAATCAATTCGATATTTGCTATAAAATAAAATAAAAATTCAAAAAACATCACTTTCCACGTGTCAATCAAACAAGGAGTAGTACACATAACAAAGAGTAGAATCGAAACACGTAACCCAAACCCCATAAACGGGATTCATCGGAGGATCAGCTTTTCTAGCTCGATCTCCTACATCCAGTTCCACGTAAACTCGCTACTGTCTTCATTCTCATTGCCCCAAACTTTGTTTCTCTGACTTTTTCCCTTTTCCTCCATTCCCAACACTCCACGTATATCCCACAACCAGCCCTTAAGAACTCGTAACGTTTTTGTTTTTATTTTTATTTTTGGCCCACATTTGGACCCTCGATTGCCCTATAAATGAGGAATTCCAATATAAAGACTTGCCTTTTCTCTCCTCCTTCGAAACCCCATTGCCTTTGTGATCGTTGTAGGGTTAGTTTTCCCAATTTCCTCTTCGTTTTTCTTTTTTCTTTTTGCTTTTAATCTTGTTCTTCGCATGTGGGTTTTTTTCTGGTTTTTTATTTTTGATTTACATATGTTTATTTGTTTTTCCCCCCTTTTCTGTCTTGTTGATTTTTAGTGGAAGGAGGGGAGCGAAGAATCATCATCTCGCTGGGAAGTTTATGGTGTTTTTTCTATAATCATCGATAACGCAGCGGTCGAATAGAGCTTTCCCTCCTACACCCACCAACGAACAGGTTAGAATTAAGAATTGAAGAAGGGTTTCTTTCATTTCTCGAATTTGATTTGTGGGGTTTCGATTTTTTTATTTATTTTTGCTTTCTGTTTGTTTCCATTCGAATTGATCCGTCGTGATTGTTTCTGGGGGAAGCGATTATGTTTTTGAAAGTGTTGATGATGTTGTCTTGTTGGTACTGCTAGTGATGCTTTTTTCTGTTTTGCTCAAATTTCTCCTGCTAATTTAGGGGTATTTTTAATCAAACTTGTGGGTGGGTGTAATGTTATGATGTTTTTTGGGCGGATGCTTGTGTTTTCTGAAGTTTTTGGACAATACTAGCAGATTTTTGCATGTCTGTTTTTGTCTTGTTGAGGAATTTCACTTGTTGGCTCCCAATTGTTTGTCATGTTTTTTTATTCTGCTGTTGATCGATCTCTCTTCCTTCTCGTTGGCTTGCGATGCGATGAACATGAAGTTTAGTTTTAAAACTCCATTTGGAGTGATTTTTCGTTTTAGAACATAGTTGAGGTATTTCAGTAGTTGAATTGGACTTGGCACTGGCAAGTGTATGCATATTACCATTCTTTGAAGAAGAATTTGAGTGAGTTTTTTCTTTCCCCTTTCTTTTTCTTTTTTGGTTCACCTTAGGTTTCCATTTTTGTTGAATGTTTCTGGACTCCTATTTATGGATGTTTTTCATTTCGTGAGAACTTAATGATAAAAAACAAAACCTCATTGATTTAATGGAAATGAATGAATATTCGAGGATGTAAACTCTCAAAGGGAGTGATAAAGAAAACACTACAAACAACAAATACAACCGGTAAGGCCTTGCAATTGAATGATGAAACAATCGGTAAGGCCTTCTCTAAACCCTGAAAACCTATGGCCACTTCAAACCTTCCAAAGAAAACTATGAATCGAGCACCTGCCATCAAAAGAAGCCTTTCAAAGGCCGAAGGCAACATGTTGCAACATTGTTAGTAAGATTTTCAAGACCAAACAGATTAATAAATAGATTCAATCGAAGTTTTGAACTCCAAATCTTCAAGCCATTTCTGCACTTGACTTCTTGAAAAAACCTTTTAGTTTTACGTGAACCTCTAACCCATTAAAGAGAAGCTTGGGAAGAACCATCACCGGCAAAGAAACAAAGATTCTCCTCATGCAAGACAATCCAATTACTTATTTTGACTGGAAAAGAATGCCTTCCCATGCACAACCACGGAAGTTAAGTCATTTGGTACACCAACCAAAGTTATAATTTGATGTTCTCCATGCAAGACAAATGAAGCACCTTCCTCATGCGAGATCTCGAGATCCCTTGGGCCTATCGTTAGGATGAATGAAACAAAAACAACTCAATATTTTTGGAGTCATTTGAATGTGGATTTTGTAAAGCATTTGATTTTCTTTTCATCATTTGGATTGGAGTATGGGTTATAATTCAAGCAGTGTTGAAGATGTTCGGCTTTCATATGGTAAGTGCAATGCTTCTCCTATTAGCTCAAGGAGAGAAGAACGTTAGGAGAGTGGAGGGAGGGAATTAGAGATGTAAACTAGAACCTGTGTGAACTGAAAAGCCAGTATTCAATGTCTCCACCCACCCCACCCCCCTCTCCCCTCTCCGTAAATGGCGTTCAACGTTCAACTTCGAATCCTCTTCCTATCATATTCTGTTTCTCAGGGATTGTAGTTAGTTGTTCTCCTTTTTCTTCATGTGTAATAGTTTCATTACAGATAACCAATGAATTAACATAATTTGGTTGAATTGGATCTTGATTATAGTATCTTTAACATATTGAACATTGATGTACTTTGAAATGGCTGATGGACTATTATTTTACAAGGAAGGTGAATAATGGAGCATAAAGAGACCGGATGCCAAGCTCCTCCAGAAGCTCCTAAACTTTGTGCAAACAACTGTGGATTTTTCGGAAGTGCTGCAACTATGAACATGTGTTCAAAATGCCACAAAGACTTCATCATGAAGCAAGAACAGGCGAAGCTTGCAGTGTCCTCGTTTGGTAACATCGTGAATTGTGGACCAAATGACCATGGCAAGAAGGCTGTTGTCACTTCTCCAACTAAGCTAGAAATCGAACCAGCTGAATCATCCATCATTCCAACTCAAGCAACTTGTACTTCATCAAATGCAAGCAGCACCGTGGAGAAGGTGAAAGAAAGCCCAAACAGGTGCAGCAGCTGCAGGAAGCGCGTCGGTCTAACAGGGTTCAACTGCCGATGTGGAAGCCTCTTCTGTGCAGTCCATCGCTACTCTGATAAGCACCACTGCTCTTTTGATTACCAGGCCATTGGTCGGGAGGCAATTGCAAAAGCCAACCCTGTGGTGAAGGCTGAAAAGCTGGACAAGATATGATAGACCATAACACCGGACCCGAAAGGCAAATCGAGGTGCAGCACCGAACGTATGTTTTCTTCTGTGTTTGAATGAAATCTATGATGTTTTCTTGGTTGATGTTTTATTTTTGGTGAAAAGGGGTTGTGTGCAAAGGTTTGTGAGACATGTCTGTTACTTGGAAGAGCATAATGTTGTGAGACAATCCCCGCTGGAGAAACGGCATCGAGTGTGATTGTAGGTTTTGTTTGTAAACCAGTCAGTTGTATGGATGGATTATGCTATGCTTAAAATTTCTGCTGGTTGATTTTGTCTCTTGGTGTGTTGAGCTTAAATTATGGTGAAATGGAGTGAAGAATTATCTTTATTAAAAAAAATGGAAACTTTTTTATGATTGTTGAGATCGAACATGATAATCTTTCATAATATTTGTTGGTTTGGCTCAAAGTAGTAGAAGGAGAAACAGACTGCATTGAGAAGTTCTGTTGTAATGAAGTTGATGTCCATGGAAGGGCTGTTTGGAGAGTGGCAAGGCAAATGAAAGTGGGTTTCAATTTCAAGATATGATTTTTGTTAGGAACAAGAAAACTTAGAATTCTGGATGGGAATGTTATTATGTAAACAATTGCTTGTTTTCTTACATGTTTTAATAATATATATATATATATATATATATATATATATATATTAATCTTAGTTCAACATTACATTTGAATTTCAGAACAAAAAGTCCTCAAAATCCTTTTTTAAGTTTATCGTAAAAATAAAGATAATAAATTAAGAAAGGTTATGGACATAGCCCCTCCATTTATTAAACTTGAAAAAAAAACGAAAAAAGGGTTTTTTTTAAAGAGTAATAATATTAAAAAAACCTATTTACATTCGGGTTATGTTATGGGTTTGGTTGAGTTGTAAATCCAAATGATCCAAATACTTTTAAAGTTCGAGTTGGGTTGGATTGGTGGTCGGTTATTTATCTTTTTCTTTTCTTTTTTAGGTATATTTTTTGTTAACTTAAATTTGTTTGTAACAAGGCAATAACTAAAATTTTATAAAATTCACACGTTAAATATTATAATCTAACTTATCTATTACAAATTTCAAACAAACATCTATCGATGTATGGATTACAATATTTATAAGTCATAATATATATATTTTTAATAATATTAGAAATTTAGATTGGGTTGCTAATTTTAAAAAATGTAACTGGAATTCAATCCAATCAAAATTAAAACTAATTCGACCTCACTCTCACATTTTAGGTTGGCTAGTCGAAGTTTTTTAAATTGTTATTTAAACCTCCCTAAATTACACTGTAAAAAAATCATTAAAGAACAATAGTCGAACTACACTTGATTTTACATTTGAAGTATAGATATTTTTTCGACATTGCCATTTTTAATCACTTCTCCCGAGGAAAACCATAGGTAAAACAATAAATTAAGCAAACTTATAAGAAGCAAGTTGAGAAGAAGAAAAGGCCCCCTAAATTGGTATCAATTTGTTAGCTATACACCATAAATAAAATAATTGAAGTGGAAAGGGCTAAAAGGGGATGAGCTGTGTCAACAGTAGTTGATATTTAGTGCAGAAACGACATGTCGTAATGGTATGTCGGAGAGTGGGTAACGACACGCCTGGGACAGGACTAACCGGGCAATTGGGTCAGTTTGTAATCAAGCGAAAGGGACCGTCCGGGCAGCAACGGCGGTCAGATTTGGCGGCTTAATAAATAATAATAATAATAATAAAAAAAAGGTAAATTTTTTCTGCCTTTTGCGTTTATGTTCTCTGCTCCGTTTCTTTTCTTCCAAACCTCACCGTTTCAATGTGAATGCCCCATTTTGCCCCTTATCTTATTCCACTTAATTCATTCTTTTTTAATTATCTTTTAAATTCATTGTACCCCAAAGTTGATAGAACAAAATGGTGTCGGTTAAATTGTGCTCATGCTACTTTGAGATATCTATTTATTTTTATTTTTACGCTCTATATTATATTCGTAATCAATAGGAGACATTCAAAATAATTATGAGATACTAAACTCGTCAGGATATATCTATATTTAATTTAGATAAAATCACTTTTCAATTACGTTTCGTTTCGTCCTTCAATCATATGTCACAATTAGGTGTTGGAATTTTCTATTTAATTAATTAAGGGTTTAATTGACCCTTAATCAAAATTTAATTTCAAAATTGACTTGTATTTGATTATTATTATTGTTATTATTATTATTATTATTATTATTATTATTATTATTATTATTTAAACAAGGGATGTCTATTACTTGACTTGGGAGCTACCTATCCTATACATCTAGGAACCCATTTCATAATTCAATAAATAAAATGCTTTTTTTTATTTAAAAAATATATATAAAAAAAGGGATTAATTCAGTAGTAATTTTTCAAAATAAATAAATAAATAAAAGTGATATAGTGCTTTTATTAAACATAATTGTCCCCCACATCTACTTTTGGTATTACATATTTTACTTTTCAACTTATTGACTTTGCTCATTTGAATTGTTTTCATAAATAGCACATCAAATGCTACTTGGGTGGCTTTTTTTAAAAAAAAATTATTTTTATTTAATTTAATTATTGTAGGGATGACCAAATCCCAATAATTCATTCATGTACATTGTTGTCATAACAGTGTTGAATAGTGATTTGTAATTTTATCAATTTTCATATTTTATTTTACTTTTTTTAAAAAAAAAATAATGAGATTTATTGCAAATTTTATGGCTCCTTTGTACTTGGTTTTGTTAGTAAAACATTAATAAAAGTGGTGAAAATTAATATATCATCAGAATTAATTTATTATCTCAATTGAAAATGTAAAAATTAATCAATGTATCAAACAAAATTAATTAATGTGACGCTTAAACACATATATAAAAACAAGAAAAATCCATCTTAGTTTAGTTTTATTATCTATATGTTCAATTATTCAATTTTTATATTTATACTTAATAAATTTTTCAGAATCTATCATTATTTATCACTGACTGATATTTTTCTATATATATAAATATATCGATTCATTTTGCTATATTTGAAAACATTCATTCTGATATTAATATTTTTCGTTAAAATTTTTGAAAACATATTCTATATTACATATTCTTTAATAAAAAATATTATTATTATTATTATTTAGTCAATTTGAAAAAAGTGTTCAAGAAACCAAATTTATGATTTATTAAAAATGGTAGAGGTGAAATTGAATATTTGAAAATACTTAGGTTAAGAATGAACAAACGTCAAGATTTAATGACTGAAATGACCCTTTAACCTTAATTACATCACTTAATTAAATCATTAAGCTAAAATATCAGAAAATAGAAAATAATTATAGCATTTTAACTTAAAAAAGAATATGAAAAACGGAAATGAAAAGATAAAACTCAATAAATTAGAAACAAAAAGAAAAAAGTTAATAATAATATTAAATAATAATAATAATCTTCCAAAAGAAGTAATTGAGAAACGTAATTAAGCTACTTACCATAATGACGAAGGACACGTCACAACCGATTAAGAAGAGAAAGCAAAGTGGGAAGGGTAAAAACGTAAATAAATGAAAAACAAAGGTTATTTTAGTAAAGTAGGTAAAAAAATATGTTCAATACGCGTCTCTATGAGGCCCATATTCCATCGCCATTACCGACCTTTCAATCCCTTCATATTCCTTCATTTCCCTATTTCTCTCTCATCCTCTCAAGAAAAACCCAACCCCTAAACCAAATCTTCTCCTTCTTATCATCTTCCTTTGAATCTCTCCGGGGATTTGTTGTCTGAGGATCCGATCGAAAGCTATGGCACAGAGAACCGAGAAGGAGGAGACGGAGTTCAAAGTTCCGGAGACGATCACGCTCTGCGTCAACAACTGCGGTCTTACAGGGAATCCAGCGACCAACAACATGTGTCAGAAGTGTTTTAATGCTACGACGGCCACCGCATCCATGGCCATGAAGTTTTCCGGTGAGAAAAGTCCGAGATCTACTACTTCTCGATCGCCTGAGAAATTTCGGTTCGTTTCAGAGTCTAGGAGGATTATAACGGCGGCTGATCGTCCGAAGCCTGACGAATCCGCGAAACGAGAGGTGAATCGGTGTTCTGGATGTAGAAAACGCGTTGGATTGACTGGATTTAGATGCCGATGTGGTGATTTGTTCTGTGCGGAGCATCGGTATTCAGATCGTCATGATTGTAACTTTGATTATAAAGCGGCTGGTCGTGAGGCGATCGCGAGGGAGAATCCGGTGGTCAAAGCGGCGAAGATCGTTAGAGTTTAAATCCGTAGATCGATTGATTACTAAAAAAACGAGAAAAAAGAATCTGTGATGATGAAATTTGTGCAAAACAAGCTTTGGGCTGATTGTTAAAAATTTTCTTTGGAGTATTGAGGATTAATCCCTCGAATATCCTCTCGATCTCTAGGAGAGAACAAATTGAGAGAACGAGGAAAAAAAAATGGTTGATGAAGATGATGATTGTTGTGTTTTCTCAGATAATTATGTTCTTGTTTTAATTTAATTATTATTATTATTTTTTTTGGTTTGATCGAAATCGAAAAGAGAAGATTATTGAAGATTTGTGTTGTGTGTGTGTTTGAAAATGCTAATGGCATGAGATGTAAATTGGATGAAATTCGCGGGGTTTAATCGGCAGTTAGAACCATTCTAGTTTCTACCACCGGAAGGGAAAAAAAGAAATTGTCGCATCCTGAAAGGATGTATTTATTTATTATTATTCGAATTTAATTTTTTGTCAATTTATTTCGTATTTTCTTTTAATAATAATAATAATAATTATATATATATTGGAAAATTGATAAAGTCGGCGATTAATCGCGATGGAGACATTTGCGTATGCCACTTTCCTTTCGAATTGATTCATGTATGCGAGAATCCCGAGTGTTTCTTGCTTTGCAATTTTGCCGCTTTCTAAGTTTGTGAAAAAAATTAGAATATTAAAAATAAAATAGTTGTTGATATTTGATATATGATATATTTCTTTTTATATTGATCCAATAGATATTTTATTATGTACATCCATCAATATGTGCTTTGGTCTTCCATTGAGAGTCTTTATTACTTTACCTTCTCTATAATGGTTTACGTTGTTTTATCTCTTTTATTTTGGTTTACGTTAGTTGTAACTTATGATGTTCGTCTAAACGAATGTATGTTCTGAGAATATGTACGAACGATGATTTTAGTTTCACAATTTGAACATTATAATAGAGCATTACGTGACTCTCAGAATTATGTAAAAACAACGAAAACTAAAAGCCCTAAATGAGTAAGCAAAGGGGCAGGTGATCATCTTGTCTGTGCCTATTTATGAGCTTAATTTGACTGGTAAGGGAATGCATTTTTCGAACGAAGCTATTCTATTAGCAGTAGGTGAAGAACAAGATGAAGCTCCTCATTTAAACGCATTTCAATAATTTTGAATAACTTAAAAAGATACATTTTAAAAATTAAGGAGAAATTTTACCCATCCTTCCAAATCTAGAGCTAAAAGTTTAACTTTTCTTTTTTAAAACATAATTATTATGACATGAGTTTATATTTTAGAAATTTAGAAGGAAAAAAAAAACTTAAATTTAAAAAGAGTCGTTTGTGATGGTTTAATTGTATTTCATGAATCATTTTTGTTGGTTACAAATATAGGAAAACATCATTGTCCGATCAGACATCTGCCATGCATATGCATGTAATCGAACAGTAATTTGTCCCACTATAAGCTCAAAAGGGCAAAGGAGTGGTCTTGGATTGATCGTATGAAACTCTAAAGGGTCATTCTGTTGGGGCTACTTTGAAGATAGCTATTTTTAGTTTTTAATTTCTATCTACCTTTATATATATTCTTATCTTATGAAAACTAAAAACGAATTGAAGTTTCGAAAAAGAAAAATGCAAAGATGAAAGTGACAACCAAATCTATAATTTAGCTCAAAATGATATACATTAAAAATAAATAAATAAATAAAATATATATTAGGACGGGCCCCACATTTCGATGCTGGGCTTTTGAATGAAATGACAAGCTGTGCCAGCAAGGAAAGTTGGCCGGACCCCACTTAAACTCACCAATAAAAATTTGCCACATCATATAACTATTTTCAGAGCCATAAATTAAAATTAAAATTAAAATTAATAATAACAACAAGAGATTAATTATTGAAGTGGGACAGAAAAAGAAAAAAAAAATAAAATGTATTAAGTTTGAGCGGCACCGTATGGGCCGTCGATAAAATAATGGATTGGAGTTATCTATCTACTTACTCCACAAATTGAATATTATACACACACAAAAAAACCTATAATTAAATTAATTAATGTTGGACATTTTAATAAAATTTCTTTTTTTTTTTAATTATTATTTTTATTTCTTCTTCCTTCCCAATCATTATCATATCTTTTATATATTTTTTTCTTTCCAATAACTATTTTTTTTTAAAAACCTAATTCTATCTATTGTACATTAACTATGTTAGGTATATATTTTTAATGTCAATTCAAAAAGTTAACAAGTGTTTAACTCAATCTATATTAGTATGAGGTAAAAGGTGAGTTATTATAGTCCTAAGTTATTGTGGTTGAGTTATAATAGTTTGTGTTTGGAGGGTAGATTATTTTAGTTTGAGTTATAATAGTATGTGTTTGTGGTGTAGATTATTTTAGTTTGAGAAGAAAATAGTGAACACTGTAGCAAATAATAAAAAAAATGATGAATGTCAAATAGTAAAAACTGTAGCAAATTGAAGATTTTGAAATAGTGTTTACTGTAGTTAATTGGAGATTTTTAAATAGTATTTACTGTAACTAGAGGGAGTTATTATAGTTCGGCATAATCCTTGCCACAAACGTCCCCTAAGAGATTCGTAGTTCAAATTTTTCATCTTATTTGTACTAAAAACACATGTAAATCTAAGAAGCGATGAAATATAAAACGAAACAATAAAGTAAAAGATGATTGTTATAATAATGGTAGGATTCAATTTACAAGGTGGAGTTGGTTCGCTGGTGATTAATATGATTTTTCATTTAGAAACGAGAGATTTGAATTTTCATCCTACAGTTGTTGTATTAAGAAAACTAATAACTAATGGGTTTGAACCTAAGACTTATTAGTTCTTAGATACATATATATATATATGTTAATTGAGCAACTCTTGATAACGATAAAAATTATTTAGATTTAAAATGTGGTTTGATTAAAAAAAAACTGATTTTTTTTAATAAAATATTTTGAAATATGATTTTTTTTTTCTTTTTTTTACACTTTTAGTGCCAAAATTGATGAAAATCCAAACTTGTAACTTCGTAGTCCATGAGATGACGATCCACCGTAAGGTACAATAAACCAACCGCGTGCAATAAAACCCCATCTTCCCCGCCAAGCCTTTTGAACGAAATTCACAATTTCCGCCATGAAACTCATTCAGAGATCTACAAGGTTTATCGTCTGCCGCCGTACGTATTCTCCAATAAACTCCACTTTTCTCCGTTCAAACAGAAATCTACATAAGGTATGTCTTTAATTTCTCCGCCCTCTGTTTTTCAACTGAAGCTTTTCGCGTTGGTGCCTTGTTATCTGCCCCGATTACTCTTCAATGGAGCGAATGCTGAATGAAATACTTCAACAATCTCTTAGTAATTACTGTTTTATTTGTCGCTATTAGTAATTACTGTTTTATTTATTTGGTTCTGTGAAAATTAGCCGAAATTTGAAGAATGTTGAGCTTACTTCGATTTGTATTCTTAATAGTATGTAGTTTGTGTTACAATCTCTATGTTACCAATACCACTATGATAAATGTGTTTAGACGAACTGCCGAATTTGAGTTTCCGCTACATATAGCTGATATGAAGGCGGAATTTGATATAATCGTGAAACCTAGGTCACTCGCGCCATTGGAATAAGAAAATACTCGAAGACATAATGTAATGGGATTTTTAGAGATTTTCATCAATTTTATGGGAAACCCTTAAATAATTGAAGCAGTTTTCAATATCTTCGAGGTTGATGTTTTTTCTTTTCCTTCTTTTACGTGCTTTCAGATATGGAGGGTGACCAAGATCAATCTCTCAAACTTGGAGGGTCCTCTGTTGAAGGTGATGATCTAAAGTACATCTCTGGGCTTAGCACTATTCTGGTTGCAACAATCCAGGAAACTAAGGACAGGATATCCCAGATTGAATATATTTTCTGTAGCCAACTCTTTCCCAGTTTTCAAACAAAGTCTAAAAGTTTGCAAAAAATATATTCTGAGGCTAGGAAATCTGCAGAGGATGCATGGAAGGAGAAGGAAACCAATCTCCTATTTCAAATAGAAAAACTTAAGCGGGAAAATCAGCATATTCTTGAAGAGAATCAGTCTTTGAAACTTGAGAAAGAAAATCCATCAAGGGAGCTAGCAGAAAGGATGGATCTGCTGCGGTCTAAACTACTAGGCGAGCAACTCAAAGCTGAGGAGTTGTCACAGCAACTTAAACAGAAATCGAGAGAAATTGACGAGGGGATTGAATTGCAGCAGAAATTACTTGAAATGGTTCGGTCAAAAACTTCTCTGATAATGAGTAAAGAACAAAAACTGAAAGAGTATGAAGACCAATCTAATGTATTGCGCACCAAATTGACTAGCATGGAGGTGAAGTTCGATGAGCTCCAGAAGAAGCTTAATGAGAAGACAGATGAAGTATCTACGGTTAAAAAGTTGGAAGAGAATTTGTTCAAAAAACTTGAATTACAAGCTTCAGAAATTATGGACATTGAACAAATGAATAGTGATCAACAAAAAGAGAAACAAATGCTTGTGGTGAAGTTAGAAAGATTGCACGAGAATGTAAATCGTCTAGAGAAGGAGCTTTTGAGCAAGACTGAAGAAATTGAGGAAGGAAGGAAACTGCAAACCAAGTTGCTAGAGCAAATTGATTCAGCTGGCTCAGAAATTTCAAAGAATAAAGGGCAGCTCGAGGAACTTCAGAAAGAGAACAAACAACTCTTAGCTAAGTTGAATGGTTCTCAAGAGAAAGTTAATGAGCTTAAGTCGAATCCGAGGGTAAAGAATAAGGAAATGGAAGGAAATGAATTATATGAAAGTTTACGTGAACAGATCGAATTAAAGTCCTTCGAGTTACAGGCTGAAAAGAAGGCAAGAAAAGGCGTTGTTGATGCCTACAAAAGGCTGAAGTCACAATATAACTTCCTATGCAAAAAATTTGGCCTTACTAGCGACAATATGTTGCTGAAAAACAGAAGAGAAAACGAAACCGATTCAATGGCTTATAATCAAGATCTTGCATCCTCACCAGGTAATATCCTCTTCTTCATATTATATATCCAAATTTCCTCCAACATTGTCATCTGTATTCCATGCGTTACTAATTATCTATTGATTGGAGCAGTAGATCCTGACGCAGAAACTGAAGAACCTTCTATGGCCATTTCTGATACATCCCAATTGAAGAAAGACATTAGCGTGCACCATAACATGGAGGATAAAAAGGTAGTCAAGTTAAATCAGGCCTTGAACTCCCGTTCCCCTCCAAAGACTCCTAGTTTCTCAAGCGGCTCGAAACGTAGTCCAAATGTAAAATCTGCACCAATAGCATCTAAAAGACCAGCATCTCAATGGAGAGGTACAAGGACTCATTATCAAGAGCAAGCGGGGCCTGACCCACACGATGATTTTCTCGATACTCCATTCGAGAACATCCGAGAGAATTTAAACAATCCTGTGAAGGACAGAGTTCAAGATCTTCCTCTTCCTGAGGTGGTTGTAAAAGACATCAATATGGATGTTTCCGACGACGAGACGCAAGATTTGAATGCTGTTAATCCACAACAACATCAGCAGCAGATGCCAGTTTCAGTGACTGGGAATAGAGGAGCAGGCATTAAGTTTGTGGAGCCGGTGAGAAAGAAAGCTGACAGGCAAAATTTAAAAGGAATCGAATGCAAGCAATGCAAGAAGTTTTATGATGCTGTTCTTCCAAACGATGGCAATGAAGAAGCTAACGGTGATAAACCGTGTTTACGATGTGAACATCATGATGGAGTTTCAAGGCATCGGTATAGGTATGTTCCTCCCATGACTCCGGAAGGATTTTGGAACATTGGATTTGAATCAGAAATGTGATGTTAACGTAGGATTAAACCCATTGTTTGATAATTAACGACAAAGTAGGTGATGTATAGTATATTTCAGATAGAAAACTACGAAAGAATTTATGCATTGGGTAAATATAAATGAAAGTTTCCATTTTTACCTCAAATTTATTATTCAAAGCAATTTTTATAACTTTTAGCAAAGATAACATAGTTCAATTAACATATAGCGATTGTTATGGTGTTGTAACTTTTCAAGTTTATTGTATTTTAATTTTTTAGATTTCAACGAATTAATAACATTACAAAGTATAACAAAATATCAACATAACAGCATCATGAAATGAATCGACTTTAATATCATGAGGTAAACAATGTTTGTTTAACAGTTTCCAAATAAAATTAAAATGGTACAAAATTTCACATCTAAGGATCAGGCAAAAACATCCTCTGTAATGATAGATTGTTCATTGTTAGTACAACTCTCTGATGAAACCTGAAGTTGCTCATAATTTAGTTGTCTTGAAGCTTCATATATAGCAATACCAACACTCACCGAGAGATTGAGGCATCTAACATAAGTTTCAACCATTGGAATTCTTAAAGTCCCTCCACCAAATGGCTGGTTTTTGCAGTCGTCGAGAGCTTCAGGTGGTAATCCAGTAGTTTCTGAGCCGAACAACAAGTAATCGCCCCGCTTGTACGAAAAATCCTGCAGAAATGAAATGAGAAAAACAATTTGTTACTCAAAATCCCTTGTAGCCTATGAGTGATTGACGTTTTTGGAAGACTCGTATACAAATCATCAAAGAAATGGGCACTCGCCGAGTGAAGTGTAGTTCCTCTTTTTGTAAATGCTAGCAGCCGCTTTTCTCCTTCCTGTACATATCATATCAGTTAGGTTGGTAGACATAGTTTCCAACAATGCAGGATGCAAAGAGGAAACTCGTAGAATTGCTAAGCAAATAGAATCCTGTCCATGCTTATGCTGATCCATGAACAGAATCTATGCAAAGATGAAACAGAAGCAATGGAGATTACCTGTTTCTTAAAGTATTCTCGAAAGTCCGCCCACGTGTTATGAATTTTAACGATGACATATCTAAAATACAATGTTAAAACTCGAAAACATTGAACGGACAGTGACAGCACGAAAAAGAAAACTCAAAACGGTTCAAGACAAAGTAAAGCGCAATTTCCTAACATTGAATCCCTGACATTTAATTGTAAATGAGAGCAAACGAATCATATATAAAATGCACATGGGATACGGCCAGTAATCCAGACCCGCCCGCTTTAGCTTTGTGTCATCAACCTTAAATCCCAATGGCTGAGAAGGAGACGATACGGATAAGTTATTAAAGTCACCAGCAGCTCCATACACAACTTTTTCAAAGGGGAAATCAGAACGATTATGCTTAAAGAGAGATGTTAAAATACTAACCCCAACTAGATGTAGTCCAACAGCTGATGCAGCACAGGTTCTGGCAATGCTACCGGTGTTCCCAGGAATCTGCCAAGGACAACACAAATCTCAGAGCCATCCTTGAGGAATTTTGAGGTTGTCTGCAACCCAAAAAGGAAAGTGGAGAAATTACGATCGAGCGTTCACCGTGTTTCACACAACTGCATACAACTCGTGCCATGATATATAAACTAATAAGCTGTGCCGTATATATGTACACACAATGTGGAATGTGTTTTTCATTAGAAGTACAAATCAATTTGGAAAAAATATACTAGAAGCATTTGATATTAACCAAAATAAAAGTTTACGATTAACATCACACGACCTTTCGCTCTATATGACATCAACAACCATAATATGCCTAGCAAGTTTTCGAGCAATCCATTAAAATTTCTACGAGAGGTTTCCTCAACCCTCGCGTCTCAACTTTACCATGAACCTTCTGCACACCACAGAGATTGATGCAAATATCTAACTAAAGGCCTCCCAGTCCTTATTAATCCGCTTTCAAACAAAACCAATTAGAATGTCAGCAAATTTCCATGTGCTAATATCCTCTGAATTTCTTTACTTTTTGGCAAAACATCGAAGGCAATTTGAGCATATCTGAAATACACTAATTAAAAAAAAATTCAGAATCTACGAAAAGCTAACCCGGTATCGAGGGCCTTACCCCCATTAATTCGGGGTCAATTGAGCCCAACCCGATGCCTAGATTTGAGGGACATGTTTGGGAAGCTAGAATGTGACGAGTTTGTCATGGATTGTAATCTCAAGGCCAAGGGTTTTGAGCTCGGTTTGTAATTCCTTTTACATTCCTTTCCCACTATTTTCAACCCAACTCTTTTTCCCCCATTTTTCCCGTTTCACGATCCCAGTTTAACACGGATTTAAACATTTCATCGTAATTTACATTCCAATCTCCCAAGTAGGCCTTTTTTTTTTTTTTTCTTTTTCTTATTAAGCTCAGCCCAAGGTTCGAAGTTATATCACTCAATTGACTGCAGTTCTTAAATGTACAGCCACTTCACATTTGATCAAAAGTTCCAATCATATGAAATATCATCCTTGACAATCAAACAAACCTTAAAGCAAAGTGAAACTTCTTCAAAATGTTAAAGCAAGCCATACGACTCCACCAAATACAGATAAGAACACAAACAGTATCTAAAAATAGCGATTACTTGAAAGAAAATGCAGAAAAGAAAGGCAAGAAAAAGAATCAGGTAAGCAATTACCAAGGGAGACACCAATACAACTTGAAGAAGCTTTGGAGGCGAAACCCCATTGACAGCCTCACCAACACCGCTCGGTAGGGAACCAGAACCCTCCACTCTTTCAGCTGCGCCATGAACACAGCAAAATCAAACTAAAAAAAAAACTTCAACCCAATTAACAGCAGAGATTACAGAGTCCATAGGATATAAGAACGTTTAATTACAGAATTATTATATATACTTACATGAGGAGCAGAAGGAGAGGAACTGGCGGGAGGAGGAAGAAGATGGATTGTGGTGTTTGTTGGTGAAATGGGAGAAGGAGTGAGGGCGAAGAAGATAATGAGACCTGGATGAGCGTAGTTGAAAAGGGGTAAATGGGTTTAAAGTTCTCAGAGTGGCTGTTGTTGTGTCCATTAACGGCATCTTAGCAGCACAATCTTCTGCTTCTTCCTTCTTTCTGTTGCCGCTCGAGAGCCTCTGCCTCACTAAGCTCGTTCCAAACGAGAAGAAGACATAGTAATTTTTATTTTTCTATTTATTTATTGTTATTAAAATTAAAACTTTTTATTTTGTGTAAAAAATAAAAATATTTACACTAATTTTTTAACCAGTCAAAATAAAAACTAAAATTTTAAGTTAAATTCATAGCAGGTAAAGTTTTAATTATCAAAATTGTTAGTTTGTGAGATCTTTTTGACACGTTAGATAAAATAATATTTGATTAATTCAATTAGTCTCAAAGTAGCTAGAGTGAAAGACAGTGGATTAAGCTATTCTAAT
Organism: Cucumis cinereus; assembly: GCA_037974625.1. Lineage (NCBI taxonomy): Eukaryota > Viridiplantae > Streptophyta > Magnoliopsida > Cucurbitales > Cucurbitaceae > Cucumis > Cucumis cinereus. The sequence continues at coordinate 15,536,708 of JBBPDJ010000019.1, forward strand.
AGCTATCAGTTAATTAGTTTAAACACATATGTTCTCGAGTTTCAATCGAGTGATCAACTCACGTGTATTTCAAACCTTAAACCTTTTTTAAAGTTGTATCAATTAAAATCATAAACTAACAACTTTTATTAATTTAAACCCTAAACCTTTATAAATGAATAACTAATGTCACTTGTTAATGATTTGTAGCTATTTTCATTTGATTTTAATTTAAAAGTAGCTCAAAACTCCGTATTAAAATCAATTCTTTCTCTAAATTCATCATAATACAAAAATAAAAAACATAAAAAAAGAGATGAACAAGTGAAAATCCATTAATTCAATGACTATTTTTGCAATTAATCAAAAGATTTAAATCAATTCAAAATTAAGTTTATATTAGTACAAGCATGGTATAATATTTATATCGATATGTCAATATTTGTATTGATATTTTCAAGTTTTTATAGATTTGATATCAATATAAAAGATGAATCAATATTTCCATTATATCGTAGAAAAATCATAAAAACATATACATATTATATATGCATTAAAATATCACTAATATAAATATGACAAAAATATAATTAAAAATTAAAAATAATAAAATACTTACTTATTTTTTGAACTTTTTGTTATATTTTATTTTTCAAAAATATCCCTTAAAATTAACATTTTATTGATATTCTCATTGAATTTTTTATAAAATTAACACCGATTGAATATTTTAGATATGGGTTACAAGTTGAGTAAAAATTGGAAATCGAAAAAAGAAGGGGTGAAACTTGCAAATAACCTAAAATTTAGGGCTTGTATGAAATAGACCACATACCTTTTTTTCTTTCTGATGTTAATTAATCGAATTTTCGGGCATTTTATAGGAAAATTTTGCTTTTAATATTTATATATTAATGAAACACCAACGAAAAGGCTTCGCTTCTTCTACTTCACTTTTCTTCGCCAAACACAAATTCCCCAACCTTCGGGTCAGTTCATGATTTTTTCCATTTCGATTCTTCCTCCAATTCATCTTCCGTTCTTAAATCGGTGTCACCGGAACCCTATCGCGGTCTAGTTTTACAATCGAACCGGAAGATTTCCATTCTCAGATTCAATATTGTTCCACACAGCTTTTGGGTCAGTTCTTGATTCGTTTTGATCTGTTGAATAATATTGCTTACTCGCTGTTGGTTGTGTTGTATTCTGTATTTTCTTGTGTTTTCACTTTTGATTCTTGATTGTTCTTCGCGGGGTTTTTTGTTCTGGAGCTAGGGTTTGTTTTCCCCCCTTTTATATGGTTTCACTTTTATTACGCGGCTGTTTTTTCATGCACGCAATATTTTTTTATATGAGTTTTCGTGATTTTTACCTTGTTAATCGTCGTCTGCAGTTTGGGTGTTGTTAATTTTATTTAATATTCGATTACGACAATGGCCTATGCCTAAGCAGATTGTGTTAAGAGATTTTGTGATTTCAATATTAATTCGTCCGTGTTAGCATCTTGTTCTTATCTCTCTAATAAATTGGCTCTTCTTTGTGTTTATATTTTGTTTTCTCTTTAATTAGTGAAAAAGTCGAGGGATGTTTGAAGGGAGAAGGTTTTTGTCGATCCTTCGAAATTTCCCCTGTATATATATATATATGATTTGAATGTTGTTTTTTTTATTTTTTATTTTTTATTTTTGTTTCAAGGATTGTCTGCTAAGTTTGGTTCTCTCGTTTTACTTCATCATTTGACCTGTTTGGTTGATTGCTTTTCTAATGATGATTCATTCCAAGCAGCCCAAGACTGAGTATTCATTGCCTCTCGATGGATAAAGGAATGCCCCCTACCCTTTTTGTCAACGATGGATCCTTTATGGAAAGGTTTAAACAACTCCAACAGAAAAATGGTGAGAAGGATAAGGATAAAGATAAAGGTGCTACCTCTGAGGAGCTAAAACCAATCAAGATTACCGCAGGGACTTCTATTCCACATAATACTAGTAGTAAAACGAGTATGCAGTTTAAGGGTGGTGAGATTCGTAAGACTGCCCCAACTGGAAAACTTGCTTTCAGCTTGAAGCAGAAGTCTAAGCTTGTGGCACCTTCTGTGAAGTTAGGAGCAGATGAGGATGAAGATGAACCTGATGCGGTAGATACATATGATCATCTACCAGAGAAGCGTCAAAAGTTAGGTCCACAAGATGGTACCGAGCAGCCAGTACTGCAATCTGGTGATGGTAATACTAATTACTGCTTTATACTGACACTCCTTTCTTGTTGGGATCAATGGCAAGTATTTGCCACAGTTTGTAAGCCAATAAACCTGGTCTGTTTAAGGCCTTTTCTGGTTAATGCGGTGAATTGGTTACTTAATTTCAGCTGTTCTGTTATATGCATGTTCAATCATGATTCAAATTTTGTCACCCTGGAGCATGGCTAGAATCTATTTGTTGGCTTGTTTATATTTTTTATTGACAAGTTGACTCAAGTTATTGTCTTGAATAACTGTTATCTACAGCTGGTGAAAATTATTTGGAATAGGGAGGTGAGCAGATAACTTGTATATAATTTTCATTTTTAAGTCACCAAGAATGTCGGACCTCAATTGTTTTAAGCTGAAAAGAACCATGGTTCAGCGTGTTGCTCTCATGTCTGTATCCTGCCTTTCTGTTTTCCTAATTTAAATTGGTCTATGGAAGATTTCTTCGAGATTTCATCTTCACCCTTTCATCGTTTTACCAATAGTTTTTGCATGAAGAGTCACACCTTGTTCTTGGGTCGACAGAAAAACATTTTTTATTCTATTGGGGGGTTGGGGCATTATAGAATTACCATGTAGGTCACAATCCATTTCCCCCTTCAATTAACTGCATTGGCTTTTGTTGGAACCGTGAGTTTAGATCTCTTCTAAAACTTGGACTGCTTCACTTGTAGAGTACATAGCACTCTTGAAAATTTCTTGTCTCATGAATGCAGTGTATACCTTTAATACCTTTCAACATTGGTGGAAGAGATGTTCAATGAAAGAATTGGAATATGTAGCAGCCTGCTGCAAGAGTAATTTGCATTCACTTGTTCATGCTCTTGGTATTAATCAGTTTTATAAGTGATATGCAGCACCACCTTCACCAAGTGATCCTACAGTGAAGAAAGTTGCCGACAAGCTAGCAAGTTTTGTGGCTAAACATGGAAGGCAATTTGAGCATGTTACTCGCCAAAAGAATCCTGGAGATACACCATTTAAGTACGTTTTTGTTTTGCTCTAAAAGTTTCTATGCATTGTTCTTTCTTAACATTTTCGTTTCTGCTACTGCTTTCTTGTATCTATTGCTTCATTTGTTTTGTTTTGTTTTTTTTTTTTTTCATGCTTAGCTTCTCACTTCTCAATTTTTTTTTTTTTAACAAAATATCCATCAATCTTTGCAGATTTCTGTTTGATGTGAGTTCTGCAGATTACAAATACTATGAATATCAGCTAGCTCAAGAAGAAAAAGCTCTTTCACAGACCGTCGAACTTAAATCCTCCAATGGTTTGGGCTTCTCTCTTGATTCTCATATTATCTTTTTTGAAAACAAGCATTTGTGTCATTATTGACATGGGGTTTTTCTATGAATTACGAGATTTCATTTTTTATGAAATGTTTTTGGGGGGTTAAATTGTTTTTCACATTCATTTTGCTCTTTCTATCTGTAGATGGTGGGAGCACACAAACTTCTAAGCCAAGGACTGGTTCCCAGAAATCTCTCCAGCAGTCTTTCTCATCAAATTATCAAACCCCTGCCTCTGCTTTATACGAACCATCAGAAGATTCAAGGACTTCTGTGGGTTCATCTAATACTACTGTGTGGCCTGAAAGAGCAGGTAACTATTTGACACCGTGACTGTTTTGTGCACACTATGTTCAATGAATTGATCCAATTGCAACGATGGAATTCTACGTTGAATTGATATTGTACTTGACGTGTGGTTTTTACATTTTAAGGTGAATCTAGACCACCATCAAGTGGAGATCCAATTGCAATGATGGAATTCTACATGAAGAAAGCTGCTCGGGAAGAGCGGATGAGACAACCTAAACAGTCAAAAGATGAAATGCCTCCTCCTGCATCTCTTCAAGGTATCAACCTGCTGGGGTGTACCTGGTTGACCATTATTTATTTAGCTTTTGGCATTAGTGGTTTTATTGCTTGAACTTCCTTTTCTATTTTGGGGGTGCCGTGCAGCTTCAGCTTTAGGGAAAAGAGGGCATCACATGGGTGACTTCATTCCCCACGAGGAGCTTGAAAAGTTCTTAGCTACATGCAATGATGCATCTGCCCGGAAATATTCTAAAGAAGCCGCTGATAAGGCTAAAATTCAGGCTGATAATGTGGGGCACAGACTTCTATCTAAAATGGGATGGAAAGAAGGTTCTCTCCTTCCTCTTTCTCCATATTTTTTCTCACACCACAGGTCACATGGGTCAGTACATAGACCATTGGATTTAACAATGCTAGGTTCTAGAATTCTTAATTAGATATATCTTCAAGTTCCTTTTTACTAAAGGTTTGGACAAGTCATTAGACTTCTTTTCCTGTAGCTTACATTGAACTGAAAGTTCATATTATAATTCCCATTTCTTTGAAAATTCATTTGGTAATGAAGGAACCTTCTAATTCTGGCAAGAGAATTGCAGGTGAGGGTCTGGGAAGCTCGAAGAGTGGCATTGCAGATCCCATAATGGCAGGTGATGTAAAAACAAATAACTTGGGTGTTGGAGCCCATCAACCTGGTGAGGTGACTGCTGAAGACGATATTTACGAGCAGTACAAAAAGCGAATGATGCTTGGTTATCGTTACAGACCGAATCCACTGGTATTTATTTATCACACCTATCATAGTTTGAAGTTGCGGTTACTTCAATGCCTATGTTAATCAAGTAGTTTTGATGTCATATTTTTTGGTTTTCGTAGAATAATCCTCGGAAAGCATACTATTGATTGATGACGGTTCTGCAAGGCACATTGATCATTCTGGCTCTGTTTGAAAATTATGAGAAAAGCCAAACTACGTGGTGGGAGTGGAAATTATCTCGATCTATTGTGGCATAATTAATGTCTTAACTCAATAAATAATCAATAGTTGTAGTTCTTTTTATCTTGTCATTGTTTCGTTTTTTTTTTCCCTTTATTTTCCATGCGGTGTGGGGGTTGGGGTCAGGGCGGGTTTTGTTTAAACCTTTCGTGCTTAATCAGTATACTGGGCTCGACCTGTTTTTGTGATAAATATGCATAACTTGAAGCATTCTTCACCATTCTTTTTCTTCTTCTTTTCTTCTTTTCCTTCTTCTTTTCTTCTTTTCCTCTAAGTTCCATTGGCTTGCTAGAGCATCATTCTGTAGTACTTCTTGGAGGAGGTGGTATTTTTGGAGAATTGTTGGGTTTGACCTAAAAAAGTTTTGGCTTTTAGATGAACCACTCATTTCCTAACCCCCCCTCCCCTCCCCCATGTCATCAACGTTCTTTCTCTTGCTTTTCCCTCATTTTGACCTAAATTTTGTTGGAGCATAAAATTTACAGTATTTTCCTCCATTTGCGATTCTGCATCAGCTTTTGTAGACAGCAAAACTAATACGATTTTGATCCAAGATGCGGTTACAAAGACCAACCTCATCTGTAGGTCTACAACCACGACTCTTTCTTTGCAAATGGGTTTAAGATTTAAGTTGTTTTTCAAGAATTAATACAATTTGTCGATATTTATTAAGGATGGGAAGAATCTTGGGTGAGTGTTTTTCATTGCCAGGAATTGTTACATCTCGGATCCGCTCCAGACAAAAGTTTTTGGGTCATTTTCCTGCCAAGTTGTGAATGCTATATTTGATTTGGATAAAAAAGTTATATGTTTTAGTAATCATCTGACATTTTGAGCTTCCTTAGGATGATCTATTAAAACGATTGACCAAAAGGGTTGTGAAATAATTGACCAATAAGGGTTGTGTGAAACGTTGAAAATTTGGGTTGCTATTTCTGACAATTATATCCCATTTTTTGTTATTGACAAATTCAGGTTGGGAAAGGGTCTCGGGAGGGGAATCAATCCAAATCCCAATCTATTTTTCGTCTTTTGATTATGAGATATGTAAACATAATTTCTAACTTATCAATAACTTGGTTTTATCTTCGTAAAAGAAAATAGCGGGTGAATGATTCAATATGATTGTCTATGGATTCTCAAAAGAGGTAAAAAGAAAAAATTGCTGTTTAATTTAGTGGTAAATTTATCTTCCTATCATTAGATATAGGGTCAAGTACCACTCCTTACAATTTTTTTTAAACTTTTTTTTTTTAACAAAGCTTCCCTCAATTATATTTTTGGATTCATCACTGTTTATTGGACTTTATTGCAACATTTCAATAGTCAACGTTAACTATTGAAATAAATTAGAAGAGCAAAAGGACAAAAAATAAAGGATAATTTTGTAGTTTTGGTTGATAACGTAAACCAGAAGAAAGTTTCAAAAATTGGGTTGGACTTCCTTTTTGTGACTTTTATACCATTATCTTACTTTATTTACCGCAAATTTCTAACATAATGATACCAAATTCAAATTTCCTTTTTTTTTCTTTTTCTTTTTTGGATCTAAAACTCCAAACATTCTTAGAATTGGTTAATCGATTTATTGGAGAACTCATTCGGAATCGGAAATGGGATTGGATAGGGAAATGCGAACATTGGGAGGTCGTTATCCGCGTGAGGGCGTATCTTATTCGCACATCCAAACACTACTCAGATCCCAATCCAGACGACAATTCAAGCGTTGTCGGCGGTGAAGGTCTCAATTCTCGACCTAACAGACCAATCAAAAAGAAAAACGACAAGTCGTTGACCAAAAATATGGCTGCGTTCCGATTGGACTTCCAACAAATTTAAAAATAAAAACGAAGCAAGCTGAATGGGATCGGATCCTCCCTTCTCCGACGGCTGCAGTAAGGGCATTATTGTAATGTGTCCATGTTTCCCGCCACAAATACCAATTTTATTTTTATTTTATTTAGTTTTTTAAATTAGCATCTCAATTATTTCAATCTCTCTTTTATAGCATATGTGCTACATTCCTTTAAAAAAAAATTAAAAAAAAAAAGAGAAGAGAATATTCTATAATAATACATATTTCCCATTTTCAACTTGTCTTTCAGCTTCACACACACACACACATATATTTTTAATTTTAATTTAATTATAAATATAGATATATTAATTAATTAATTAATTAATTAATTTATCTTATAAATGTATGATCTCATGAGTCATGGGACTCTCTAATCTTCCTTTTTAGGTGATGGATTGCGATGTATTTCTTTTCAAGTGCCATGAGCTTTATGGATTAATTTACATTATCAAACATTAATATCAGATCATGGAGATATTAGGGAGCTTGTTTTCCAAAGTACTTTTTAAAAAAGTCACTACTTTTAAAAATGACAGTTGGTGATATCTTTTTAAAGAGTAATAATGCACGTGGTTCTAAGTTGTTTATGAGAAGAATGAATGAATCGAGATTACTTTTAAATAATATGCATGGAAATAACAAAACAGTATGGTGTCGAATTTACGTTAAGAGTAAACAAATATCATACAGTCGTAGAGATATATGGATACACGTTGTTCCTAATATTATTATGTCGATCATTGGTGAGAATAATAAGAATAATATCGAATATGGGTGAACCAATTAAGTTTTGGTAACTTAACTTGTGAAACTAACTATAAGGTTCTTACAAGTCACAATTGGTTGTTGTGATTAATTAGTGGTCACTCCACTAAACCTTAGCAATGTCATGTCATCGCATTTGTAAGTCCCTAAATATTCTTAATTATAATTTGGGATGGGCACCACCCCTGCTAACGTGCACCGGATTAGTTCATCCAACTACTTGACTAAAAACACTTTTTTAAGGATCTTTTAATTAAGCAACAATATTTAGTTTAACAAATTTAATTTAAGATGTTACATAAAATTAGTCCTTTAGATGATAAAATATTATTTTCAAAATAAAAATAAAAATAGTTTTATTTATTATTATTTAACCAATTTCCTTAAAATTAATTTTAAGAGGTATTATTAATTTTTTTTTCTAAAAAATAAAATTAGGAAAAACCAATCATCTTAAAGTAAGGTTATATGTTTTAATGAAGGCAATTAATAGAAAGAATATTGAAGAATAAAAATAAAAAAATGATTTTAATGTAGACGAAACGTATGATGATAAGGCCACGTTTGGAAGTGCTTACCGACTTTATAATTTATATTAATATAATTAGAAGCACTTTTGGTTTTGGCTGCATTTCCCTAATCTTAGTTGTAATTACTTTTTGTCTTTTTCTGACATAGGAAATGTATTTCATTCTTAATTTAAAAGAAATAATAAATCAAAAAAACCATTTTCCCCCCCAAATCTATGGTCCAATTTCCATTTTTCATGAATCCACTTTCCTTTTTTATTCTCTGGTTTTATCCAATTCAAAAGCCATCTTTTGGAATTATTTTGGGTCATTTACCATTTTGTCCTTAAACTTTCAAATTTGGTGTCCAAAACATTTAAATCCTTATATTTGTTTTAGGGATATTTACCTATTAAACACATTTTCAAATTTTATTTTTAAATTCGTTTAAATTTTGGAATATTTTCATTAATAAAATTTAATGTGATTTTCTGTCTAAAATATCCTTTTGATAATCCGTTGAATAATATTTTCCATATTTACAATATATTTGAGAGAACATTTTCCATATTTACAATATATTTGAGAGAACGTAAATTGTAATAATTAGTTGAGATTCATTCCTTTTGCGAGAGATAATATATATTGCAATCAATTTTTTTTTCTATTTACATTAATTTATCGTTTTTTTATAACAAAAAATAAATATAGAGATTTTCTTTGCCTTGTGTTAAGTGTCTGCAATATACCACAGTATACAAATAAAAAATTAATCAATATTCAACATAAATTGCAGTATATATTTAATATATTTTCACGACATCCTATATGTATATCATTATAATGAATCACCGTTTTAACCATCTAATATATTGACTTAATGTTCGACATAAATTGCAGTATACATAAATTTCATAGGGTAAAAAATCATAACAAATCAAAATTTGTGTATATCACAATGCATAACTTTAAATAAAAATACTCTCAATTATATCAAATAAATTAATATATATACCATAGTATATATCAAATTTACTATAAAAGCTACAAAAAAAAATTCATATATGAGAGTATATTAAAAAAAGCTTCTAGAAAGAAGAGGGTTAGACAGAAAGAAAATAACGGGGGAAGAAAAAATATTGGGATAATGAGAAAATTATTTGGATTTGAAAAATAATTTTGCCTAAAACAAAATATGGATAATTGATTATAGGTTGGAGGACAAAATGGTAATTCACCTATAATATTTATGTAATTAAGAACTAATCTTAGACATTTTTGTAAATAATATAAAAATTAAATATAAATGTAATATAGGATCTTTATTATAGTCTCGAAAAGTTTTTAAAATGTCCATTTTGATTTCTAAATTTGAAAGTTATGGTGGTTAATTTTCTTTAAGAAAATAGAAACAATGACTAATTTTTTTTAAAAAAAATTATAGAGTTCAAATATATATGTCAAAAGTTTAATAATAAAAAATAATAATTTGAAAGTTTAAGGACCAAAATAGAATAAATATTAAATTTTAGAGACGGTAAACAAAATTTTAATTAATAAAATGAGATTACTATACACATTCATCTTTTAAATACATTTCTTTAATATGTGGAGTGTATATCACCACGACATTTTCGTTCTTAAAATATTACATTACACATAAGTGTGAGGTTATTCAGATCTACATTTTATAATATCTATATACTTAGGTCCACAACGCAAAGTTCTATACATAAATTATCGGTACGAAACGAACAGGAATAATATTATAATTAAATACTTCTAAAAATAATCTCAAGTTGTCATTTTAGGGTAAATTTTTGGTTGGAATATAACATGAAAAAATAAATATGAAATATGAAACATTAATAAAAATTATATATGATTTTCTTCAAAATATCTTTACATTCAATAAAGAATTAAAAAAATAAATAAAATAAAGCATGTTTATTAACCATTTTAGTTTTATTAAACCATAGAAGTAATAATTTGATACAACACAAACACAAAGAGACTATAATGCTAAATGGATAAATATAATAATAATAATAATAGTTGCAAGCATAAAAATTATAATAAATTTATTTTATTGGATTCATTTCTTTTTCGGGTTATGTTAAATTATATTAAAATATCGTTTAAGTTATAACTACACGACACGACATTATTAGAATCAAAATTATTTGAAAGTTCAAAAGTCGTACTAGTAAAAACGTTAAAAGTTTATTTTATTCAATTTAATGGTTACAATAATTAAACTTTAGATATGTGCAAGTTGATTCACTATTTTCCTTTTTATATTTTAAATAAATTAAACTTCTGTTTATTAACATGTGAACTCGTAAATTTTAATATAAGATTTAGCTTTTCAAAATATAACGCGATACATAAGTGAGAGATTATTTAATTCTCCAATTTATAGTGCCTATGTCTAGGTCTAAAGCACGAGTACTCTACCTAATTTATTGATATTAAATAAAAAGAAATAATATTATAATCAAATACTTTTAATTAAAAAAACTCAAGTTGTGATGTTAAGTTAAAATTGTGGTTTAGAAATAAAGCATGAAATTCATTTAAATCCATTAATACTATGAGATTGAGAGAAAATAATATTTTATTGTGCAAATTTAATTGCATCATATTTAAATCAATACTTAATCCAAAATTTTAAAATAATTTTATTGTTTTTTTTTCAAAAATATTTTCCTAAAAACATTTATAAACATTTTTAAAAAAAATCCCAAACTACCCTTGAATTCACTATTTTTTTTAAAAAAAAATAACCTTTGGAAACTAGAAAAAATAACATATTAAATTTCAAATGTGTGTTCATGATTGTTTCTACTTATATAGTTGAAATTTGAAAAGTTTCACTAATTTAATTACTTATTATTATTATTAAATTAATTGCTTCAAATTGTTGTTAGTGACAAAATCAAGAATGGGGTGATGACGTAAGCTTCTCAATCTCTAATTTTGCTCTTAGGCTTGTATCCCATTGTACGGACATTGATACTGATGACGTCATTCAAATATTTTAAATACCACTTCAATATATCTTATTTTTTTAATATGATCATTTAAATTATTTTAAAAATTAAAATATTACTGTTTTTTTTCTTTTTTTTGTTATTGCTGAATCCTATTTGACTTTTGACATTGATGTAGTTTTGATTAATTAAATTGCTTTAGCTACTCTACCAAGTAAGTATAAAATTATTCACTAATTACACAATGAGCTTCTTTATAATATTAGACTAAAATAAATCTTTTATTTTATTCTAATTTTTTATCGTTTTAATTTGAATATATATATATGCCGAATTAAAATAAAACCTTTCAAAAATTAAGAAAATGAAATATAACCATCGTAAAAGTTAGGTACATGGACGATAATTTAGATATATTTTAAAAAATTGGATAAAAGTGACTTATTTGAAAACTAATACAAATAATTCAAAAGAAAAAAAAATTAGAATTTGACTTTGAGAATATTTCTCATAGACATCTTTTGAGAAGAATGAACAATAGGTCAACGAAAAAACGGTAAATATATACATATGTTACGAGTTAGGTGATATTTTTTTTGACCTAATATATTCTTAATTAGACTAATTTCTAATTTAAATAAGCTCTTTTATTAATATTAAATAAATATCTTTTTAGTACAAGAAATATATTTAACTTAAACATATCACTTAATATTAAACAAAATAAACATCACTTAATATCGACAGTACCATTTTAAATAGAAATTTTGATTAAAAAATATTAGACATCACTAATAAAATTAAAATTTCAATACCTTATAAACAAATCGCAAAGTAATATTTAAATATTAGAAAAGACTAAAAATAATCATAAATAATTTATAAGAAAAAGAGATTATTTTATTACACATTTCCTAAAAAACGTGATAATTTTGTAAAGATAAATAATATGAATTTAATTATTACATTGTAATTAGATTAGAACAAGAAAAAATTCAAACATAGTAAATGGTCGCATTAAGTTGGCTAAACTGCCCCATCTGACTTTATATTTATTTTTATTATAATGTTTTTCTTTCATCTTTGATTTATTTTATTTTAATTTTCTGTTTTGATGTCTTTTTCTTTTAAAAAGTTGAATAAAACAAGGAATAAAATATATTTATTTCTTCCATAGGTTGAATTCGAAACCTTGAAACCACTTATAAAGATTAGCGGTATTGTTGACTTCAATTGTCAAAGTCCTTTTAAGATCACAAAGGTTATTAACTTCATTTATTTATTTATTTATTTTAACTATTAAATTCCACTTAAAAGTTATAAATAAATAAGTAATATATATATATATATTAAATGCCCAAATTGGCTTTTACCATTCTTTTGGATAACAAAGTTTATTTTAAAGCTTAATTTAATTACCTCAATTTTAATAATTTTAATTTTCCTAAAAAAAATATTACTTTTAATTTAGGTAAGATATTTGTGATAAATATTAAAATAAGTACAATAAATAAAATATTAATATTTCTATGGTAGCTCCAATAATATTAAAGTGACCTTTCCGAGAAATCTCAACAAAAAACAAAATGTTTTAAAAAAACAAAAAAATAATAAATTTCAGTTAAATTATGTAAATTGTTAAAACTGCTAAAAAATTTATAAAATGTCAGACATTGATCGATATTGATAGATTTTTTTCAGTATTTATCAATATTATTGATAGACAATGATAAAAGTATTTTAATATCTTTCGGTATCTATCATTGATATTAATATAAAACTTTGCTATTAATTTATGTTTAAGTCCCTTTCTCCGATTTAAAGTTTAAAAAAAATGACACGTAAGACTAATTAGTATAACATTAATTGGTCTATGCTGGAAATTAAAGAAAAAAAAGTGTAATATATGTATTTATGATATTAAAATTGATTTAATGAATAAAAATTTCATGTAGGTACTATATAAGATTTTAAAAAGACTTTGTTATAACATTATTATTATTATCATTAATTGTATAAACTAGTTGCCCATTTCAAGGTTCCGGTAATGAATGCCAATTTGATCATATTAAGTTTAGTTGACTTCTAATTAAAGTCAACACCTAGTTGTTATAGTGAGTATATATACTAACAAACATTATGCCATTCCTTTAATTAATCTCACTTTAATTAATACTAGTTAAAGATTAGTTAATAAAACTCTATTTTTGTTTTCACTTATATATTCATTAAATGTCAATTCTGAATTTTCTTCAGTTGCTTAGTTGATATTAGTTCTATCGTAATATTAAAATTTAATTTAGTTACATTCGGCTCTTAAAACTAAGTCTGTGAGTGATAGACTATATTGTTGATAGCTGGAAATTACCTATGTCTATTTTAAATATATTATTTGAGCGGACCAAAAAGCATTGAAAATAAAAGACCCAAATAAAATTACGTTGATTTAATGCATATTTATAGTATTATTAAATATCTAAGTGGTGCAATTAGTTCTTCAAGTTTTCAACTCACTATTTTACATTTTCATGAAGAATTATAGCAAGCTATGAGCACTTTTATGACTAAACAACACTTTTTTTTTTGTTTTCTAGGAAATAGTACTTCTATGTTAAATGCTTTTTTAAACTTTTTTTAAACTTTAATTAAATATTTTAACGTTAGCTCGAACTATTTTTATCTACTTTACAGATATTTTCATGTATTGGTTTGACCATTCTTTGAGTTAATCATAATATGTTTTATCGATTGAATTTTTACGTCCAACTAACTTTTTTTTTTCAAAATATAAACACGTATACAATTTATTTATATAAAAATACATACATACAATACAAATATAAAATTTGACTATACTACTAATTAAAGCTTAGAATTTAATTTAATGATTGAATGTTTAAGCTAAGGTCATAAATTAGACAAACTTAAAGAGGAAAAAACCAATAATAATAATAATAATAATTAGTGATATTATTGTAGCATTGATTCTCCTTTGGGTAATCTTGTTGAGCATAATGAATGGAAGAATCGAGAGGATTTGACTTTATGAAGGGAAACTCGGAGGCTGACTCGCCGAGTCAAGGACCGAGTTAAAAAAGCATCAATGTAACCTTATCCATTATGAGAAGGCATATATCATTTTCAAACTTTATGAGAAATTAAAGACTTTTTATTTTATAGGAAGAAAATTTGTAAGCATATTGTAGAAGCCAAGTCGGCTAAGGGCAATTCATTATGAGTATCATTTAATTCAAAATATCTCTTTTTTCTTTTTCAATCTTATCCTTCTATTTTCATCTTTTTGTCTTTTACTACAAAATAACGTTCATACGAGAATTATTATCGTCATCTATGGTTTTCATTCATGACTTATTACACAGTAGTATTTATGAATCATGTGGAGATCATGAAATAAATGTAATAAATCAATAAATCATTTAATGACTTGTCAAATAATGAATGAAAGTAGTACGTACTACGATAATATTAGAACTTTTTTTTTTTTCCAATTACGTCTTGTCTTGTCTTGTGTGTGTGTTAAGAATATATAATCTAGTAGCCTACTATCTATGAGATGTAATGAAAATTTAATGTGACGAGTTTAATATTAGTTACTACAATCATGTATTCTTTCTATGATTGTTTTTACAAATGCATGAGTTTAATAATTGATACTTGTATTATATCGTTAAGAATTATCCATAAAAACATAAATAATAAACAAAAAGAAATCCCTAAGGTAAATATGTTATAAATTATAGATATTTAAACTTATTTAAAACACAAAATATTTATTTATACTTATGTTTTATAATTTTTAAAAAGTTTCAGTCACAATATTGACATTTGAAACCTTGTTCAAGCCTAAAACCACCACAAATTTGAAGAATATTTAAATCACTCCATTATTAAAATTAAATGTTTAGTAGCTTATTCTTCAAAATAATAATAATAAATAAATAAATAAATGTTTAGCTTATTACTGAAGTAAAAATGATTTAATTTATTTTAAACTAATAGCCGGTGTTTTACTCAGCTTAAGTAAGGGAATTAAGACTTTAAAGAAATTGAAAATAAAAATATTTTTTTCTCTTTTAGTTTTATTTATTTATTTATTTATTTTGAGTTCCACTTTTTATTTTATCCAAACGGAAATTAGACAATTTTTTTTTATTTTCTAATATTTCTAAAGACCATATCCGAACTTAATACATAATTATACGAATAAATAAATCTATTAATATCAAACTTCATAGTTCCAAATATTGTTTATTAGTTGAACTGTGTAATTTAATACATAAGCCAATCAAATTCAGGAGAATGTCTTACTAAAAAATCAATAATTAAATTTTAATTGTTTTAAATATTTATAAATCTAATAATGACGTTTTTGTTTAAAATAAATGAATAAATCGAACGCGCTATTTTTTTAAAATAAAAATAATAAATATAAGTTAAAAACTATGTCAAAAAGCACGAGGGGCGGAGAATGACCATTTTGGTCAACGAAAATATGATGTCACGGAGTAGATTCCATCTTAGTGAATGGCATTTTTTGTAATAAAATTAAAAATCAAGGGTATTCATGAAAGTTTAACCTGTTAAATATATTCACAGGTGGCTCAATAGGATATCGCCATTTTCTTCTTTCTTCTTTTCTTCAAAGCTTGAACTGATAGTGGAGCTTCTTCAGTATATGAATCAATTTGCTTCAATAATTTGTTCTGTTTTTCTCTGATTCAATCGATTTAATTACCTTTAAAAGGGTCTTTTGTTTGAATTTTGCTAGTTTATGAGGTGAGAAGATTGGAAATGGATTGAGAATGATGATTCTAGAATTGAATATTTTGTTTTTGGTCTTGGATTATGCTCACTGTTTTGTTTTTTCTATGCTGTGTTTGCAGATTTGGGGTTTGATTTTGTTGAATTCGTCTTACTTCTCATCTGGGTTTCATCTGAATACAGTTTTTTGGGGATTGGGATTTCGTCGAACGGTTTAGAGGCATTATGAGTTTGCTTTACAGTACGAATTTCAAATTCTCCAACGACGAAATGAAGAAATACCCTGATTTTATGGATTGTGATTCGACGAACAACCATCATTCTCAACAGGAACACAATAACTCTGGTGGTCTTATGCGTTATTGCTCTGCTCCGACCTCTCTGTTTGCGAGTCTCGTCGATGGAACTGAAGGTTTTAATTCCAGCAACAATGGCGGTGGGAGCCGTGAGGATTATCGGTTCATTCGATCTTCCAGCCCTGAGGTGGAAGTTATTTTGTCGAGGTTTATGGCGTCGTGTAATGGAAAATTTGATTCGGGATCCGGAGAGAGGACGGTGAAGGAAGAAACAGGGGAATCGGTTCAACAACAAAATGGGTTCTGTAATCAATCATCTTCAATGGTTAACACGAATTCGGTTGATTCTGGTGGTAGAGCTCAGATTGGGAACTCATATGGTGTTATGAATTCTTCTGATTTTGATAATTCGATGCAATCGCAATTGGGTGCGAGGAATTCTTCCAATCTTTTTAGGCAAAGTAGCTCTCCTGCTGGGTTTTTCTCCCATTTGACTGCTGAAAATGGTAATATTTCTTTACTTGAACTCCCTTCTTGTTTGTGGTTTTTGTTCTTTCAAATTATAAGGGTGGAGGCTACATGGTTTAGTCAACCTGATTGGTTAAAAAATTTCAGCTGCAAGATTTGTAACTCCTTTGCTCCCATCAATCAAACCTTTAGTTCATTGATAGGTTTCATGTTTTTCTTTGGACTTAGGTTATAAAAATTTTTAGATTGGAGATGCCCCTGTTTTTGTGTTCGTTTGTTTACTGTATAAAAGAAAGTTCAGAATATGGTTTTTGAGATGTTTTTTATTTCCCTTTTTGTGAAAAAAAAATAATAATTGGATTGCTTCATCTTCTGGAAATACAGATGGTTGATTGTATGGAGGTTTGGAATGGAATGGTGATTTTTTATCCATGCCCCTTTTTTTTTTCTTTTCTTTTCTTAGCTTATAAGAAACTCTTTTTTGGGCAATAATGTAAAGAAAGCCTATGTGCATGGGTAAAGAGGTTTAGTGGGATTTTCCTTTTAACATGTATTCTTTAAGAATCTGAACTTGTAGAAAACGAGCATAGTTAAACTGGCATATTGTTTAGTATGTGATAATGACGTAGAGGTTTGTGGTTAAAGCTGAAACTGATAGTTTAGATCGGATTCTTTCATGAATTAGATAGTGTAGATTGAATAGCTTTTTCGTTGAGTCACTTCTTGACAGGACTCTACCTCTTGTCAACTTGCAGGCAATACAACAAGGGAGGTCGACAAGTTTGGGACTTGCAATCGGAAAGATGTAGATGCTGCTTATCCATCCGCTCGAATTGGTAGTCACATGAACTTATCCGGCCATTCTTTTGGCTCAAGCCATATGCCTCCAATTGCGGAAGAGGAGAATAAAAACATAGGCATTGTCGGTCATCGTCTACAGAAAGCGAACACCGCCGATCAACTTCAGACCGATGATTTCCTCAATAGTTCTTGGGATAACTCTGCAATGAGGGACATAAAGAGAGGGAGAGATAACAATGGGCGTGCATTTTCAACTTCGATTGTGCTTGAAACTCAGGTACAACTTAATGAGAGTACCTGCCAAGTCTTTTTCGATTAATAATGTGCTTTGCGATACGGTTTGGCCTAACAAGTCTTTCTTCAGCAGAATGCTGATTCTGGAAATAACATTCGTGGATTGGCTCATCATTTGAGTTTACCTATAAGTTTCAATAAGGATCCGGTAGAGAAATTTTTGAGATTTCAAGAGCCTGTTCCTCATCAAATTCGAGCGAAAAGAGGATGCGCCACACACCCACGAAGCATTGCAGAGCGGGTAGATCCTCTATTCTTTCAATCAACCTCTCATTGTCCTTAAACTTGTAAACTCATCAAATTCTTAATCTCCTAATGCTCAAATTATATCAGATGAGAAGAACACGGATTAGTGAGAGAATGAAGAAACTGCAAGAGCTGTTTCCTGACATGGACAAGGTAATTATCCTGAGCCTAGATAATAAATCTTGTTTATGTTGTATAGTTTACGATGTTTAAAGACTAAAATAGTTCGATCGGTCAATCTTTCTTTGCAGCAGACAAGCACAGCTGATATGTTAGAGTTGGCCGTTGAATACATTAAAGGCCTGCAGAGACAGGTCAAGGTAACCTCCAAAAGCAACCTAAAGTTCATAAAATCACATGAAGATCCAACCAATACCTTTTACTCACAAGAAACACTTTTCTTTTCGTGCAGACTCTCACAGATACGAAAGCGAAATGCTCTTGCTCGAGCTCAAGTCAATAACAAGAAGCCAGAAAGAAAGCAACACCTATCTCTTAGTTTGATTTTGATCTGTACAGAAAGAAAGCAACACCTATCTCTTAAGCTCTGAGGAACATGAAGATACAAGAAAGAACAACACAACATTGTCTACTTTGTTTAAAAGTTATAGGATTTTAGGAGATTGTGTAATAGAAACTGTTGTAAGTTAAAAAAGTTCAATGTAAGATCCAAATCATGGATCATTCACTCAACAAAATCCAATTGAATAGTTTGCTTTCTGGCATGTAAATGTGCTGCTTGCATCATCATATGCATAACTATAAGCCATTGGACAAGCTAACTTGAATGCTTTTGAATAAACCGTCGGCTTACATGTCTTCGGGGTACTGTATGCACCCGTGCAGCAATACTCCGGCTTGTCGAAAGCCAAGCATGCACTCTTACAAGCAATGACGGTATCATTCTTCGTCATCTCCAAACCATCAGGGCAATGCTGATTCAAATCTGTCAGGCATTTCACTGTCTGGCAAGTACTCGATCCACCAGACGGAGATATCGAAATCGGGAAGTTATAGCCATCAACAAGGCTAACATCATAATAATCTAAAGGACTGTCTAAGGTGAACTCCGCAAGTGTGGCAGGCGGGACACCACCCGCCCCTGCACATTCGAGTACGCCACCACAGTCACCAGTTTCGCACGTTCCTTTGCCAGAGACATCGAAGGAACATCCACGTCGACCCCAGAATCGTCCTGACCATCCTGTAGGCGCATTGATCGTAACAGTCTCGCCAGGCTTAAGCTGAAACCCACCATTCATCAGCTGAGGCCTCCCAGCTCCTGGTTGGATTCCTGGCCATATTATGTCATCACATTTATTCTCCAAAGTGAAAATTGCAGCATCATTGCCTGAAAAAGAAAGCAATGAATCAAAAAACAAAGAGAAAGAAAGGAGAAAGAGAGAGATTTTGTGTTTTGGTACCCAAGAAAAGGCAGAAAGGCAGAATGAAAAACAAGAACTCCATGAGAGCAGAAAAAAATGGGAACTTTGGATTATGAATATTGGATTTTAAAGAAGGCCAAACAGACACAGCTTTGTGACCCACAAGAAATTCAACAACTTGTCACATGAGAGGATGATTTTTATGGGTTAATATGTTACCAAAATTGGGTGGTAAAAAAGGATATGTTTGGTAAGTGAGTGATTGAATTCACTTACATTTGACCATGAGGTCAGACAGTAAAAAAAATATATGGTAATTTCAGCATTTATGGGTATTGTTAAGCTTTTGAAAATGGGGAAAAGAGGAATATTTCAATGCTCCAAACCTTACTTTCTACAATAAGAATCATGTGATAATTAATGGTGGGAAAATGTGGCCAATTTTAATTTTAATTAGTGGGATAGTAATGTTTTTTAGTAAATAATTAGAGTATTAAGGACATATTAGCAATTAGTTAAGAGTTTTTTATTTTATTATTATTATTAATCTATTTGTGTATTTTAGATTCCATATATTTTGTTAGATGTATTATATAACTAAACTAATAAAAGAGAAAAAAAAGATTCTTAGATTTGGATAACAAAAAATGAGGTTATAGAATAAATTAATTTAAATGCTTCAGTAATTACTATGATTAATTAAAGTTATTCTCAACCAAAATTCATCTAATTTATACTAAATGCTTTCATGTCAATAATTAGTTTGTATACTATAAAATTTATAGTTTTGTTCTTCTATAATTGGAGCATATAGTAATTTGAAGGAACAAAGATCTTATGGGCTCCTTGCTTCAAAATAATAAATAATAATAAATAAAATAAAATATTAAGGTTATTAGCATTGGGTTTAATGAAGATATTATTTTTCCTAAATAAAACATTGGGTTTAATTGGGCCTTGAAATGTGGAATGTCATGGTTGACCCAATTGGACAAGTCATCCCAAGTATAAGTAGGGCCAGTAGAAGGCCTTGGGCCATGGCCCTACTTCTACTTATTGATGTTGGGCCACTTCAGCACTTAAAATCTTTGTTTTATTATTACAAGTAATTGTGATGAGTAGCATTTTTAAAACTAAAATTATAGTAAATAGCACAATTTAGAAAATAAACTCAAAATATAGCATAATCATAAAATATTTATAAAAATAGTAAACATTGACCAGTCAATCGGTAAAAAAATTTCAAATGTTAAGTTTGCTCTTTAGTGGCTATTATTAATAGAAGCTATTACCGGTAGTTGCTTTTAATGATAGTAACTAATAACATATTTCTCAAATTGAAAACTATCATTAATAGCATCTACCACTGATAGCAACTAGTATGATAGCATTTATCAGTGATAGCTTTAATTTGAGAAATTCAGGAAGAAGCACTCAAAATGGTGGTTGTACGTGGGTTTTTTATTCTTTTACTATTTTTTGTGTTATATATGCAATTATTTTATCCTTGTGTTATATATCTTATTATGTTTTGTTTAAATGTCATTTATGCAAGTGACCCATTTTTAAACTTAATAAATAAGTGTATAACAACATTGTTAAAAAATTGTAAATATAACAAAATCTATAGATTCCTATCAATAATACAATCTATCGTTGATATATACTGAGACCTTGATCTAAATTTTGTTATATCTACAAAATACAATTTGTAGTGTGTTATATTGCTAATATTTGAGATGTAATTGTCATATTTTTCTCGTTTTTATTATTTAGTCATTATACGTTTTCAAGCCTAACATCATAATTTTTTTCTTTTTTTTTCGGAGAAAAAACCATTTTCATAATAATTAAACTTTAGTTTTATTTTATTTAATTTTGAAGCATTAGATAGTTGAAGTCAAAGCAAACATCCAAATTAATTAAGAAGTAATAGTGAAAATTAAACAACGGTAATTATATTAATTAGATTAAATTAGTTTTGACTGTTGAATTAAACAAATTACTTAATTATATTTATGAAATTGATTGCCCAAATTGATTGTAAACTATAAATTAAAATATGTGAAGGTTTTGTTAAGTTGGTGTCAACAATGTGTTTGGTTAAAGACAAACTAAATTAAATTAAATTAAAAAAAAAAACTTGTGACATTGACCAAATAAAAACTTAGAGATGTTATAAAATAAATATATTCAAGTTGAAGCTATGTTATATTGATTTATGATCCGTAGAGTTAGGTATATTTTCATTTAATATAAGCTAACCAAATACATAATTAAATATATATATATATTTAAAAAAATGCTAGAAGTCATTTTGTTTTACTAGCTTCTAAATTTGTAATTTTATGAAATATTATTTGAAAAAAGTTAAATGTTAAACTATGTAAGTTCAGTCCATGTGTCACTTTAAAATAATATATCTAATATGGTAACTTTAAAAGTACATGAACATGATTTATTTAGATACTTGTTAATTAATAAATCTTTTTTTAAATAAACCCTAAACCATTCCTTTTATTAATATTTAAAAGAAAAACTTCAATACTAAGTATTTGATTGAATTTAATTATTATATTGAAATTTAAAACTAGTAAGAGACTTATAAATTTATGTACAAAACACTTGAAATAAAGAATTTGAGAAGTGAATAATTTGAAAAAAGCATCCATTCTAATCACCTATTTTGTTAATTTGAAAAAAAAAAAGAAAAGAAAAGTAATATGCAATTTTAAAATATAATATTAGTTTAAAGTGATTGAATAATAAGAAGTGTGAAATGACAGATATTTATGAAAAAATGTAAAGTAAAATGAAGATTATATTGGAGGAAAATGAATGATAAGAAACAAAGAGAATGGGGAATTAAAATTGGAAGGAGGGAGTTGAAATGGAAGAGAGAAATAATGAGGAAGGATAAGGAAGAAGACATTGGAATCCAGATGAATAAAACATTAAGTAATGATGAAATAATAAAAAGAGAAGAAATTGAAATGGTACCGAATTGGCGGTGAGGGATGAGGATGGTCATTCTGTGAAAGGAATTTGAAGAAAATGATGGAAAATGAAGAGAATTGGAATCAGATTTTGGATTAATTTTGGTGCTGTGAGTTATGGACTCCCAATTTGGGCGTTTATATAGTGCCGGAGACAAGTCCTTGCCGGAGATTTGGTAACTCTCTGACTCCTCAACTGAAAATTTCAAAAACAAAAATAACTTAATTCTTTATTGGATTTACTTAAATCTCTCTCTCTCTCTCTATTTTCTTTTTTCTTTTTTCTTTTTTCTTTTTTCTTTTTTTTTCCCCTTAAAACTAAACTCATCCAAAAGAAACGTTCAAAATAGAGGCCTTCTAGACATGTGTTGCCCTATCAACCAATACCACGCTGCCACGTTTATCATCTTTTAAACAAAACTCACATTTTTAGATATTCTTCTGTTTATTGTGTTCATCTTCACCTTGGTTTTTTCTTCTTTTTTCTTAATTCACCCACTAATTTTATCAAATTGCTATCATTGAATTATCATTAAATAAGCTTTTTAAAACTCATGGAATAAAACCTAGTTATAACAGAATCCATAATTTTAACATTCACCCTATTCAATTCATTCTATAATCTTTTTTTAATACTTTATTAGAGAATTCAAAAGTATTATTCACCATTTTCTGTCATTTTTAATAAATTTCTGCAACAATTATTCAGTTGTATTGTATTCACGTGCATCCTTTGCTAATAGTTTTTATTTTTTATTTTTTAGAATTAAATTTATAAACATTCACTTTTAAGTTTCACTCCTATATTTAAATATTTAGACTTCAATTAAAAATCATGCAGTTTATTTGCCGGATTAACCGTAATAGTTTTTTAAAAATGAATTATTGAAATAAAATAATAATAATAATAATAATTAAAAAAAAAAAAAAAAAAAAGTAAAATAACACAAATCAATGACGAATAATCTTAACTTCCAGTCGCTTAGAGTAAAAACAAAGCTGTTATCCAAATAAGTAAAATAAAAACAAAGCTGTTATCCAACGAACACATGGAAGGTTGATCTTTCTTTTATTATTATTATTGAAAGTTGGGATATTTTTTTAATTGTAAATAAATGAAAATATAAAAATATAAAAATATATATATAATTTCTTTTATATAAATAGATTTATTGAATTAGTATTTACTACTCAAAATGCATTTAAAATATTTGTATTTACATCATGTTTTAGCTTTTTACGTGTAGTCCGTATGACTAGTAAAATAGATTAAGACATATACTTTATAATAACAATCGAAAGTTCAAATCTCTTATTTATACATGTGAGTTATTGTTGAGTGATTCCAATATTCAATAAAAGTTACCATTGTCTTCAAAAGTTAAAACTATATTTATGCGGACTATTAATGAGTAATTTAAAATATGAAAATGTTAATTAAAACGTTTTTTTTTATAATAAAACACGTCAATTAGTAACTCAACTAAAATAAATAATGACTTCTCGACTAGGAGGTTAAACATTCAGAAACGTCATCCATCCAAACAGTTTTTTTTTTAAATAGAAACAAAAAGAAAAACCGATACTAATTAATAATAGTAATTAAAAAAACGATAGGTGAAGGACTTAAATGCAAATAAAAATTATTAACAAACATTTGGGAGGAAAATGAGTCAGCTAAACGTGGATTAACATTATCTTAATGAAAGTTCGACAGCTAATTAAATTCTACCATTGACAACTACTCAATTCTTTTTTATTTTTCTTTTAATTTAGAAATCCATTAATTTACTTTCCAAAATATAGTAAATAAAAAAAATTGAGGATCCATATTATGCCACGACATTATACGTACGAAGAACAAACGTCATCCTTAAATTTTAACACATCCTTAAATGTACTTATCCAAACCTTTAAATTGTTTTCAGTAACAAATTTTCTTTTAATGGTTTCCAATTAAAAAAAAGAAAATAAAAAGCTGAATTTCGAGCGATATGCATTAAATCAATATTAACCTTATCGATATGGTTAGAGCTTCAAATCTTTGACGGTTTAAATCTCTTAATCTTAAACGGTTGTATTTTAAAAATTAATAACAAATACATATAATGGTATTTAAACTTGTTAAATTAGAATAATTTCTTTTTAAAATGTAAAATTTAGATTCTTTTTTATTATTATTATTTATTTATTTCTAACGAAAGCCACTTTTTTTTTAATAGTTGACTAACGATTCAAAACAAATTAAAACGAGTGGAAACTCAAGACTAGGAATTTTTTAGAACCAAACTTAATTTTTAATATTCTCCTTTTTCTTTAATTATTTAGTCAAAACCATGAAGATTTTTAATTTTTTTACTTCTTGGAGTTTTGAGAGAAAAATAAATTTATTTAGGTGAGGTTGAGTTTATTTGAAATGAAATAAATAAAAGTAAATAAAGACACTTGTTTATTAAACTTGATGACATATTTGCATCATGTTCTTGTAACTTCCAACAAATAATAAAGTCTATTTTTAGAATTTATTAAAAGTGAAGTGACTACGTGTTATGTTCTGGAATTATTATTAAATAGTTAAAATCATATTTATTACGTATTAAAACCATTATAAAATATACATACACTTCTAATGTAACAATAGTTTATTAAAATAATTTTAATAAGTCATTAAAAATACGATTATGAATTAATTCGAACACATCCATAGTAATTTAATATATTTCAAAATCAATATTGGTCATAATCTAAATTTGAAGATTTAAAAATATTCTAAAAGCTCAAAATTAAAAAATCAAAATGATATTTTAACTTATATATATAATTGAAAGTGATGAAGAGGTGGGCCATGAGTTTTGGAATGGACTGGGATTGGTCAAGGTTTTGTCTAAGACTTCATTTTTTAAATAAATGAAAATTAATTTTTCTCTTTTATTATTTTTAAGAAAATAAAACCATATTTCAATAATGGTTTCACTATTTGAGTCCAACAAACTTTCCCCCTCCCCCACGTATCACTACCCAATCTTCTGGGTTCACCATATTGACCATCTTTGTCATATTAATTTTACCTTTGTTTTCCTATATATATATATTTATATTTATATCATATACTCGTTTAGCTATATTTATTTTAATTTAATTTTTTATAATTAAAATTAGTTTTGTATATTTAATATGTTACTAACAAAACTAATTTCTATATCCTAAGTTCTCAATTTATTCAATGTCAATGTCTCAATTTATTTAGATATCCCTTAGTTTGATCCCTACAATTTTTCATTTGATGACATTTTTTTATTCGTTATTTTTTAAAGTCGACATTTAAACTTTGTCGTTATATTCATAAATATTTGAATATATATTCTCTTTCTCCCTCCTCTATGGTCTACTTCTTTTCATCCATGGTCGTTGTCGATGTCACAACTCCTCTTTTTCTTTTCTTTTTTTTCCACTTCTCCTTATTTCATATACTTAATTTCTTCTTCTTACTTTCCTTTCACCTTATTTTCTCCCCTTTCCACTATAATTATATATATTTAAAAAAAATTAAACTAAAAGTTTAATCTTTATGGTCGGAAGAAAATTAGAATTTAGTTATCATAATAAAATAAAATTCTCATATAAACATATTTTTTACGAGAGTTTTATCAAACTATATAGACTATTTATGAAATATTATTAGACCATAAAGACCAAACTTTAACTTTTGAAATTATACGGACTAAATTCAAACCCTAAACGTAAATTACAAAGTTAATGAATTATTTGTGTGCTACACTACAATTCATGAAGGATTAAACCCTTCACAAAACAAACTAAAGAAAATGTTATTATGAATGATTTATTTCTTAACTTTGCTTAAGTGGCATGATGTGAGCTGTCATTCCCCCTCCCCCAATTTTAGAAGGAAGAGGATGAATATTTAAAAAGAAAAAAGAAAAGGCAAAACAAAACAAAACAAATTTGAATAGATGTCATGTCAATTGGTTCAAATTTATTTTTTAAATATTTTATTATAATAATCCACCATATAAAATCACTTTTGATTTCCTCTTCCATGCATGATTATGCTATTGAAAAACTTTTCTAAAAGTTTGACTCTCTTTTTTTTTTTCCTTTATCTTTTTTTATATATTTTAATTTTAATTTGTAACATAATCAAGGTAGATTATAGGTAGTATACAAAATAATTTGCAACTCAAATTATTTATTTAAAATTTCTGAATAATATGTTTGATGACAAATGTAGATGTTAAATATTGAAACATATATACTTTTATAAGTGTCAAACAATTATTTTTCTTAGCTCAAACCTACTTGTTTTGATTTCACCATAAACAGGACTTATAATTTTGCAATATAAAATCAATATAATATTTTGTGTGATTATTATAACTTAGCTTGAGATTTACAAATCAGAAATTAAAAATAATCGTTAAAATTTTAAAACAACTTGTAAAATCTCACCTTCTATTTTTCATTCAATTATCAATAATAATAAAATATTTGCTAAAATTTAAATTATAAAATGTAATAATTCACTTCCAAACTTATAAATTTAATTTTAAAAAATTAAGAATTTACTAATACACAAATATTGCAAGTAAATGTCAAATTAAAGTTTGGAAGAATACTTATGAATTTGTCACCAAACCTATAAGACACAAAATTATAAGTTCAAAAATTTATTTAACACAAAATTAAAATTTTATAAATTTATTAGACATTTCTAGATATTAAGATACCAAAATAAACATAAATTTTAAAGTTCATGGACTAAACATGTAATTTAATATGGATATTAAGTGCGTAAATGGATCATTAGAGAGAAAAAAATTCAAAAAAATAATTTATATTTAAACTCGTTTGATGAAAAAGTATTTAAAACAAATTTTAAAGAAGATTAATTATCAAATAATTCTATTTTTTTTAGAAAGTATATATTTTCTCACTTTAAAAAGTAAAAAAAAAAAAAACACTAAAATTATCCAATCAAGTTTTATTTTTTTACTTTCTCATGCTAACTTTTTATCAGGTAGAATATTCGACTAAAAAAGTCTTGAGATTTAGAAGAGTACAAAAATATAATAATGATTATAATAACTTTCTATCCTCATAATTAGTGCAAACGTCAAAAAGCTTAAAAAATCATGAAACAATCATACTTAATTCATATATCCATGTCAAATACAAATACAACCCCACTAAAACAACACATACCCTAGTTTAAAAGATGGTAGGTGTCTACCTAGTTTAATTTGATTTGATTTGACATTAAAATCGAAGCAAACCAATCGCTAAAAAGGTAAGATAGCTCCTCTTAAAACGTATCAATGGTTAGTAATTCTTAGTTTAACTTGTTTTAGAAAAAAAAAAGATTGATCGTATAAATGAAAATTCTAATTTTACTCGATAAAAAATAAGTCATTCTTTTCCTTGAAAATGTTACTTAAACCAAATTCAAATTTTTGAACTCTACAAAATAATAATAATAACAAAAACAAAAAAAAAAAAGAAGTAAACTAATTTGATTCTCGATCAGTATGATAGTTTTCTCAAAAGTTATAATCGATTACTTTTGTTAGTTGTTATTTATTTATTTTTAATTCAATAGTATATGTGACATTTTTTTTTATGGAGAATAGACATTTATGTTAACTAAATTGTACTTAGTGTTTGTTGTTGTTAAAGTAGAGTGTAATGAAATGTCGACACGTGTAACTCTCAAGTCCCAACCAATTAAGTAGGAAAAGAGCAAACTGATCATAAAAAAATGAAGAAAGAGGACGATTATTCAAGAAGAGAGGATAGAAGATAGGGGAAACCTGAGGAAGAAAAGTAGCCATTTGAAGGAAAAAATGCAGAAATATTAGGCTTTAGCGAGCAGCGGCCACCACGGCTGCTGCCACCGGCCGCCGCCAACTTCCGGAAGGGCTCAAGAAATAATCTGTTCATCATTGAAGATCCCTCAAGAATAATAATAAGAATGAACAATAATGAAAGTTTGAAGTTGGGGTGGCTAAGAGGCTTATGCTCCTGCCCTTTTATCCTCTTTTTTTTATACCTTCTATTCTAACTTTTTTGAGATCTCATCATGACAATTTTGCCCCTCCTTTTTAACTTGCACGGGCACTATTTTACACTAATTAATAGATGAGCTAATCGTAAAAGTACAACCTAAGGGCTCCTTAATTGTCTTCCTTCTTTCTACTGATTGGTCTATATTTCATTACAATGTGAAAGCACAAACTTCAATAAAGTTAATAAATTCACTAGTTTCCAAAATATTATGACCTACTTTTGAATACATATCATTTTAGCATCAGTTACATATTACGAAAGACAATGATTACAAAATAATTTACATCGTACATCGTAAAAAATTTAAATAGTTTTATTATGAGTTATAACAATTGGAAACTTAAACTATTATATGAGACATTTGCAAATATAATAATCAAACTTAACGTATTTGTAGATATAATGCAATGTAAATAAATAATATAGCAAATTTTAGATCCAACTTCTTAAGTCTATGGATGATGGACTATCTTATAATAGATTTGTTCTATTTACAGTTATTTAAAATTATTATTATACGCTTAATTATTAAATTTTAAAAGTACTACTCGTTACAGTTATCGAAACTCGATATTGAATGAAGTATAATAATGCACTCAGTCGTGACAATAAAAAATAGGGCAAAAACCAATCCACCATACAAAATAACTTTTTGATTTCCTCTCCCATACATAATCATGCTATTGACAACTTTTCTAAAAGTTTGCTGTCTACTTTTTTTTTTATATCTTTTTATCTTTTTTTTTTTTTTTTTGTTTAAATTGGAACAAAATCGAGGTAGATTCGTTTTTTTCCTTCTATTTTTTATAGCCATTATTTGTTTTGTAATATTTTATAAAACAATACAGAGTATATACAAAATAATTTGCAACTCAATTTATATATATAATGTTTTGATATCGATTGAAAAAGAAGTAAGTTATTTTAAATTATATATTGAAACAATCGACGACAATTATACTAGTAAGTTATATATAACTTAAAACATGTACGTTTATTACAACAAACGTACATTTTAGTTGCTAAGTTATTTTGAATACGTATGTATTATTATTATTATTATTGTTTTAATAAATGTTTATATTTAGATAATGTAGGGTTAAGATACAAAAATTAAAGGTTTTAAGATGGAGAAAGAAAGTTGCATGTATGGACACCTCATTTGTTTTTCCGTTAGTCGCCAAATTTATTCAATAATCATTTAAAATAATTTTTTAAGAGAACATTAATCTTAAATCTAAGGGACCTAAATTGCATTTTTCTTAAATAATAATATTAATAAATACATTTTTTTAAAACAAAAACTATAACTAGTATATTGAGTCTTTTATAATATTAATTTATAACCATCTAAGACTAAATTTGTTTTCTAATAATGAATGTTTTTTTTTTCTTAATGAAGAGAAAACATCAAATTATATATTATTTTATTAGAAAAGATTGAAACATTATAATATTAATTTGATTGTTATATATTAAATAAAAAAACACAAAATAGAAAATTAATTTAATGTATTTTTAAAAAATATATATATTACTAATAAAGCGTTGGAAATATATTTTTGAGGGTGTGGTGTTTAAAAAGAAAAAAGAAAAAAAGAAAAACAGGTGAAGAAAGAATAAATGTCACCATTTTTGTTTTTGTTTTTTTTTTTTTTTTAAAAAAAAGAGAATTGTTTTAGAAGTCTGGCCCACAGCCCACACGAAGAAAGCCCAATGGGAAAGTGGCCTTAAAGTTTATAAGGCTAAGAAAAGAAGTGGGCCCCAATTATTCAACGCCCATGGAACCATCTTCTTCTCCAGCATTGGCAAGTTCGGTTTCACTGCTAGCAAGATCTCATAAACCCTAGTTTTCCTTAAAGACATTCGCTCTGCTTTTCTTTCTCCTCTTGCTGTGCTTTGTAGGGATATTGACATTTTGAGTTTTAGTGATGTTTAGCAAATCTGGTAACACGAAAGAGTATCGACCAAAGAGTGCCGAATAATTAGATGAGTGTTTTAAATATTTAGAAGATCAAATGTGCAAACAAACTCGTACAGAGAGAGATTGAAAATAAGACTAAAAATGTAAAATCCACAACAAAAAAAATATATTAGAAAAGATTTACATAAATTTAAAACTCATTAAGGGTTTGACTTTATTCAACCGTACAGTACTAATTACACTCTCATTTGGAAAAATAACAAAGTAAAATCATTTTTTTAATCGTAGATAATTTTTTTAACACAATAATTTATGTAGATATATTAAATCAAACCATTAATCTAAATTCAATTATTGTAAAGGGAAATTCATGTCATTTATTTAGTAGAGTTGTTGATAAAATTAGTACTATAATTGATTGTCCCAAAATTTTCTTTTGACCTTTTTTAATTTAATGAGATTGCCATGTTCTCCAACCCCTTACCTTCTTCCTTTCATAATCGTACTCATTTTTCACCTTTTTATTTCCTTAAATCATGCAATGTTACAAGTTAATTACTATTAAACCCACAAAATTAAAGCAATTGTTGATTTAATTATAATTTAAACCATAAATTCTAATATTTTCTAATAAATCATAAACTTTTAATTGTGTGTCTATGTTATATTTAAAATTTGTAAAAAAAAAAAATCAAAATTCTAAAATTTAGATGGGTACGAGACACAAAATTTAAAGTCTAAGAAATTGTTAGACATTTTCCAAACATTACAGGTTGGATAATACAAATTTTATCGCTAATTTTATAATTCAACCAACCATATGTATATTAGTCATATTTTTTTATTCCTCTCTTTTCCCATCGCTTTTTAATTAATTATCTTTATTTTATGCGATGTAATCGTGATGCTAATTAAAAACATGTAATGTGACAAACAATAAATAGAATGTATTATTTTCTAAACTCCAACTTTATTACAAGAGGTATGTTATTTTAATAACAGCCCAACATGATGCTTTATTATAAAGGAAATGAGATTTATTGATTAAAGAGTTGTCGCTACTAAAGAGAACACATGTTGTACATATATAAAAGATATATATCATGAAGATACACCAACACATTTGTTGAACAAAGATATTTTCCTTTATTTATATTTAGAAGCATATAATAAAACAATGATTTAAATTTTAATGAAAAACAATAGAGTTTTACCAATATAGCACAATCCAAATGTTATTGATTGCAATACTAAGTGTTGTTATAATAATATTGCGAAAAAATCCACCAAATTCTTGTTTATTTTACATGTTAGTTAATATGGACAAAAAGAGTGGTAACAAAAGGATAAAACAAAACCATCATGGGTTGACCTAGTGGTATAAAAACCAATAACAATTAGTCGAGATGGACATAAGAATAGTAACCAAACTCGAAGAAAAGGAACCAAGCAAGTGTGAAATGTAAGCACCAACCAAAAGATATAACTTTTGTGTTTTTTTTTAAAAAAAAATTGGAAAGGGTATACATTTGCTTTCGGAACTTAGTTAGGTTCTTATAATTCTAATTTTATTTAGTTTATGAAATTAAGTTTTTTACTTAAAAAAAATAGACCATCTTAATTGTTGGTAAATATCCAACATAAAATTTAGTGAAAAAAATAAGACAACACTATAAATCATCAAAATTAAACATTTTAAGAAGTAAATTAAATATTATCATTATTATGTTTTTTTTTATGGTTAAATATTGAAAATTCTGTACTATGAGATAGAAATGGGAATCTCGAGGAAGTACTGGGAGATGAGAACACGTGGCAGAGAGAGGTGAGGTGTATGGTATAAGATAATGGTGTCGTGTAGCGGAGGAAGACGACAAAATGATACGTGTACGGCCAGATGCTAATGGATAAGAACTAAAAGAATGGTGGCCTTAACCACATTTAAAAAAAAAAAGGAAAAAAAGAAAAAAAGACCGTACAGAATCGTATGAAAATATTTCTTGTACGGTCTGCACAGTACTGCCCTTTCTTTTGTCGCCTTGTTCCCTTACTCCTTTAATTCAACGCCCCTCATATTCCGCCACGTGTCCCTCTTATTCTCTCTCCTGCACTCTCCGCCGTTTTGTACTGTCGTTACTGCTTCCCCTCCCTAATCTACCACATCATCATTATTCATATTACACCTATTATTTTCAATATATATATATATATAAATAAATAAATAGGAGTGAAAATTAAAGAAAATTTGGTAGAGTGGAGTAGATTATCATAAAATTCTAATAATTATTGTTCGCTCAATTAGTTACAATTAATATTATTTTAAAAATTTTATTTGTTATGATTTTTCTTCGTTTAAATCTATGGTCTTTTTAATTTTTTATTAAGTTTTTTCTTTTTTTACTATCATCATATTACAAATTTGTTTCTTTTTTATTTAATATTTGATTGAGAGGATAAATATGAACCTGTCTTTGGAATTATTGTCAATCCCAAGAATCCTACTGTGGCTTGTTACGGTTGAAGTTTTGACTACTCACATACCCCAAGTCCAGTCAACTCATAAAATCTAAAACAAAATATAAAAGTAATAATCTTAAAAGTTAATATTAATAAAAAAAATCCATTTTCTATTAAAAATTATTAAATTAAAAAAATAAAGTCTTACCCATCACGTGAACTTAAATTCTATTGAATATATTTTGTGTATTTTAATTAATTTTACAACCAGGATGCATGGATGTGTCTATACATATGGTAACACAACTCACAATCCTTATAAAACTTTGGTTATCACTATCCATAAGATACACAATAGGGTATTAATTTAGGAATTTGAATTATTTTATCATTAATCATAGTCATAAGATAATCGTAAAATATATTTTAAAACAAATTAGTCAACTGTAGAGTCATACCGTTGTTAAAATGAGCCTAATTTAAAGGTATTTATATGACATTTCTCTTTTAAAGTTGAGTGTTTAATCCCAAAATTCGTTATACTAACAAAATTACAAAGTCTTATCTAAAATTTTTCAAGAACGCTTCATTTAAGTTTATTGATTCATATATTAAAAGAAATCACACTAAAATTTAAAATGAATACAAGTTATGGAAGTTTAATAATGACAATTTTCAACAATGACATGAACTCATGTATGTTCATCAACTATTCATTTACGTGTAAAAAAGTTCCAATATTTTAAAATAATAAATAAAAAAGGGTTAGTCTTGTTAGACGAATTAGGGACACACCACGTGACAAAAAACTCCTCAATAAATACATGAATTTATTTCTAGCAACTATACTATATTACAATACTATTGGGGTCTAGGTTGCCTCAAAAGTTGGGCAATGTTACAAAATTCATGATTTTTAACTCCAAAACTCATGAAATGAACTAGTGACATCCATTTCCATTCTTGTACTTTTTTCTTTTTCATTTTATTATTACAAATGAAAATGAATGTCTTGAAAAAAAAAGAAAAAAAAAAGAGAAAAGGAATACATTTATTATTATTATTATTTTTGGCAATGTATTGAATGCTTGGCATATTCATTTCCTTATTTATCTAAGGAGACGTTCGAGGGTCAAATTAAATATCATAGTCAGTAAATTAAGGATTAGTAATAATTTATGTTTTTAATGTAAACCATTGTTGTTTGGATATAAATGGTAAAATCGAAGTAAATTAAGATAGTAAATTATTGTAGCAAAACAATAAATTGTGTGAAAAAACATTTAAAAAATATAGGGAAGGTTTAAAATAATTGTTTTCTACTTGGAGACTGGATACAAACAAAAAGAAATGGATATTTTTTAATCTAAAATAATAATAAATATAAAAAATAAATAAATATAAAGCTGCTGAAATAGAAGAAGTGGGGAAATTCCAATTTTTCCTTCGGAGGAGAGAGAGACACGTGGCACTCATGAGTACCAAATTCCATTGCCCTCTATTTATTTAAAATCACTTCATGCCATATTTACCCCCCCCCCCCCCCCCTTCACATTCACCGCTTTATTTTTGTAGGAAAAAAAATTGTCCAACGGTAAAATTCAAAACCTGTTATTAGCTGCAATTAAAACCTGTTATTAGCTGCAATTACCATAACGAGTTTTAGTAAAATTTGAGTACGGACTCAAACTTATACAAATGGTAAAATTAGATTCTTAAATGTCCTATAGTTTAAAACTAAATATTTTTACAAATTCAAACGCTCAATTTTTATGATTTAAAGTTTGAAGATATAACTTTTAAGTACTATAATATAACATTTTAAGAGGGAGTCAGGTAAAAAGCTAAATAAATTAATTTCTATTTAGAAAGAAGGGATTGTATGATATTTAATTTAATTTGAAGGCCTTACCTTTTAGCTATTTAATTTGAAGAACATCTCATGATTAAATATGTCGTTTTGAAAAGCAATTCACGTTGTGTTTTATGTTTCTCATATTTGCTAAGTTTAGTAATATGAGTTTATATGTTTGATAAGTTGTATGGATTTTGGTTCCGATGATTTTTTTTTTCAAATCTTGTGCTTTCAATCGTATTAATTCTAAAAATAGCGTGTATTTTTTTTTATATTTTTAAATTACTATAAAAAAAAGCACTTAGTTTTTATCTTTTTCCCAAATAAACTATAATATGTTTAAAATCAAGTAACTCTACCAATGATAACTAAATTAAATTTATAATTCAACCAACTATATCATCAATAATCTGAAGAGAACAAGTTAGAAGAATATATATTTTTTAATTAGTTATTTTGTGTCTCATGTCCTTATTGAATAATTTAAAAAATAATAATAATAATAAACAAGCTTACTCTTTACATACAAGTCCTGAATACCAAGGACTCTACTAATTAATACAAACAATTATTTCTATCGTTAATATGTAGAGAGCAATCCATAAAAGCATTCAGATAATGTTATGACCAACATGGCAATTTTGAATTATTTTTTCACATGTTATCTGTTTTTCACACACACAATTTATATATTTATAATTTAATTTTTGAAATTATTTTTAAATATAATAAAATGAACTAAAATATGGTAAAATATAATAAAATATCACTGTTTATCTACGATGAACTACAATAGACCGAGATAGACTACTATTGATGTTAAATATTATGCATCCTAAAATATTAAAGAGATAAAATTTGCTGAAGATTGCTCAAGAAAAGGAGTACCCATAGATGGACCCATACCAAAAGGAAACTAAGAAGATGCATAGGATAACACACATCTTAAAAAGAAAACTAAAGTCTCGAGGTTTGAGTCGACCAAATAAGCTCGTAAATATACACCAATTTGAAAATAATCATGTTGCACTCAATCCAATACTATGCATTCCTGAACGCTAGAAACAACCCTTCATTGTCGAAGCACCATATGACAACCACATGCTTAGTTTAAACATGACCCTGAAAAAGACTAACAAGTGATCTTCAAGAAGAACCCTAACATTATTTCTTGTGTGCTTAGTTGAATTATACATTCATGTGAGGTCTGCAACAGTCACAAACGTATGTGAGTTTCAAGAATATTAATAGAATAGCTAATTAAAGAAGAATTAAATATATACTAGAGAGTTATTTAGATACGAAAGGAATGTTTAATGATCTATCAAACATTTTTAAGGTTAAAGATACACAAAATAAAGCTCAAACGTGAGTATCTAACTTTATAGTTTAACCTAAAATAAATACATAACTTTCGATTGATTGATACAGATTAATTTTTTGTTACGATAAATAGAAGAAACAGAGGAATGAAAGGACATTAGAATTAATTTTCAAAGGTATTGGTTTGATGTCCATCAATTGCTTTAGAATTTGGGTCAAATTCAAATGGGGGCATAAAGGGAAACAAAAAGTTTCTCCCTATGAAAATCCCTAAAGTTAAGATATAGCTAGATATTGATATGGTTGAGAAAAAGGGTAAAGAGGTAAATAGCAAAAAGAAAAATATTAATTTAATTTGATTTTTTTTTCTTTCTAAAATTTAATAATGTTTGGAATGTAGTGGAAAGAATTTTGGAAGGAGATTCTATTTTGCAACAATTTCCAAGAGAAATATAGGAATGTATTTATTGAAAGAAGTAGATTGTGGTTTTGAAGATATGGCCTTTATTAAAAGTTTTAGTTTATTTTTAATTTTTACTTTTGATGGGAATTGGTTTCCAAGTATAATGGTGCTTTTGAACCATATTTAGTGAGATGTTTTCAAATTGAAGGAATTATTCCCATCCCCTATTTTTAGTACAATCAAACTTTATTTTCATTACTACTTGTTAGACTAATTTTATGTAAAATAAGCTATTTCATTGGTCTAGTTATAATCAACGCACGACTTATTGTATTTTAATACATTTTTTTTCATTTACATCGTTTTTATGTCAAATCAATCTTAATAATCAAATGTAAAGTGAAAATTAAAGTCATATTCGACTTATTAATACATAATGAATCACTTGACAAAATTTAACCTAAGAAAATATTTTTAATGCTTGAAAATTCCTTTTTGTCCCTTCAAAATAAAACTAAGAAAATACCTTATTTATTAATGTGACCATAGCTAAATTTTTTCATAGAATGTTCACCCAAATTTAATAATATCAAAACTTGTTTGATAATTATACATTTTCAACCTAACTATATATTTACATAAAGTTTAATATAAAATTTGTATTTTTTTTAACTAAACTCAATTAAATAGTCTCTCCTTAAAACTAAATGTTCGATATTTGGTTCTCATAGTTGTTGTGTATGCATGTTAAGGAACTAAAATTCAAATGGTATAAACTAATTAATCATTCATGGTCCCGTCACACTATTAATATAATAGATAGTTAAACTCCTTAATGTGTTGTTTAATTTTGTTAATGCAAAGTATAAAGCAAAAACTAACAAGATGGGTTAATTATCCAACTTAAAAGAAATCAAATTGGAATACTTAACCTCTTTTTTAACGTGTGATTATGGTTATAAATTTGAAAAGAATCCCCAACAATTACCCGTCAAAACGGGTAAAATAGATACACAATACGTTATAGCGTTCGAATTGTATTAAGCCACGTCACATCCCTGGCCATGTATGTAGAATAAAATCATAAGCTTTGACACGTGGAGATATTTTAAGCCGTTGTCTTAACTTTAAAGAAAAACGGTGTCGTTAAGGCGTTTCCTCCTGTACGGTTTAACCGCGGTGAAAAAGAAAAAACAACATAAAAGAGATATGGTCCTCCTAACTCATATCCCAGTATATAGGTAAGTTTAAACCTAACCATGGTTCGGTAGAAACTAACTACGGTTAGTTTCTTAGTTCATTCAATTCTTCTTTTTTTAATTTTT
This sequence comes from Cucumis cinereus, assembly GCA_037974625.1. Classification (NCBI taxonomy): domain Eukaryota; kingdom Viridiplantae; phylum Streptophyta; class Magnoliopsida; order Cucurbitales; family Cucurbitaceae; genus Cucumis; species Cucumis cinereus. The sequence goes on from JBBPDJ010000019.1 coordinate 15,574,510, forward strand.
TTTTTTATAAATGAAGCGACCGTGCCGGTGGATTCGCCAACAATCTCCTTCTTCTCCCCCAAGAAGGAACAGAAGCTAAAGAAGAAGAATAAAACAAAACAAAGCGAAAACAAAGGCAAAAATGATCGTCGGCGAGCAGCCCAAACGCCCCAATCCAACGGTTCAGATTCCACCATGGACGTTTCTGGAGGATTCGGCGATGGATGTGTACAGTCATTCGCCGGGAAGCGGTGGTAGCAGCGGTTCCGTCAAGTGCGACGGATGTTCCAGCGGTGGTGGGTACTCTCCTTATCATCTACAGGAAGCATTAGCGATGCTGAAATGGTATTTTCCGTCTAATGAGGCGGAGATGGACTCGGATCTTGATGTTTCAGGCAAGGAAATGGATTCTCCGGTGGATGCGTACTCCTCTGATCAGTTTCGAATGTATGAGTTCAAGATTAAGAAGTGTACGAGAGGAAGATCGCACGACTGGACCGAGTGTCCGTTTGCTCATCCTGGCGAGAAGGCTCGCCGGCGAGATCCAAGGAGGTATTACTATTCAGGTACGGCGTGTGCGGATTTTCGGAAAGGAAGCTGTATAAAAGGAGATGCGTGTGAGTTTGCTCATGGAGTTTTCGAGTGCTGGCTTCATCCGGCTCGTTATCGGACTCAGCCATGCAAGGATGGAACGAGTTGCCGGAGAAGAGTTTGTTTCTTCGCTCATACACCGGAACAACTTAGGGTTTTGCCTCAACAAAGTCCTCGGAGTACGAGCTCCATCCCTTCGTACGACGGATCGCCTCTCCGACAGGCAATTGAGGCTTGTGCAAAACAAATGCCCTATTTATCATCTCCAGGAACATCGCCACCAGTATCTCCTCGAGTCGAATCTCCACCTCAATCACCGATGATTAAATCACTAAATCGACCTCACACACCAAGTTCGATCAAGGAAATGGTTGCATCACTGCGAAGTCTACAACTCAATAAGGAGCTCTGTAAGGTACAATCTCCTTCTTCCTCATGGAATGTTCAAGTCGGATCTCCTGTATTCGGATCTCCAAAGGAACCCACCGCTCGATCCGGTTTATGTAGCCTTCCAGAAACTTCGACTCCTCCAGGTATCCGATATCTCGATTTCTGGGACCTAGGTATCGGAAAGGAACCGGCGATGGAGCGAGTAGAGTCCGGAAGAGATCTTCGTGCGAAAATGTTCGAGAAATTAAGGAAGGAGAACTCCGTCGGCTGTGGCGATCAGGACAAAAACAGCGGCGGTGCTGGAGGTCTGGATGTAGGTTGGATCTCGGAGCTCCTCAAGTAAATCAAACCACTGGGGGTGACAGGAACAAAAAGAAAAGAAAAGAAAAAAAAAAAAGAAAACGAGAAAGGTTCGTCTCTGATTCCATTTTGGCTCCATTAAAACCAAGCTTACTTCTGCTTGTTTTCATGATTATAATTACAACAGTATCAGAATCAGATAGAGAAGAATTTAAATCTTTCAATTTGGAAGAAAATGCTAAGTTTTTTTTTTTTGTTTTGTTTTAAAAGATTCTCTGTAAATATTAAAAATTAGGGGTGGGTGGGTGTGGAAATGGATGGAGAATGGAGAATCAAATCTGTTCTGTTTTTTTTGGGGAATTTTCAAGATGAACATATATCAAAAGAAGAAGGAGGTAGTTCGGAAAAAAAAAAAAAAGTAAAAGAAAGTAATAGGAGATGGGTATCTTTTTTTTTTTTTTATATAAATTTTTATTTCTTTTTGTATAGGGTTTTAGCAAAATTCACATACTTCAATCGTTTTCTGTATTTTGTGGAGTTGTAAACTCCTTATGATTGTATTAAGGAAAAAAAAAGATTAACAATATATATATATATATTATTTATGAATGTATTGAAATGCTAATGATGTTCTTATTGTGATTGCAAATTTTGTTTTGTTTTTATTTTGTAATATTATTATACTTTATATATTCTATTTTCTTCACACAAAAATATAAAATGTTTAATTTTATTGATGAATCTTTCTTTCCTTTTCTTTTTAGTACAACTTCACATTAATTAAGTTGATAAAATTATAATGAATGAATGTTGGTCATAATTTGGGTTAGTAGCCATAATTAAGGCATTAATTGGGGTGACACATTTACTTAATTTCTCTTTTGGCTAATTACAAAAGATTTTATTAAGATCCCAATCCAAAAGGATTAGGGATGGGATTGGAATGGAAATAAATTAAATTTTACTTTTAATAACAAATATATTTTAATATGTATTTACCTCACTCAAAGACAATAGGATGGATCATCTATTTGGATGGAGTTTGAAATGAAATTTATAGATTTGGGGTAGTGAGACCCACATTTTATTCTCACTTCATCCAAACTTTGGTAACCACATTAATGAAAATATGTTGGGTCCCCAAAATTTGTTTGTTCATATCTTTTACTCCAATTAATTGCTACGTATATGTTATAATGTTCTGTTTTTTTTTTTTTTCCTTGGGATCATGTTTATATAGTAATAAAATTAAAGATTTAGAGTTTAGGGTATGATTGGATAAGAGAAAAGAGAGAAAGAAGAGGCTGAGAAATAGGAAGATGGATAATAAGATATATGTGAGAGAGAGAGAGGGAAGAAAAACAAGAATGTTGTGAAGATTTGTTGAAAAAAAGAGATCGGAAGAAACATTCTACCTAAGTATTCAATCATAAATTGTAGAAAAGAACACGGTTTTTTTGAATGATTAAAGAGAATGTATGAAAATGTGTGTAGCTTGGATTAGACCGAAGTATTGCTCTACTGGAAAATGAAAGAAGAAGGAGACGTAGAACATATATACAAGAGACAAAGATGAGGAGAGGGAGAACTCTTTTTGAATACCAAATGTTTCTTTTTTACGGCTTTTTGTACAGATGACACTTTCATAGGATCGTTTATGATTGATGACCCACCCCTTACAAAAATATGATACAAACAAAAACTTATAAGTCATACTTTCATGAGGGGTGGATCATAATTCATAATTATTTTTCTAAAGGTCATTCGTACACGTATTTTTTTTCATATTGAAAAATAGAATGACCAAATTTAGAAAACAAATCTTTTTTTTTTTTTTATAATTTTAATTTCAAGTTAGGATTAGTTTCAACTTTCAACAACAATTTACCCAATACTAAATCACCGTTTATAATTAATACTTTTAGTTTTTTTTTGTTTATTTTATTAAAATTGTTATTAACTACCAAGTGACAAAATAAGATATGATCGAGTCAAATTGAAGTTGTTGTATTCATGTGAATCAATATTGGCTTGTAGTAATAAGACAATCCCATAGTCAAGGGTTTGTTTGGTTATATATATATATATATATATATATTTATTTATTTAATATATGATAGACAATTATATAGTACACACATTCAACTTGTGACAAAAGGTTTAGACTTAACTTATTAAACACTTAACTTGATAGATATTTCTTTAAATGTTTTCGTTTATTTTCAAAAATGTTAATATATTATGAATATTAGGCATTTGAACATCGTATTTTTCTAAAATGAAAATTAATTTCAAATGTTTCATTCAAAATGAATCTTGATAAGATGGTTTTTTTTAATTAAACAATTAAAAAAAATTATTGTTCTGTAAAATTGGAGGTTGAATAATTAGATTCTTCTAAAATAAGCATGATTCAAGTTGTCGTGTTGACGACCAAAAAAATCTGTGGTTCGAATCCTCCTAATACTATTAACAAAAGATACTATTCAACAATAAAACATTTAGAATATATAAAACAATTAATATGATAATCATATTCATATAGGTAAAGAATCGAACCTTTGATTTAATCTTAATTTGAGGTTTGATAGTAGCTTTGACTCGTTCCGGCAAAGCCAATACTAATTATATCTCAATCCTATCTTACCCTTTTCTTACATATACTAAAAGAATAATTAATATGGTATTAAATTGATTCTTAACTAATACTTAACCTCACTATAATTATCTCTTTTAGTGGGAATATACATATTAGGATTGACTTTCTAGCCTTATCTATACAAACTTATCCATAAACATTTACCTGTTTAATCTATTATTTTTATTAGATTTTTCATGTTTGTTTTGTCAATTTTTATTTATAAACATTTAGTAATTAATATTTTTTTGAGTTAATAGAAGTGGAAGGTACTTTAAGAAAAGACGCATATCTTGATCAGCCACGAGTTTAAGGACACTTTGAGACTCTATTAACCTAAAATAAGAAGTAACGATCTTAAGTCTTGGGTCGACCTAGCTGAACTCGTATTTCGTTTCATTATAGGAGTGATAATCGAGTTGGGCTCATTTGCTAAAGCCCTACCAATCTTAGGATCTATACCTACATTGACACAATCAAGATTGCACGTGTTCGAACGAAATTTAGACAACAATATTTGTAAATAGTCTCATTCTACTACCTCAGAAGTAAACAAGATGTTGTGTGCTTTGTTGAACTAAACCCCTAAAAATGTACTAACTTAAGTTCAAAAAAATATCCAACTTGACGTGACACAGATGTGAATTCTTTTGTAGGCCAGTTCGAACAAACTAGAAGAACTCTACTTGGAAATGACGACTTAAACCAAATATGTGGCAACGATATCTTTATAACTAACCGTGGTAGATGTTGTTACTCAAAGAACAAACTTTTTCTGTAGTTTTTCTTTTGTTTTGGTCAAATCTTACTTTATTTTTTTCTCTCAATGATTTTTTTTTCTTTTTTGAAATGAAAGCATTAATTTTATAAATAAGTCTGAAATAACTTTAAATATTTGATGATAAATGAGTATAACTAACAATAGTACAAAATTTCTTTAATAAAAAAATAATTGAAAATTTTAAAAAAAAATTGTCCAAAAAAGAACTATCCGAACTATTGAGGATAAAGTTTGAATGGATGAGGTGAGTAGTCAAAGAATTGTCTTGATTTCAACTGACAAAAAGTAAATAATGGAGTTGGAGTTAGGCTATGTTTGGGACAGTTGCATTAAAATCTTTTTTTTTTTTCATTTATTAATTATTAATTATTAATTATTATTATTGTTATTTTGCTAATTTTTGGAAAAAGTCTTTTGTTTTATTTAATTGATGTGGGGAATGGTTGTTGATTACAAAATCTTGCTTTCATATCTTGTTGTGTCCATTTTCTTGGTGGGCTCAATTCTCATTATGCAAACTCTAATTCAACTAAATTTATTTTATCAAAGGTCACCACTTTCATTAAGGTTTTTCACCTCAAAACAATCCGTAAGAACCTTTTGAAACTTGAGATTTGAGAGTGAAATTTAACTTTCTCTTGTAATAAGATTAGACTAAATGTCGAGTCACTGGGTGGAGATATACATTAGACATGCATCTCTCGTACAAAATGGAAGTCTCAATCAAGGCCACATGAAAATTTCACCCTCCCTTACAAGCCCATTTGGATCTCAGAGTGCAGTTTCTATTCAAGTCTTCCGTTTTTTCTATTTAAATTGTCTTTTAACTTCTCAAATGTCGATTATGTTATTTGGTCCAAAATCACTCCTAACAAATTATATAGACTTAAAAGTTTATATATTCATCTCAAAGGTAAGTTTGTTTGAATTATGTACTAAGTATCAACTACATTTTTCGAGTAGCATATTCTTTTGTATACTTCCAAATACTCATGCTAGAATCAAACTATTTTATAGAAAAAATCTATAAATAACAAAAAGTTTTTTTTTTTTAAAAAAAAAATTCAACAATAAATTTTTTGTTATATTTTATAAATATTTTAATTTATTTTATCATATTTGAAAACGCAAAACCTTCTGAACCTACTGTCTAACTTGGAACTGAATTAATTTAATTTTTTTAAAAAAATTAGATTTAGTTTGAAAAAGACGTGTATGTGAGTGGTTGGCCATAGGGACACTAAAATTTGTGCGGTTGAAAATTGGCAAAGGCTTACTACAAAGACTTTGAATTATCATTGAAAATGAAGATTAGAATCATACGGTTCTCATTCATTCTTATTGCTTTCAAAAAAGATAGGAAGCAAATAAGTGATTACCTACTTTGCCTGTTGCTTTGACTGCTAACTCTTTTTATAACTCCATCCGTTCAATTATACGATATTACGTCACAAACTTTTAACGGAGTGTTTGAGGCAAGAAGTTAAAATGTTATATATAATAAGTTATAATAGTTTATGTTTGAAATATAGTTTATTTCTAGTTTGGATTCAATTATAAATTATTTTAATTTGAGAAGAAAACGGTAAATATTGTAGCAAAGAATAAAAAAAGATGAATATAAAATAGTAAAACCTGTAGTAAACAAAGGTTTTGAAATGATGTTAAATCTAGTGAATTGGAGAGTACAAAGTAATATTTATTGTAGCAATGATGGTTATTTTATATAGTATTAAGATAGTCCTAGCTCCAAACGCTCTCTAAATCTTTAGGAGTTTTTGGTAATCTGTAATTGAATGAAATTGTAATGTTATGTAATCCTAAACCCATATTTGGATAGAACGTTATGTCGAAAGTCCAATCGTTAGTCTTAAAGTTTAAAGTTTGATCCCTTATATATTTAGTTGCAAACTTGTTGCAGTTAGATATAATACCACAAATATAATAAAGGTAACTAATACATCTTAATAGATGACTGAAATAGTGTATTTGAAAATGTAGAATATAAACAATTATAGGAAATAGATTAATGAGAGTAATAAAAAGTTGAATTTCCCAAATGAAAAATATTAAACTTTGTGATTAATGGTATAATAATTAGATTGATTGATTTGGCATTTTGGGCAAAGTTAGCATAAAAAAGGGACACACTTTTGAAAAGCCATAACTTAATATTCAAAATTCAAAACGTGTCAACACCAAATTGAAATACTAAGTTTGATTTTGGGATAAAAAGGGCTTTCAAAAGAGAGTGTATATAATAAAGCCAAATAAGACCAAATTATGGTCCTAAAGCCATGCCATGCCCAAACAAAGCACTAATAATCATCATCATTCACCATTTTTTTCTAGCCGCCCTCTTCTTCTTCTTCTTCTTCTTCTTATATATATTATTTTTATTATACTTTACATTGATGGTGATGGAATTTAAGTTCAATAATGTTTGCATTCATCAAATTCCCATTAGTTATAATAAATTAACCAAACTAGAGGCTATTGTTATTATTCTTTTAATCGATTGAACGCAATTACGATCTTAGTTTGAACATAACTTAACAAGTTCAACTATATATTACATTTCAATTTGTAACATGTATTGATGCATTTCAGGAATTATCTTTAATGTATTTATTGTTTTCTCACTTATTCCTACATTAGGTGGCGGAAGGGTTTTTTTTTTTTTCAACATCTAAAATATGATTTGATTGCTAGAACAACGAGCATCTCAAATGCGTTTAGTAAATGAAATTATTCACTTTAGATTTTAAGTCAAATAAGTTTTTGCTTTAGTGTTATACACAAACACATCTCTCTTATCCTCGTATATACGGTGCACGTGCAAAGAAACTTGTATATGTTCGTATGTCCCACAATATTTAAGCCTCTTTGTTTTGGAAATTGAAATTTTAAGTAATGTTCTTGAATTTAACAAATAGCCCATCTTATATCAATTGTTAAAAGAAGTGTAATTAACTACTAAAGTACCATATTTTTAGAATAATAAACGGAAAAAAAGAGATTGAATCTTCAATTTTAAGAGAAAAAACACAAGCAAGTAACTTTGACGATTAATAAAAAATAAATTAAATTAACTGGAATTTTAGGAGTTTAATGAGGAAATTATGTTTACCAAAGAGACAAAAATGATACGTAAAGTTATAAGAAAAAGTTTGGTTAATTTCACAGTCAAATGAAGAGGTGAGTTTGTGATATGTTGTGTAAATTGCCGACAGTGATGAAGTTACGGTCACCCCGGGTAACTCTAGTGCTTGTCAATTTTCATATATTAAGAAATGAAAATGCCGATTATTCCGGGATTTTCTACCCGCCACAAAACATATTCTACTAACTTAGGTTTAATATAATAATAATACTTATATATAATAAATTGAAAAAAAAAACCCACATCCATTATATAGAACTAGTACAACGTACTTTGTATTCAATTAGCATACCAAAATGGTATGTGTAGATGCCAAAATGTAGACAGAATAAATATGTATTATCTACATACGATACCAACAATGAATTTATATAAAGGAAAGAAAAATGTGACTATCAAAACAGAAAACATCGATCTTTGTTGTTCTTAAAACATGAAAACATCTATACCAAATTCACTCTACAATTGGTTAAAAGAATGAGCTTTTTCTATTGGCTTTCGTAAAAATATTTGAAGAGGAGTTGAACTACATATGACAAGTTCAAAAAATTCGTTTAGTTTCTAGTTCTAATAATAATACAAATTTAAAGCACTTTAAAATTAATAAACTAGTTCAGTTGTGTGAATGTTATAATACTTTGAGAGGGAACACTTATAATTGAGACGAGGTGAAAACATACACGAATACGCACAAAAACAAATTTCACACACACTGGACTAAGTTAAATTCATATGATATTTTGTCACCTCTACTAATTGCAATGGAAGACATTTTGATTTTGATTTTGTTGTCGTCGTCGTTATCATGCCATTCCTTTCTCCCTTTTGGCAAAGTTGATGCTCTCCTTTTCCTACTTTTTTCCCAACTTTTATCGTCGTTTTTTTTTTCAATTCTCTACTTTAATCATGACCCTTTTATCATATACCTTCTTATAATATTTCTACTTCTTCTCGTGTTTGTGTTGGTACTTATTTGAAACGATACTTTTAATTATTCAAAATTATGACGGTATACAAAATCATGTCTATGTATGTACAACCAAACATTAGATTGATTTGTAAGGATTAATAACATACTTTGAAAGGGGTTTTGAACACAAATAAATGATTTGAAGTTTAACCATTTCAAAATCATTCAATTACTCCCTTAATAATAACATACTTTGATCAAAGTGATTATCATATATAACATACAAATTTTTAACCTATTTCTAGTAGTCGAGCATCTGGGTCTGTCATTATACGCGAATTAGTAGAGAGAAATACAAGACTATTCCACCTAAAATTCTAAAAATTTATATATAGTTATAATTTATTTCATGAGACCAAGTCGACTGATTCATTCTTCATTAAATTGATTAGGAAAATTGGACTAAATAGCAAAATCTGAGGTGTGTTTTGGAAGAATGTCAAAAACTAAAATCATTAAGATTTATGGCAGATTCATTCCTCTGCACATGCTCTCCTCTTTCAATAATCCAAAAATACCCTTAACAATATGGTCAATACACTCAAAACTCTATTTTCCCTTCTCAAATTTAAATTTTATTAACATATTTTTCTATAATTTTAGATTTTTTTTCTGATTTTAAACTAAAAATCAAAATTATCCCATATATTTAAATTTTAAATTTTTAAATATTTTTTCTCATTCATACCTTTTAAAAAACAATCTAATATTATTTTATGTTCTTATTATTATTTTTTTGCCGTTTTTCTAACAACTACCTTCTTTTTTGCCATATATCCGAATTTTTCTTCAAAATACTATGAACATATTTGACAGTTCATTCATAGCGGGCTTGTCGTATGGGTAACTAGTTCGGCCCATATACATGTCCAGGAGCCCAACTGAGAGTTTGGGCCGGTTCATATGTATGATAATTGGCCTATATATAATATATAGTGGGCCCGACCCAAATCCTCATTTAAAAGGAATATTTGAGGAATAGAAATAGCTAAATAGAATTGGCGGAGTGAAAATTAGAGTTTTGATTTGATGAACAGAAACCAATAAGTAGATTGCCGCGTGGAGACGAAACATCGACTTCAAAGAGAGGGAACTCCAAATCTTCGACCTCTGTTTTCTGGAGCGTCTGACAAACCCTTTCTACAATTCTACTTCAAATTTCTTCATTGAATCTTCCGATTCATTCTCCGTTTTGTGAATTCGTTTCTGTTTCTCATCTTTCTGTTTCAATCTCTCTGGTTTCTCCACTTTTGGTACGCATTGATTACTTTTTCTTTTTCCTTTTCTTAATTCATTGATGTTGAATCGCCAGGTTGAAGCTAAGCGTTTGAATCTGATTTTGTTCGTTGTTGCAGAAGATCGAGAGAGGATTCTTGTTGCTTTGTTTAACAATGTTTAACAGGCTTTTTGGTAAACCTAAACAAGAAGCCAATGCTTTAGCTACGTTAGAGAAGCTAAGCGAGGTACGTCTGCACTGTGTGATTTTATTGTTTTAGATTCAATGTTTTCTTTTGTTTCGTTTGTTCTGAGCCCTAGCTCTATTTCAACAATGTTGATGAACGCTTGACTTCTCGATCATTCATCTTTTCCAAATGGTAGTGTTTATGACGTCGGTATGATTGGTTCTCACGTCTTCTTGACCGTGTATTAGTGTTTATTAGGGTTTTACTTGGTCTAGTGGTTGTTTCCGGTTGAAAATTTTTCCGATTTGAATTGGATTAACTGTTAATTTTACTTTTTTTCTGCGAATGGTAATCGGTGTGTTATAGGTGAAATTACACCTATGTTAATTGGTTGTTATTCTTCTATGCTACCATATTGAAAGAGTACATAATTGGAATCGTGTCCGAAACGATTGTAATTGTGATTGCCTATATACTTTTGTAGTCTTGCAAAGTTTTTCGTAATTGATACCAATGTTTTTGGCCACCCTTTTTTATTGTCTGTAATTCTCTGTTTAGACACTTGAAATGCTGGAGAAGAAAGAGAATGTTCTTGTTAAGAAGGCAGCTGCAGAGGTCGAAAGAGCTAAAGAATTCACAAGAGTGAAGAATAAACGAGGTATGGTCTGAAATTGTGAGTGCAGTAGCAGTATGAATTTTTTCTTCCTTTGTTAGCATTTCTTACATGTGTGACGTCTGGATAAGATTTCATTAATATGTATATTGTCCGCTCTTAGTTGTAAACTTGTTGGTAGCACCATACATGTTTTCTCATGCTTTGGGATTGCAATATATGATTATGTCAATCCTTTGCAATGTGATAATCTGCAGAACTTTTTATTTCTGTCTTTCGTGTACGTTTTTGTTCATTATTACTATTTCTGATTATTAGGAGAATCTTTTGGTTTAGGGTTCCTTCGACTCTGTGTCCTCAATGAAATTAATTTTGATTATATAAAAATTGTCCATGTTAATCTCAAGACTCTGTATGGAGTCAAGGTTTTACAGTTATATAATTATATTAGTAAAATTGCTAGACAGGCTTGCATGGTTGGTCGTTCTGCCTTGTGCTCTTCTGGCTTTTGCTGCCTGTCTTTATGGCTTGCAGTTGAAATGCTTCTATTTCTTTTATAATAGGGTTGTGGATGGCAAAGATATGTAGCCTTGATTACTTCAATGCTTCGTTTGCGTTTTCTGTCTTTTTTAGATTTGCCTTGTTCTTATCACTATTAGTAGTTTTTGGGTAATCGTTTTCAAATAGTTTAATTTTGTAGTTCTTTGTCTTTTTTGGTGTGAACTGTAGTTTTGGAGTTTGTTCTGTTTGCCTTTTTTGAATCTACAGAGTTTTCCTTGACATTCTTTTTTATTTATTTTTATCAAAATCATTGATTTTTTTGTTGTTCCTTATCCTCAACCCCCTATTTTACCTTCTGTCCATAACTTAAAAGGCGTTGGATAATGAATAGTTTTGTTCAGGATTTAAATATTTGTCCTATACAAGAATTAACGTCTGGTAATTAATTAACTATCTGTAAATCTTACAAGTTGTATATAAGAATCAAATTTATGTAACCAATTAATTCGATTGAACCTAATAGATTACTGATACTGAATTATTTAAAATATCAATCGGAGATCAAACCTTATGTAATTCAATATATTATTATGTTTTATTTGGCTTCTCTTTCTAAGAGTCCATTCATAGTCATTATAATTTGTTTCCAGCGGCTATACAATGTTTGAAGAGAAAGAGGCTTTATGAACAGCAAATAGAGCAGCTTGGAAATTTCCAATTGCGCATCCATGATCAAGTGAGTTGTAGTTGTTATTTACTGGTTGATGCAATATCAATTTCTTTCTTTTACTTCCTTCAACTGCAATGAATGGAAGCGGTAACTTTATTCAAAATATTTCTTATCCTTACAGATGATTATGTTAGAAGGGGCAAAAGCTACAACGGAGACTGTAGATGCTCTAAGAACAGGAGCATCTGCAATGAAGGCAATGCAGAAAGCAACGTATGCCTGCTTTACTTGCGATCATTTTGCCTTTGTGGTTTATAACCTTTCAGAATTTTGGTCATTGAATATTACTAGTTTTATTGTTTTTTTTTTTTTTTGTACTTTGCCGGATTATCAAAGAAACTTTACAACATATTTGAACTTATTTAGTAACTTTATTCATTTAGTTATTTATATTAAGCTAACAGTTTGAGGAAACAGCCTTCGAATGCCATCAGATTTTGAAAAATGTTTGTGAGATTTTGTTTTAAGTTTTATCGTGAAGTTAGACATGCACTTATTAAACTAGTATGACTGATTATTTGGAGTTCTGTTGTTAAGAAATATTGATGATGTGGACAAGACGATGGATGAGATCAACGAGCAGACTGAGAATATGAAACAGATCCAGGAAGCGTTATCGGCTCCAATCGGTGCTGCAGCTGATTTCGATGAGGTTGTTAATGTTTTAATAGTATGTTTAGGTTTGTGGTTATAGCTTATATATTAACAATGATGGTGGTGGTACTCAGGATGAATTGGAGGCAGAACTTGAAGATCTGGAAAGTGCGGAGTTGGAAGAGCAACTTCTCCAACCAGCATCAACAGCTCCTGCTGCAGCTGTTTCAGTCCCGGTAGGCCGAGTTCCTGCACGTGCTGCTCCTCAAAAGAGAACTGCTGAAGAAGACGAACTCGCTGCTCTACAAGCTGAGATGGCACTCTAAACAGGTTTGGTTTGTTCCATACCCCATTTCTGTATTTGTATTTGATTTGAGTTCACACCAAAAGGGAGTATATAGAACTGAGTTTTGATTGGAAATTGCAGGTGAATGGGATCATACATTCAATTCATGTCGTGGCTGATTGTGTGCATCATCCAAACAAATCTTCTTATGAGTGTTTAAAATTTTATACCAATTATTATTATTGTTATTCCCCGACGCGAGACAGTGTATATAAAGTTGGCGAAATGATTGGGATTCTCATTTAAATCGTTTTTATTTATTTATTTTCTATTTTGCAGAGATTGGGAACAACGTTGTCATCCTTTTTTTTAACTTTCATGCAACTCGGCAAGTGTAGGTAGGGGTAGGTATACTTGAGTTTAGTCACTTTATATAAGAATGACATTTTTTGTTAGATACGTAAAAGACAACTCTAGTTGGTTTATTTGCAACTCAATTTATCTTCATTTGTTAAATCAATCAAGAATTAAGCTTTGATTAAAATGTTACTATTTATTCAATTTATTAGGTGGTAATTCTTTCCTAAGCCTGCTTTTAACAACAAAAGGACCATGAAATTTCCATCTCCCACAAGATAATTGAGATGTGAAAGTCTCCCACAAAATTCAGTTAACAATTTTAAATGTTTAGATAGGTGACCAGTATAGATTAAATTCATCCTAAGCTATCTACTCACTCATGATAACTCTATGCTTTTTAATAAAGTACTCAATATACATGAATATCCTTTTGAGAGTAACAAAATAATCAAATTGAAAAAGACAAAAAATTTACTTGTTATCATAGACATGGTAATTAAATGAGGGCCAAAACAAAACAATTTCAAAAGCAACTAATGTTTGTGTATAATTTCAAAATTTGTTACCAAATATTTCACAAATCTATAAAATAAACAAATACAAATGTAAAAAAAAAATTTGATCACAACATTTTAGTAAACTTACATTTGTTCTGTGTATAAATGATAATATAGGAAATTTAATGTAAATCACAAAACATAAAATGTATATATAATATAGCCAAAATTTCATTTTTATCAACTGAATCTAAAATTTTAGATTACCATATTTGAAAATGCCCCTAACATTTGTCTTTCCAAACACATTACACTATTTTCGAACCAAACTTATGACATTTAAACATGTGTTCAATATCTGCAATCAATGCGCTAATGATTAAAGTTCCAAGTCAAATTCATTTTAAACAAACATATTACGTTCATAATATCTCAAAGCTCCATGGTAAGAAAAACAAAGTACAACGAATATGTCATTTATAGGGATTTTACTAATCAAATCATTGACTATTGAACTGCAGGAAAAAGGAATTAAAGAGAAAAAAAACATCTGCGTAAGAACTACAGATAGCCCTATAATTACTTGTGAGAAAATATTGTAGGAAAATATAGACTTCACCCACGAATTGTTTCTGAGAACATACAAAGGGGATTATTCTTTTCCTTCAATTCCCATTAACTGATTGGTTCACAACTTTGGAATTAATAGGGATCCGATCCTTGAATGTATTAATATATTGACAAAATAACCAAGGATCTTAAGAATGATGAACTAAGGTTCTGGCTCAGAAAGAATGGACAAACAAAGCCCCCCTATGATAGCGATAACCTTCAAAAGGAACACTTAACAACACCTATTCTACAACTACAAAATAATGGTGGGAGAACTAGTTAAATCGTTGCTTGAAAAGTAACAGTCCAAATATTTCAAAGTATCAAAATCATTGTGAAACAACAAAGCTAAAACTTAGACAAATTATCGAATGATGAAACAGAAAACTTCTTAAAGAAATAATACTATCATCGTCCAGATAAATGTCACCTTAACCACATCAAGAAAGAACTAACGGGAGTATAAAATATCTCTAAATAACATGAAAAAATGGCTGTTATGCCGAATTCTCGAGTCTCTTACTTCTCGGACGAGTTTGGTCCTCTCTTCTTGCCGAAACCAACAACTACAAGTGGAAATTAAAATTCATAAAAACCTAGAAATACTATCAGAGAGAGGGAGAGAAAATTTGCGAAAATAAACACATACCGGCAGTCACGAATCTGCGGTTGTATTGCATCCGTTTGTGAGCACGTCCTCGTGGCTTCTTCTTCTTGTCTTGCTTAGCAACCTTTGGTGTCTGGCCTCTCACCTTACCGGCACGGGCCAAAGATCCATGAACCTTACCTGAATATAGATCACAGACATGAAGAAACAGATAAATCAGGAATCTGAAATGAAGTCGAGAGAGTTGGAGACTCACCCATGGCGAATCTGATAAGCGACTTCTTCCTTTGTGGATGGTCGGCGACTGACTTGTTCGCTTCGTCCGCTAGAAACTAAGAACGCAAATTGGCAACGATTAGGGTTACGGAATTGGACCAACATATATATAGTAGTGGGTTAGTTGACGCGGGAATATTTGTTCCAGCCGGCCCGTATTTATTTTCAATTCTATAGTCTGTCCAATGTGAGTTTGGCCCAAATTTCTTTGGATTCAAATAAATTTTGTTTTTGTTTTTATTTTTATATATTTTTTTAAATTTTAGTACTAAAAGAGATCCAACATACAAATCTTTTAGTCCTTAACTTGTGCTATATGTCTTATGTCTGTTCAATTTCACGACTATTTTAGATCGTCATCATATCTTCTCTGTTTTGTTTCTTAATAATATGTGAGATAAAACTAGAGTAAATTTAGCTAAACAATAATTGATATAAATAAAAAGTAAAGTTATATCTCCATCTCGAAAATTATCGCACTAAAAAAACTTAAAAGAAAGATGTGAAGCTCTAACATTTTAACCAGGATTATGAAGTATTAAAGACGACGTTTAATTCACATTATAAATGAGCGAACAAAATAGTCAGAATTGTTGGTTTTTTAATATCCGTAGGAGGGGGCTGAAAAACCAAGACCAACTACTAAATCTACAATCCACCAGTGTTCCTATTTGGTTCTTCCTAATTTTTAGTTTACTGTTATTGAAATTCAAAAAACAATAAGTTTTTTAAAATGTAAAGTGACATATCGGAGGATGCAACAGGAAATAGAAAAAACGAGAATTTAGGATACATATATATCTAATTGTAGTATGCATATCGTTGTAGTTGCAGAGATCAGTGACAGTTTTCATCAAAAAACAATATCAACTGACCAATGCTCACCCTAATGTGGGGAGATAAGAACGAAGGAAAGCAAAGCTGAGAGAGCAGTTGGCAAGTAATAAATGGAAATAAAACCAGCCTGGAACAAGGATTCACTAGCTTTTATGAGGCAGTAATAAAATCAATCTGTCCTTCGCATGCTCATGAGGGAACAAAAAATATTCGTTCAACAAAAAGCAAAATGCTGTTGGTCTTCAGATTAAATTATATAACATGGATACGATTTGCCCAAGATCGGTTAATGTAACCCAAAAACATGTGAACTTAATAATATAAGTTACTTTAACTAAAACAAAGATCTCCAAAGACAACAATTAAATATGACAAGTCTTCTTTCATTCAACAAATCAAAACTA
Source organism: Cucumis cinereus (assembly GCA_037974625.1). Taxonomy (NCBI): domain Eukaryota; kingdom Viridiplantae; phylum Streptophyta; class Magnoliopsida; order Cucurbitales; family Cucurbitaceae; genus Cucumis; species Cucumis cinereus. Next base: position 15,591,042 of record JBBPDJ010000019.1, read on the forward strand.
CACCCTAATCTCAGCTTACCACCTCTTCTCAAAAACAGATGACAAATCAATCGTCTTCCTCAATCACTTTAGTACCCAGTCCCTTCAGTCCTTCTGCAGGGATTTCTGCAACTGTTACGAGGGAATACAACTCTTCCTTGGCATCTTCATCATCGTTTCTCTTGCGAGCAATGCGAACTCTGATTCTTCTGGGCACACTCCTGATTCCCCTGCTCCAGATATGCTTGTTCAGCTTCACATCCACTCTCACATCCTTTGTGCCCATGGCCTTCTCAGCAAACTTCCTGATCTCCTTAATGGCCTTGGGAGCCTTCTTTTTAAACGTGCTGTTCATTCACAAACAGTAAGGGCTACTGACTACTAAACAACACCTTCTTTTGGCCACACATTACATCGAGAAATTATACAATCATGAAGATAAAGTAGAGATGAACGTATGAGGTTATGACTACACACTGTCAATCGTAGTCTAGTACACAGAAAAATCGACACATAAACAAAAATATCTCTGCAACATATCAGTATCAGTGCCCATATATGGCAACCAACCAACCCAGTCACAGGCACCAGGAAAGAACAAACACAAAGCATTGTATATACCGTTTAGAGCTTCTAACTTAAAAAAATAAAATAAAACATGTTTATGCAGTGGGAAACTATGGTTATTCTGGCCATTCCTACACAAAAGTAGTTTCTAGTTTTTACTCAGTCAGTACCTAAATGAAACACTCAGTTAATTAAGTATGGTTGTTGCCTAACAACGAATATAACTTCAACAGATCGCAAACGTCATACAATAAAGAGTCTGGGGTTGTATTTACCAGTAAAGAATAAGATCTACATTGTTCTATGATAGATGAAGCAACATTAAATTCATAGCAGGCACTTTCAAATAAAGTACAAAAAATCCACATAACGGTTACTAAAACGAGGTTACTCCTCCCACATACATACCGAACATTAAAAAGCAAAAAACACAATAAGAGGCAGATTAAATGAACGTACCAGCCATGAAGGCGTTTGTGAAGGTTAATAGTGTACTCTCTGCTAACTACCTCCTCCTTTCTTCCTTTGGTCTTCTCTACCATTTTTAAAGCCCTTCAGGAACTCCTGTGCCCAGCAAGTCAATCAAGCCAATCAATATAACTCCAACATAATCAGAAAACTTTCAACTATCCTAAATTCTAAATTGCAGAAAAGCCGAATGCACTATCTAATTACAGGATTCATAAGCAACACAGAAAAGAAAGGTGAGGAAGTGGATAAGGCGATCGATGCAAAAACAAAAAGGTCATCAAAGGCAAAAATATTAACGATTTCCAATTCTCAAAGCTTCAATAACTGCGAAAACGAAGTATAGAACTAATAATTGAGAAGAAACGTTGAGAGCTGAAAAGTAGAACCTGGAGTTGAGCGACGCGAAGATTGGCCTCCGAGGAAAGAGATGATCTTCAGGGGCAGAAGAAAACCCTAATGCTGAATTTATACAAGGTTTTAAATTATCGCGGGCTTCTTATTGTGTGTGCTGCCTAGATATCGTTTGACAAAAGTCCAGATCAATCCAGTTTGGGCCTAGAGATGGACCGTGAATTTGATAATGGGCCAAGGAAATTAATCAAAACGGGCCCACTTGAGCATATTTATTTACGGGCAATTACCTTTATTTTCACATATTTATTGTTGAGATAAGCTCGAGTTTCTACCCTCCACGTGTGAACTGAAATAGAAGATTATACATTCTGACAATTGAGCTGGTTTTGTTCACATCATGTAAATGGTATCCATGTAGGGTTAAACATTTGAACAGTTCAAGAAGAATAAATTTGGGAATGATTATTTAAACTTATAACCCAAAGTACATCTTTGAACACCTTCAAAGTCTTTTTAGATTGGATATCATATAATACTTCTCCTTATTTGTAGACTTGAAATATGTGCAAAATCTACTAAATAAATATATTATACGGATTTAAACAAAGTAATATTTGCTCTGATATCATGTTAATCTACCAATTGACTCAAAACTTGAAGCTTATGGATAAATGTAAATTTAATATTACATCATCTAATAACCACAAATCAATTCCATTTCTAAAGGAAAAAAAAATACTAATTTCTACTATTCTTTTCACTTATCAAGGGGAAAAAAAAGTGGAGCAAAATCATCAACAGAGACGATTGAATGATTCCAATTTAAATATAGCTTCTTCGAAAGTTCATCTCTATGGAAGGCTCCCTAACTGCTTTTGCTTGTCTCTGACCAAGCGGTAAAATGAGAAGTCTAGAGAAGTAGAAATACAAAGATGAGAGCTTTCAAAGCCCCTGTTCAGGTTCAGTATATCCGGCTACAATTCCCATGAAGAGCAAGAAAACAAACAATGTCCAAATCTATAACAAATTTAAAGACAGAACAGAACCTCCAGTTGTAGAAATGAATGGGTTAAACAAGAAGCAAATGAAGACCCCCCCCCCCCCCCCCCACTTGAAAGAATCTCCAAATGTTGCAGGTAATTATGAGTCTGACCATTGCCTCTCTAATCTATTATAATAATTTCTTCCACAGAGATATTGGATATATCAGCTCTTTTATCTTCTAAGTCATGTGGCGAATGGTGATGCCATAAAATTACACTTCTTGCCGAAGATACCTGGAACCTCCATTTGTACACTTTTAGCTCCGTTGATGTCCCTCATTCTCAACAATTCATCACAATATGTACTGGAAGAATGTTACTTGATACAACCCATAACGCATTGAATTGACCTAGGATTTGTTAGTTCTCCAATATCTCCATAAGCTGAAAGCCAAAACTGCTACACTGGCTAGGCCGACTAAAATCTGCTCACCAAAAGAAAATTGTGAAACGTAATAGAACAAAAATTGTGAAACGTATCTGCTAAGGTTGGAATTTCACAAATATTTAAAAGGAAAAAAAAAAAGAATATTGATTGCATGGAAGGGTAGAAAGCTCTAATAATTGCCTACAAGATCAAGAAATGATAAAGGTTTTTTTTTTTAAGCCAAACTTTCATTTAGATATATGAAAGGATATATAAGGGCAATACAATTGTGTATATATCAAAACAAAATAGAAAAGTTCAACAGTTAAGACCGGTTTGACAACCACTTCATTTTTTGTTTTTGATTTTGAAAATGAAACTTATAGATTCTACTACCACCTATCTTTTAAGCCAAATTTTGAAAACTTATTTTTGTTTTTGGAATTTGGTTGTGCTAAGATTTCAAATGTTTCCATACGAAAAAATGAAAATATATTGTAAAAGAATGGTGAGGAAGACAAGAACATTTTTTAAAAACAAGATGGATAGATGGCCTAAACTCTTCAAACACTGCGTTTTCTGTCGCAATAAGAATTGTATGGCATTATGACATATGAAAGACAGCGAGTGACAAGCAGTGGAATGAAACTAACCTTTGCGTCTCTTCCAGGACTGGATAGCCCAAGCCGGAAAAATGATTTCAGTTTCCTGAACTGATATGATGTTGGCAATAGAATGACTGCAGTGTACTGTTTTGTGCAAGGAAATGGAAGTATCCTCTGTAGTGCCAACTGTGCTGTCAATGGTGTCAATGAATTTCTGACATTCAAACGTCCCTCATCCTGAATCTGCTTTAAAATGAAAACGATTTACAAAAAATGATGGGAACAGTGGTACCAATTTATCTCTCTTCGGAGAAAACCAAAGTTCATAATTACCTATACAACATTCCAAAGCATTGCCCGGTGAAAGTGAAACTAACCATGTTATCTTAATTCTAAGGTAGATAAAATATTTACATTTGATGGCCACATTTCATAAATATTTTAAACAACTGTACAAGAAAACTCAAATGCTTCATTGAGAACTTAATTGATAAATAAATAAATAACAAGTGGGAAAGCCACGTTTCTTAGATATTTTAAACAACTTGATGTATTGATGAAGAAAAAAGTGGAGAGAGAAACTCATTAAGTGACACTAACCTCAAAAGAAGATCCAACATCACCAGAGTATATCCTTGACTGGTAACTGCGTAAAATCCTGTCCAGCCAGTAATAATTCTCCTGGAAGTGAAAACCAGAAATCAGTAAACTGGTCGTACAGGAACCATAATATATAGACTAGGAACAACTGAAAACCAGCTCATATTCTTTATGGATGTAAACAACATGATGGATCACAAGCCTTCTAACTGCAGTCGTGGTAAGGGTAAACATAAACAACACCTTGAAGCATGAGCAAGTAGACCTATTTTTTCATTTGAAGAAGTTCTTTTCCAACCAGAGAATGCCATGTCTGCCAGTGGCACCCAGGCTTCCCTCCCCATAAATCAGTAACAAAAATAAGAGAAAGACTAAGAAGTTTAAAAGAGATGTTGCCAAAAATTTGATGGTGGAACATTGTATGTGTGTGTATGTGAGGAAAACAGGTCATGGGGAGAGGTTGTTAAAAATATCTTGAAGTGAAACTATTTGCAGGATACTCTTCATGAAATAAAAATATGTTTATAAACGAAAACTAACCTGCAGTCCATTTTCATGAGCCCTCTGCTCAATCTCTAGGATAGATGAAACATCTTGATCCGTAGGCCCTTCTTCTTGAAGACGTAATATTTCATTCAACGCAAGATCAACCTGTTAAAATTTCAAGATCACAAAAATGTGTCAGCTAAATTTGCTATTGGAAATAAAGTAAAAGAAGGCTGATTGTGATAATGTATAAACCAGCTTTGATGAGATTTCTGGATCACAAGAAAAGTTTATGCTAATATCACCACGAACAGGACCAATTCTTGAAGGTTTGTTACCTCCAAGAAATACTGAAACCCCAGCAGAATAGATCTGGAACAGACAAGCACCCATGAGCAAACGAATAACAGAAAACTAATACTCAGAAAACTTACAAAATACACACACCTGCCCATGCTTGAAACGCAGAACTTGCATCATTCTAGTCTCAAGCAATTTGCTCAAAAACCCTACGTAATGAATTTCCTCAACCTGCAATTTTTTTTTAAACACATTCTGAATCATGGAAAAAAAAATTATAAACAGGGCATTTAATTTACAGTCTGCCCTTCCATTGACAATTAAAGAGAAAGAAATACCATAGTTCCATTTGTGAGCTCCACAGGAAAGCATAGCTGAACTGAACATTGGGCTTCAACCATCGGGCTATATACCACTTCTCTACAGTGCAAGAACATTAAACGTGCTTAAAGAAAGGGAAGTCCCAGACCAACGTAATAAATGTATGAATCAGAAAAGAATATGCAAATTCATTCTAGACACATTAACTAACATATGGGGGAAAACAGAGAAGGAAGGAAGGAAGGAAAGAATGAAAGAAAAGAAAGCCGGCGGATGAAACACAAAGAATGAGACACAATTCATTTAGTTTTGTTTTCACTGCACTACCTCCCCTGATGAATAATATCACACATTTGGTAAACATGCTTTTTCTATAATCATTCGGTTGAATACAAGGTCTAGTGCACTATACCGAACTATGCTTGTAGGAAACGTGAATGGCAAGCCTTTCAGGTCATCGCGATTGAAGTTCATAATAGGTTCAGGAGGTTTTGGTATTCCACCCTGCTCAAGGAAATCAAAACCTTACTTATCACTAACGACAATGTCGATTTGCTGTGCATAAACAGACAGAATATAAAGTTGCACGTACCAAATACTGCTGTATTAAAGGAAGTGCTATTGAAGGATTAATATTCCCAACAACTACAACAGTAAAATTGGAAGGATCTCTGAAACACTTGTTGAAATATTCACAGGCCCTTTGTGGATCAACTTTCTTAAGGTCACTTAACCTAATTGGCTTGGGAATAAGAAATGAAAAGTTTTTACAACATGATAATAATAATAATAATATAATTAACAATAAATTTAGAAGAATGATAACGAGCATACCCTAAAAAAGTAGGAGTTTCCATAATTAAGCTCCTTCACACGGTTTGCAAATGCAGTATAAGGATCCCTCTCCTGAGCACGAACAGCTTCTTCTGCCATTTGCATTACAATTTTTACATCCTCCTCCCCTGGTGTCACATTTGTCGTGAATAATTGATAAACAAGCTGCAGAGATACAGAATGTAGTCAATACTGGTAAAGAAAAATGTAAGGAAATGGTCTAATGGGAAAAACCTTTATAATCTATATGTCTGAAAGTACATTAATATTAAATTAGATCTATGAAACACGCTGCTTGAACATTGACTGAATCCTTCATAAAAGATTATTTGTTCACATTAAGGCAGTCTTATTTTTTTATTTTTATATATTATTATCACAATCATTAGACAATAATATAGAGTATTGGTAGTGGGACTCCCTGTATGCCATATGCATGACAAACAATAACCATAAAAATAAAGAACAGTGAATGGAATAAGAAATAGATGGCCCCGAACTGAAATCAAGAAAAAGACTTGGAGACATGTCCATTCACAAGCAGGAGGTACAACGTCAGCTTAGGCCAATTACTGCAAAACCCACATATGATAAAGGAAAAACAGAGTAGCCTCACAAATGCTTTTCTTGGAAAATCAGGTTAAAAGAAAGCATAGTAAGTTGTATAGACCATCAAATCATTAATAGAGGAGATCCAAGGGGATAATGCATAATCATACCATGTTGTTTGGTAACAAATATTTTATTGTGTTCTTTCGTTCAAAGGCTATAAAATACGTAATGGAGATTGGAGAACTGGAGTTACTTAATTTGGTGAAAACAGGACACAAACCTGCAGGGCAGTTTCCAGATCCGACGGTGAACAATCACCAGAAAAGGTTCTCATGTATGCTCCAAGCTTTGTACCAACTTCCGCTCTCTTACCAGCCAGTATATCCATCAGTACAGAAGGTCGATAACCAAACACTCCAATTTCTCCAGCAATGGTTGAACCCATCGAGCAAGAACTATACTCTCTCTCTGGAAGTTCAGATAAGGCCCCATAAGAGAACCCTGTAAATATTACCTGTTAAGATAAAATTTTAAGTTATAGACGTATAGGAGAAACTTAGACTGAGGAAGGGCAATAGAAGACGTCCTATTCAGATCTAATTGACCATTGCATATGAGAAGTAATTTTAACTGCTTTATGAAAGAACTATAGTAAAAACAGACTCCTCATTTTCATGCTTTCACAATCTTTTCAAGTATGATATAACCTTCTAAGATGATATATTTTATGAACTAAATAGGGCAAGCGAATTACTCCTCAATCTTTTTACACCTCGGGTGTTAGGAAGAAAATTTTTCATGACAAAGTTGGATGTAATGTCATCAGCAAATATTAAATTAAGATTGATTGGTTGACAGCTAATAAAACTAGCAGCAGAATTACAATATCAGATAAACAAGTCACCTGATCATCAAGAAAGTCTGTACACTTGTAGCACACTCGCATGCCATTGGATAGTAATATTTCAGTGGCGCCAATATTTGGATATTCTTTCTGCTGCACAATATTCCTGAAACAATATTACAACAGTGTAGTTACCACACCATTATAAAGATAATGGCTTCTAGGGAACATCTGAATTCAAAACTTCACAAAGTAAATTGAGGAGTTTGACATAAGAAATTAAACAAAACAAAGAAAATGCAATACTCTTAATATGTTTTTTAATCGAGTGTAATATTCCTTGTGTTCTTTCATTTCACTCAATTGAATTAGTCTCTGCCTAAAAAAAATTATGAACTACCATTGAATATCACACAAATCTAATGTTATTGAATAACTTGAAATCACTATTAATGGACTTGGAAAGATTACTCATTTCATTAGCTATCGTGAAAAAAAAAGGAAACTTTAAATGATAGTTATTAAAACATAGTTCTATTGAGTTTCATAAAACATATACAATACATATGAAAAACTGTTCTGAAACAAGTTCAATATCAGATGACAAAACAGTAAGGATGCAAGAACCAAGGCTCTTCAGATTTTAGCGTTTCAATATCTACAATGCAGAGGAGTTATTAAAATTATAAATTACCCTGGATTTGGCATGGTACTGACAATTTCCTCGGGGATGTTTTCTTCATCCCAAGGAGGAATGCTTCTCTCTTTCTCAAGACAGGTGATATTCATGACAACATTTTTTAAATCATCAATGGTTGCGGAAGCACGAGGCTCTATTATCTTGATGACACAGCTGCACAACGATGTTAACTTGGCTGAATACTTAGATACTTCTGTCGCTGATATATCTGTGAGCAAAAGTAATATGCCAGAGAAAATTGAAGTTTGCAGTATATAATACATCACAGAAAATTAAACATTATTAGATTTTACAAAGGAGGAAAGAACACTAACGAGGTAGAAGAGTTTTTTGAAGCTGGGCCTCATACTCAATCCCAACTACAGGTTCGTTTCGTAGAAAATGCTGCTCAAAGAAACAAGATAGTTACATCAAAAGGAGTAATGATATATATATATTAACATACACCACATCTCATCGTGAAGGAACCTGCAAATATTCATCTCGCAAATTTGTTGATTGCATCTGATCACGTTCCAAATAGGCAGATTCAATCTCTGACATCAGTAGAGATCGAACGATAGATATTTCACGTTCTGAAAACCCATGCAATCGTACTCTTGCAACCTGAAGCATAATGGGACATGGGTCATTGAAAGTATATATTATCATATGAAAAATATAATACCAAAAGAGGAAGATGTTGAAGTTTAAGTCAGAGCACACAGCCACACCTCAGTCAGCATAGATTCCAGTGCCTTCACAGTTCCTTTTTCCTTACAGGATGAGCTCATTATAAAAGCTTTCAGTGGAAGAACAACAGGATCTGCTGCAGCTGAGCATGAAAAAAATGGAGGATCCTTGCCACGAGATATTTTGAAAAATCTTTGATTTAGTGCCTGAAGGAACATGGATTCTACAAGTAAATTTCTGTAGTCTCTCACTGTCTTCAGCTCGTCTGCTGGCATTTTGTAGCTAATCATAACAGCTGACTATTGAATGACCAAGGGAAAAAAAAAAGAATTAATAATCATTTCGGATGACAAATTCTTGAGCTCGTAATTCTGCAGGAATAAAATCATGGTTTAATGGTGAACTAACCCCAGCTGCTTCAGATTCAACAAAACAGGAAAAACATGGCTCATCACGTGATGGAATAGGAAATGTTGGTATATCGGGAGGTTCACATGCAGATTGTATATGCCCAAAATGCTCTTTTATCAGCTCAACAACACTCTAAAGATGTCAAGTTACCATTAGATATTTTCAAATGAAAACATTCTCTTGTGATTTCAACATAGAAACTTATACAAAGACAAAAGAGACACACCTCAGTATCAGAAAAGTCTCCAACTGCGATCACTGCCATATTATGCAGATCATACCACTTCCTGTAAAATTTCTTCACAGTCTCAGCAGACACAGTTTTAATTACCTTTTCCAAGCCAATTGGTAAGCGATCAGCATACTGCCATCACACAAGTACTTCATTAGAGACAACATAAAACACATAACACCAAAGTTAGCAGTAAAAGAAAAAAATACTATTCTTATAGTCCTCCAAAACAAAAAAGGGAAGAAAAAAAAAGATATAAGAAAAATGAATGGATCAACGGCAAATCACGGAACACTGCCAATTGGCCCCAAAAACAAGAAGAAGAAGAAGAAGAAGAAGATGATGATGATGCAAGAAGAAGGAGAAGAAAAAGATGAAGCACTACCTTTGAACCTTCCATCATCAAAGCCCAATGTGCATCCTGCATCCTTCCTGTAGCATTGCGGGTCCCTCTGTATTCTTCCATAACAGCCCCTCTTTCTTTTTCCAAATCATCTTGAGAAACTCGAATCTTTATAAAAGGTGGTTGTCATAAAAGAGAAATTTCAAAGGGAGAAAAAAATGTGAAGGGGATAATCAATCAAGGTACCTCAGAACTGAATTCAGCAAGTATTGATATGGCTTGAGATAATAGTCCTGGCTTATCAACTGGTACAAATAACTCATATACTGTATCATCAGCAGATGTGGCGGCATTTTGACAAGCTCCAAATTCCGCTCCTATACTTTCAAGAAACTTGACAATATCATGATTTGTATATTTCTTTGTGGCACTGAAAGCAAGGTGCTCAACTATATGAGCAACTCCACGCTCATCCTCCTCTTCCAGAACTGATCTGTCAGAAGCCTGATAATTCAGCTTGTTTCACTAGTATGTCTGTGACTAATTTATATCTTTTAGTTTAAATGAGAAGAAGAAGAATCCTATTAAGTATGTGGGATGATAATTGACAAGGGAATTGTTAAAATCTAAATAAAGAAGATCTAAGAGAATGTAGGAATATGAGAACGTACTAATTAAATCAAAGAAAGTTTATTTCCTTTTGTACTTGAAGCATAGGTGTACAAGTTCATGTCATTTGTACAATTCTAGTTCAAATTTTAGACCTTTTTATAGTCTCTTATTTATCTGGGTTTTTAGCCAGCAACCAAGCTTCCATTATGTCCCACCTTTTGGCCATTGCAGAGTAAACCATAATCACTTTGTCCTTTGCAGAAGAGAAATCAGTTTGGCACAAATACCTTTAGCGCCAGTAATAAATGGCTTTGGCGGGCACGTTTAGAGGTGTTCACCTGTGGTTTCATTTGGCTTAATAGTTTAAAGAGCTCCATCCTTCTAGCTTTCGTACGACCAGAGATTACAGCATCTATGCTTTTCTTCAAAGGGGTCCGAAACATTTTACACTCTCTTAAGGAAGGTAACTGGGGCGGCCTTTTTTTGGGCTCGACTTAATTCTTTCTCACTCTAATCATTTTAACAGTTACTTAAGTTCCCTGACGATTACAGTCAATTGCCATACCTAAGCTTTTGGTGGCATGGCCCTTCGAATATATAATCATCAACGAAATTTTCTCAAAAAAAAAGGAAAATTACGAATTAAATTTCTAGTAAAAGATAAATGGGCTTAAAGGAGTATCCCAGTAGTTTAATGCAATCCAAATTCCGAACATGTTTCTCAAGAAAATGAACTCCGGAGGGGAGAGAAGACACACAACGCTCGATCAACATTTCATTTTCTAACTTCAATGGTTACTCGAATTCCGTAATCCCATAGTTGAAACTCAAATTACCTAAAAACATAGAGAGGATCCGGTGTGAAGAGTTAGATAGATAGAGAAGGAAAGAATTACCCGGCCTTGACAGCAAGCGCAAGAGCCGCTCTCATTCTGGGCTTGGAATTACATCGAACATAATAAGACAAGCCGTTATCGAGCTGGCCATAGTGAACACCATAGGGCTGGTCGGAAAGGGTGGCGTTCAAATCGATAGTGACCAATTTGAGAGACCTGAAACGATGTTTGATTGCGTGTGAAGTCTCGGCGGGAAGCAAATCCATGGGAAACCAATGGAGAAGGAGAAAATGGGGAATGGGGAGATTTATTGAGAGAAAAAAAAAAAAAGGGTGAAAAGTGAATGAGGAACTCTCACATCAGAAAAACCGCTATGGAAAATGGCCAGAAATGGGGATGCGTTTGTTGTTGATATGTCAAATATGATTTCATCTGGGTACTTGTTGGTTCTCAAATTACCCTACAATTTTAATTTTAATTTTTTTTATTTCTTTTAATATCAGGAAACAATATTTAGATCATTCGGGAGATGGATGGACTATGGAGTGGGGAAACAATTATTCCTCTTTTATTATAAATCTGACAAAGCAAGGTATATAAGGTGTTTTTAAATATAGCCCAATCAAACCAAAATATAAATTCGATACATACGGCAATGAATATCTACTTATTCACGTAACACAATAATATTTTACTATATTTATAAATATTTTTTTATTTTTTTATCGTTTAAAACAAATACTCCATTTATTATGATTAATCTTTTTGGGTATAAGATGATGTTAAATGGGTAATGTTCCAACCAATATTACTTGACTAGGTTAAATTTTAGATGAAAATTGAAATTTTGTAAATGATATGGCTGTAATATTTAAAAAACATCACTTATAACTGTTACCGAAAGATTTAAAACCCAAGACTACTTATAACTGATGTAATTGTAAGATTTAAAACCTCACTACACTATACTATTTCAAATATTAAATTTTGTGATAACATTCCAAGATTTATGCACTTAAATTAATTCTAAAACAATATTAAGTTAAGCCCAACGATTAATTGAAAGAGATTAAAACCATCAACCTTGCTCAAACACTAATGAAGTTGGTTGCTCAAGCAGATGAAATGTTATTGGGAGGGGAAAAAACCATTTTATGTACATTATTAATATGGAAAAAGAACTGAAACTCATCCAAAAGTTTGCAATAAAAACAAGTCAAAGTTACTTGAAAAATAATATTGGGCCAAAATGGGTGTATCTATTAAGAAGAATCCAATTCAAGCAAATACCCAACAAGAAGAAAAAACACATATATATATATCCTAATACAGACTACTTCTCTCAGGGGTGGGCGAATACACTCACTTATATGGTACAAGGAACTGTAATACTTAAGTCAGCAGGATTTAAGGTAGGCGAACTCAAGACAGTTATACCAAACTTCCCTAAATTCTGGAAAAATCATGGTAATCTGTTCATTTCCAGGGACCAATTACAAATAAGCTAGCCGGATGCTTAAATTAAGAACAGATTTTCGTTAAAAAAGTGAGCTCAAATAAGCCTCAGAATGCTTGGGATTTAATCTGCACATGCCTTCTGTGCAATCAACTTGATTTCGCTCACTCTATCATCTACTAACTTTTTCAGCTGTTCCTCTTGATTTGCTCGTGATTCATCTGACTCAACCCCAGTTGCATTATTCGTTGATCTGAACATCACAAATGACATCTCTTCATCATAATCAGTAGGAACACCAACCACTTGCTTCCCTACGGCATCTGAGCTTTCGCCTATCAGATCATCCCGCATTCTACTTGAAACTGCAAGAATAAAATCCTCCATGTGCTTGTCAGGTTCGATACCTAAAAAGACTAAAATCTCCCAACAGTGTAAGAACTGTTCCTTTGTGATTTTCAAACTTCTCCGAACAGCTTCGATAGCCTCAGATGGGGGTAAAAGCGGAGGGAAGGAAACCTTCTTTGATAGCCTTCCTAATTTAAATTGAGACACGGCAGATCCTACAGCTTCTTGGATGGGGCCAAATTCCCGCAGACGTTTAACATCAATGCAAGTTCGCAACTGCAGTAGCTGACTTAATGGCTCTTCAATGGTAAAGTCGTACACATTTTCTGATATTGCAACATTATTCAGCACCTCTAAAAGGAAGCGCCCAAAACCCTTACGCTGGTAAGGAGGGAATACAAGTATCTGAACAAATGCCAGGCATCAGTAAATACTATGCAAGGACAATGAAAATGAATAAAGAGGCATAAACACCAAAAATCCACTACTAGACTCAACTCCAGGAAGTAACAGATGAAATTATAATAAAGATATTTAACCTGACTAAGACGCAAGCGAGAACTATCTGGATAGTGGTAGAAACGATAAAGGGCAGCAAATCCAAGCAATGTGGGATAAGTTTGGCCCAGTTGATCGTTGTTCTTCTGAGTGAGGACATACAACTCCCATCTTGGATCAGTAACATCAATAGGGCTGCTGCCTAAATAAATTACAGAAAAAAAAAAGGACATTTTAGGCTATACTTCATCAGTCTCCGAAACATTAAAATAAATTTCCAATGACAAAATTAAATGAGACATCAAACAAGAGAAGAAATACCATCAATAAGAAGTAGAGCAAGAGGTACCAAGCGACTATAAAGGTTCCTTCCAGCCATATTGTCCATAGGCAATCGAATGACCTGGATCAGAAGGTAATCACAAACCATGTCAAAAAAATATATTGTTTTGCCTGACAAAACAGCAGATGTTACTTTTTCCTAATATCATCGTTTCTCTTGATCAATGAATTAGCTACAAGTGAGGGGCAAAGGAAGAGAGATACTATAAATTGCTCTTAAGAACCGTGTTCCATAGCCAGGAGGATAAAAACCATTAGCTAGCATAATAAAGGAGAAAAAACAGTAAATTTGCAGAATTCTAACATGGTCTGTGACATATCCTTCCCAAAAAGGAAACATGCACAGAATTTCGAGGAAAGAAACAGTAATTTTGCATTTGCAGAATTCTAAAATGTTCTTTGGAATTTCCTTCCCAAAATGGAAACATGCACGGAATTTAGGGAAAAGAAGAGTGGGATTAGCAGCATCAGTGAAAATGAAAGAGAAGAACGAAAGAAACAAGAAATTTGACAATCATCTGGATGCAAAATGATATTGAATTTTGAAGGAATATCAGACCCGCAAAAAATGCATGGGGATAGGTCACTGGATGATTAGTACAACAATATAGGATGTGTCACAAATGCAATGAACATTGACGGTGTTTTATTTATCTTGAAAATAGATCTGATTTAATATACCACTGAGAACCTAGGAATAAAAATGATTGTAAAATTACAGAGAGAAATAAGAATCTGAGAATGAAAAAAAACAAAACCAATTGAAGCAGAAAAATAGGCTGGACAACTTCCACAATAACATTGAAGAAAAAAATTTCACCATAACAGAGTCACTAAAACAAGGAAACCACCTCCAAATCGGAATTAGCTGCTTGTAAATGAAAATTAGAATCATTAGATTTTCCATTGGAGGAAGCTGTAGGATGCAATATTTCTCCATCTGCGACAAGGGATCTGCAATATTATTTAAAAATAGGAACAATACATCATCTGATAATAAATGAACCAAATGACAAGAAGATGACAGCAGCATAAATAGTTAAGGTTTTTAAAAGAAAAGATATCTCCATAAAAGAAAAGTAGTAACAAAGATTGATAATTACCCAATAAAATTGACATCCTTTGAGAAAGTTTGAAGGAAGTCATCTTTGTTGTCCAAAAGAGTCTCAGCAAATATATTCTGTTAAAAATGCAGTCTAATTATAAGAATAATCCTCAAGCACCATAAATAACTGGACTGCGAGTTCTGTACTTCAAAATGTTCACCTGAAGTGCAGACTTCAGATCTGTAATACCCTTACCGCCCTATAACAAGAAACAAGAAAAAATTACTCACAAACGACCAAAAACAGAACAGGAAGAACTACTGCACTCAAGGGGGAAAGGGAAAAAAAAACAAAAACAAGAATAAGAACAAACAGTGTGTGTGAGAGAGATTAACCTTAACAAATTAGGTCAACAGAAAGAGTAATGCAAACATTTTAGCACTTACATCAGATGTACTGTCGAAAACAATATCTGCGTAGGCATGAAATGAGACAATGCTGAACCATACAGTTATCTGCAATAAACATAGAACTTAATCATACAGCCTGAGCCAATCTCAATCCATTTGGGATATGTATAATTCCACATACATACTACGAGCTAAAAGATGCATTCTAAACTACAGATCCAAGTGTTTACCTTCAAACCTTGGTAACCATATATCTTTCCGTCCTCATCGTCAAAGAAGCTGTTCAAGTCAACAGGGTCAATACAGAGACTGTCTGTACTTCCCACTTCCTCTTTTGTACAAACTGCAACAACGGATACACATAGAAATAAATAATATACAACCCAACTATTTGATCGATTGAAATAACCATTTTCTAGTAATCTTAAGCACTGGATTTCAAACCAAACAAAGCTAACACACAACACTTAAAGAAGACTTAGCAACACCAACACCTAATGCGTGAAGTAATTTTTCGGGTGCAGAGCCTGCAGATATTTCGTCGCTAACCAAAAAGTGCAGTAATAATTTTCAAATTAAAACCCAACCCAGTACAAATTCCACAAAAACAAACACACATGCCCAACCCTTCACGCGTCTCTGAGAACTAAATCAACCGACCCACATGGATTCCAAAAACATACAAGAAGTTGAAGAATGAAACAGACGAACAAATTCGAATAAATAGTTTTGAAATAGAAGTGCTTGGAAAGCGAAATAACCATACCTAGATAGATCTTGATGCAGTCTTTGGCTGAAATACCAGTATCTGCGCGACACCCATAGACAGAAAGAGAAAATGGAAAATGTTCCGGTGAGCTACCAAAGGGAGAGGAGAAGCTGTAAATTAACGAAATAAAGAAGCGTAATTGAGTGAAAAGGAGAAGAAATGATGAGAGGAGAAGTTACCGATGTTGGAGAAGGCAACGCGACGTTTTTTCTTAGTGTCGAGGTGTGGATCAGCGGAGGGTCGTTGCTTCTGACCCATATTGGATTAGGGTTTAGTGAGCGGGAAAAGTGAAGACGAGGCGCGGGAAATTCGTTAACACAAACCGAAAGGAGTGAGCTCTATATATAGTGAAGGAATCCGTGTCATGACTTCATAGCGTGCGTTTTAAGTCGCTGCCAAAAACCGGTTCATCTTTTGGGCCGGCGCATCCGGCCGGTTCATTTGGTTTTTGCCGCTATTTTATTTTGTTAGTTATTCCTATTATATTATTATCGGTAAAATGGAACTACTTAATATGGTTCATTTCGATAAATACTTCAATTGTTATTACTACTTTAAATTACAAGTTTTTTCTTATACAGAGAATTGAACCATTGACATCCAAGTTGATAATATTAATTTTATATTAGATTAAACTAAATTAATATTAACTGTAAGTTAGTTAAACTAAATTTTCACCAACTGTAAATAAGGTCTATGAACTTGAAAAGTGGTACTTATAGAAAGTTGTACTCGAAAATTAACATATAAATTTTTTTAAAAAAAATTGAAAAGTCTTATGTGTTTATTTTTTAATTAAAAAAAATCTAAAAAGTCTGCAACTATTAACCATGTGCCTAAAGAGTTACCAAGCAGTTCAAATTTTACAGAAATAATTGTATTTAAGTTTTCGCACAATAAATCACAATTTACAGAACTAATTGTATGTAATATGTTGCACAATAAATTAAAATTTAAGGAATTAATTGTATTTAAGTCTCTGCATAATAAAACCCTAAATTTGTAATATTATGTGTAATAGTATATATGTGAACTATAAAATACTAAAAACTAAATTTGTACATTTGACATGCAACTCTCCTTCGACCTTCAACTCATATTTAATGTCATATTGACTGGTTTGGTAAGAAACAAACCATTTGCTTTACCAAATGCCCACTCAGTAGAATGGGTTATTTCTTTAATGAAGTAGAATTGATAAATAATTCAGAGAAATGAAGTGATGGGATGGTGAATACAACATCAAATAATCGAGTAAAGATTTTAACTCCAACCAAGGGTGAACGAATACTGGATCTATAACAACAAATATAGATAGAAAGGTGGTGAAGTAGGGTCATTCTTGAGCCAAAGAGTATATCTTGGTATCAATATTTCATAATTTAACCAGTCCTCTTAAGACTACAAGAAATGAACAAAAATCCAAAGGGCAGGAGCTCATAAATAAACCAAAATCGTTAAAAATTCTAATTTTCAAGTAGGGTACAGAAAATTTGAAATTAAAGAAAAGCCCTCTCTAGACGTCTCTCTTTAGAAAATAGGAAACAGGGTTAAAAAAAAACTCAAATAGAAGAAAATTTCCTTAGGAACCATTGTTTCACTTCCTACCGCGGGTCCTAACAGCCTGTCTGTTCCTCTTCTTCACACCTGATTTGGCAACCTTGAGGCTCCTGTGCACTGCGCTTAGCTTAGCAAGGGCAGCATTCTTCAAGTCTGGGCGGTAGTAGTTGTCAGCGACCTGCAAAATAATAAAGTGCACCCCAAATTTAGCAACAATCTAATTAAAGTAACACTCGGAAGGAAACAATATACAGATCTTCACAAGTGTACTAGAATAAAGACTCTTCCTAACCGCACTCATTTGATAATTTTATGCTCAGAAGCCAAGCGTAACAAAAAGATTTCACTGAAGATGCCACTACAAAAGCGACACATTCTTACATGTTAGCAGCTCATCATCGCAGTAACAGTTTAAGTTTGATATTATGCTACACGAAGTTAAGGCAAATTACACCAAGCAAGTGTTAAGGAATATGATCAGAGATCCAATCAAGCAAAACAAATAAAAAATCAAAGTTGTTTTCAGTCAAGAGGAGAATTAATGCTCAGAAGCCAAGCGTAACAAATAGATTTCATTGAAGATGCCATTACAAAAGTGACCTCTTCTTACATGTTAGCAGCTCATCATCACAGTAATAGTAAAAGTTGAAGCTGGTCATCCCCTTGTTCCAATAACATTCCGGTGTAGTACAACATCACAAAAGTTCAATATGCGACAATGGGATGATGAGGAAAACTTCATCAAGAACGCTCTAAGGAATATAATCAGAGATACATTAATCATGCAAAACCATTAAAAGATTGATGCTGTTTGCAGCCAAGATGAGAATTAATGCTCAGAAGCCAAGCGTAACAAAAGGATTTCACTGAAGATGCCACAAAAGTGACCCCTTCTTACATGTTAGCAGCTCATCATCACAACAAAAGGTTCAATTAAAAAGTTTGCCCACCCCAAGTCATTACATTATACAATTCTCCAATGAAAATTATAAAAAGACTGAAGTAGGGGTAAGACAGCAATCAACCTAATATACAATCCATTACCATGAAACTCCTAAATCATTATAGGATCTCAGGCAACCGTGTCATCAACAATCTAACATGGCAGAAAATGAAAATTTGTGCTCAGAAGCCAAGCGTAACAAATATATCTCATCGAAGATGCCGCTACAAAAGCAGCCCTTCTTACATGTTAGCTTCTCATCACTGCAACAATGCACATTCAGTATCATATTCGTATCAACCCCAATTTCAAATAAAACTATAAAAATAGAAAAACATTATTGGCTACTTCTTAAACACAAAAGGAGAAAGAAAAGCATAGCATCCAACGTGTTAACATGATGACGTTGATGAGAATTGAATCTCAGATCAGGCACCAAAAGATTGAACGGGAAAATGTCACATAACATTCAACAGAATAGTTCCATGATGACCATTCAACAGAATAGTTCCATGATGACTCAAATCATACACGGCCAATGATAACTACAGGCAGTATTGACAACAGGTAAGTATATCGGAAACAAAATTTCATCCCGATGGGCATCAACGAGAAAATCTGGAGACGCTAGTTACCTGATTAGTCACAGCCTTGGCCATGCGAGGAAATTCCTTCCTCATGACGGATTTGTGGAGCGAATTTGCAGGTTTATTCTGCTTTTTCGTCTTTGATGTCGCGAGCAATACTGACAAATCTTTGCCTCCAGGAAGAATTGTCACCGTCTTACGATTTGCCAACCCTGAAAGAATACCCAACTAAAGTTCCATAACCAAACTAGTAACATGCCCAACACATTAAAACAATAGCAAGATTAAATACATCCTCCTTAATAATAAAGTACATAAGAAAGAATGTCAATCGTTTCCAACTCTAAACTGGTCAAAGTAATGAAGTATTGGAATCTTACCGGAATGCTTGTAGGAGTTGAGGTTATAGAGGTTGTTAGGCTCTTTGCTGAATTGAACACTGGCATTGCCTCTGCCAAACTCTTTAACGAGGAAAGAGCTGTTCTTCTTAACTATTTCCCAGACCAACTGCCCCGGAACGTTCGCCATCTACAAAAGAACTTACTTTATTTATAAAAAAATAAAAAAAAAAAAACCGCAAAAGCAACTGATCCAATGAATAAGAAACAAATCCCTTTCGATGATTGATGACGAAGATCAACAACAAACGTAAGGATGGAAGTTGATATGAGATATAAACAATGGAAATCAGAAAAATGGAGATCTGAAAGGCGAAGAACGAAGAGACCTGCGGTGCAACGAGTGGAAGAGAGATGCAGAAGCAGAAGAGAGGACGCCGGTTCCGTCTACCGCTTTCTTGTGCCCTAACTCATCTTATATATAGTGGAAGCTTTACTGCCAAAAAAACCCTAAGTTAATTATTTAAAAGACAAACTATGCTATTATATACTTAATCAGGTATCGTCGTTGTTAAAAGGGCGTTTGGTCTAGTGGTATGATTCTCGCTTTGGGTGCGAGAGGTCCCGAGTTCGATTCTCGGAACGCCCCTCTATTTTTTCCTTCTTTTTGGATAAAAAATTTATTTATTGCCGGTGTTTTGAAATTAGTTTATTTTTTGTTTTATTTTGTTATTCTTTGGAGGGCTTATTGGACTCGAATAACATTATAACCTTTTTGCTTTTACCTATCCCTAGTTTTTGTTATTTGTTTTTCAAATATTTCAAATTTTACAATGGTTACTTTTCATAAAACTACTTCAAAATTCAGATTTATTTGAGTTTTGTTAAGAATTTACTATAACTTATTATTTAATAACATATTACGGTTTCAATTTTCATCTAATACTCTACGTTTATAAAAGATGATGTAATATTGTAATTTTGCAACTAATGTAAACATGCTTCACATTTCCTCATTTGTTAGCATATTTTTTATACTATTTATTTTGAAATAAAATTGTAACCAAGCAAACGATACAAGACTATATTGATCAATATGTTATAAACATTTGAGTGATATAGTTATTGCATGAATGAATAAATAAATAAGAAATTTCATGTAGTCTTCTTCATTCTATAAAGGACAATCTGCTAGAGTCTAAAAGTATTGCCCAATGGGTGGGTACTTAAAAATGAATTGTTTGACAAACAAAATGAGAAGGGAAAAACCAACATCTAACAACTATTGAAAGAGCCTATAATAATGAAGAATATGGGTATCTTCTTTCACTAAGCAAAAAGCATCCCTAAGAATGCAGATGGTCCAACCTACAACTAACCAGGACAAAAATGAGGATCTAATCTTCTGTTTCACATTTCTTAATTCTATAGAACATTATTCCAATGAATGAATCATTTGTGTGAAGTTTTCCCATATGCAATAATTGATGGCATCAACTGTGGCTGTGGATGAAGGAGCGAGTTACTGACCGAAGTGGGTATCAGAGCTCAAGCTTTGAGTTACCAAATTGGCTGAACATGATGGCCAAATCCATACCCTGCACCATTGTAGGAACAGCTGTGGAATAAGGGCACTCCTTAGAGAAACCAACCTTTCCAGATTTCTGCACTCTCTTAATACAATTCTTGAACTTCTCGTGACATTTGACATTAGTTAAACCTGAAAAACCCATGTGATAGAGGTTATTGGCCTTCAAACATATTCAACAGAGTGACTCCCAAGTTCCAACTGTTATGATACCACCCAAATCATGATGAAACGAAACGAAACAGTACAGACCGATATATATAAATTGCTTAGCTTCCTTCTCTAATCTAATGCTACATGTCTCAAATATATAGTATATCAGATAAATCACAAGCATCTAAGATCTAAGAGCTAGAATTTACCAACACCAGACATTGGCACACCAGACACCAGACATCTAAGACTCATTCACTCTTCTCTCTCTTTCTGACTTAGCAAAATGGTAACAAGGGAGGCTCCATGGTAGTTTATTTAAGGAGAGGATAGTTGGGAATGCAACAAAAGTTCCCACATTGACTATGAAAGGGGAACATCTTAGGTACATGTGTGGACAACCATCTCCATTAGTGTGTGGTACTTTGGGTGAAATAAAAAAACAAAATCCTTTGGCATGACCAAAATTGGCAACATCATCCCATTGTAAGATATGTTAACCGTTTGTTGTCCCTAACTAGTGGTATGCGTACCTAAATTCTAGAATTTTGCAATTGTTGAGTTCAGCTTCAGCCAAGGTGCTGAGGATGAAGTACTCAAAGGAAATTTTATTTGAGATCGGAAATGATCCAAGGGGCACAAAAACAAGGGGGAAGTCATCCGTTCCCACTCCCAATCGCTATTGACACCTCTGTCCATAAAGACCTTGTTGCGAAAGGAATCTTCGTTTCTTCTAATCTACCTTCCATACATGTTAGACACCAACACCCAATTTTTTGGTTTGTTGAAAACTAGTTGGTGCTCCCCTCTTTCTCGAGGGATGGGAACTCTAGTTGAACATTTGAATCTCATACGTATTTTTTTGCAAAGTATGCAGCAGAGAACATACCAATAATGCCCAAAAAAAAGAAGTTGATACAGCAACAGGATTTCACCCTATTAGACCTCACAACAACTAAAAAGTAGAACAGGATTGTAGATCGATGGCACAATTTTCTATGCGAGTATGATGATGAGGAATGGCAAACAATGCGAAGTAAAGAAAGGACACAACATTAAGGCCATGTAGTTATAGACTGGCAATAACCTTTTCTTTCAACACATTCGTCATGAACTTTGCAACAGGCATCAAGATCATCGCAAGGCTTTTCACCAGCACAACCCGTCCATCCAACTCCGCAAAACTTTCCATACCGAATCCCAACAGCTAAATTTCAGATAAAGCAAGATAAATATGCAAGGAAGAAACTAATTTTTTTTTTTAAAAAAAAAAAAAAGGTCAACAACAGAAGATGAATTTCACATAAATTACAAAATATACTCACTATTGCAGTTAACTGCAACACAAGTTCTGCTGCATTCAACCTACCAAGCAACAAAAATTGACATTAACATCGAAATGGATGAGAAGCTGAATTTCACATCACATGGAGGTTGTGGGATTGAAGCAATTGAGAGATAGAAATAAATGAAGGAAAGTGAAGATCCAAAAAAGAGGATCTAAGATTGTAACGCTACAGGTTGAGATTATTACCCGGGATTCGTTGTTGGAACAGTCGGAGACGACGGTGAGAAGAAGGAGGAGAAGGAGAATGGAAATGATGGTGAGGCGGGCCATGTTGAGGCCACAGAGATTCCTCCGACGAGGTTCTTCTGTTCCGTGTCTCTCCCGTTCGCTTGACTTTTCAGTATGAATTATATTATTTTTCTTGAATTGTTCTATATATCCTCATTCTATATGTCACCATGTATTTTTATTTTATTTTTTTGAAACACATAACCACCATTTCACTTTCAATGCTTAGAAGGGAAGCAATCATTTTAATTGTAATTTTGATCAAAATATTTGTTTTATTAAAATTGAAGTTTAAACATTTTTTTTTAAAAAAAAAAATAGGCAATTCAACTTAAAAGATGTATTATCTATATGCAAACTTTTAATTTCATATATACTAAGCCGTTAAATTGAACTTCAAGAACGTCAAAATAATTTTTACATAATTAAATATACAATTTTGAATTTATTATACATATTAGAATTTTGTGTCAAATAAAAAAAATTGAGTCTTAATTCATTTACTAACACAGTTTGAAAGATTTTTAAAATGAGAAAATGCATTTGAAAGTATAAAATTCAAGTTTAAATTGATTTGATTAAGTGATTTTAACCATTTAAAAACCAGTCTCTCAAACGTACTAAAACATACCAAGCATCCAAAAACGTACTAAAACATACCAAGCATCCAAATTTGATGTACATTATTTAAAAGGTTGAATTGAAATCTCAGTACATGCAAGATTAAGGTTGCAATATATGACAATTAGTTAGATACTGTTTCATACTTCTTAAGAATTCACTACAAATTGAAAATACCTTAAATTAATAATAAAAGGATTAAATTATATTTGATATTCGAAGAAAAATATTATCCATGGTCTTTAATGAATGAAAGGGCTGTCTTCCTCATTCATCTATTTCATTGATTGTCATAATGAAAGGCTCTGTTTCTGGATCCAAAAGTTAATCGGCAATCCGTCGCTACGAGCAGGCTCTGTTTCAACAACCCAAACGACACAGGCTATGGAAATCATTCACCAACGACCCTTTTTTTTCCCAAAAAAAGAAAGGAAAAGAAAAGAGAAAAACCACTCAAAATCGAGCACATTTTGCTCTAAAATTAGAAGCCCGGATTATATATATATATATATATATATATATATATATAAAGGCTTGGTATCACGTATTAGATTAGAACATACCTAAGATTGCATTAGTTAGACCTCTTGTTCAGCCTATAAACACCTGCAGATCGTCTGGTTAAAAGTTCATAAAATGCGGACAATTTGCAGAATAATCCATAACTAGTAAATTAGAATTCAAAACTGGATCACCAAGAATATGCATCAATAAAAACAACACTAGGATCCATCATGGTCCCTCGGAATTCATGGATTATTATTAAATCTATTAAGAGTTGCTCACAGAATCCTCAATTAATAGGAAAAAAATTGTATGCGGAGTACCCGCGCGAAAAGAAAAAGGAAGTCGTCATTGTCATTGTCATTATCCCTTCCATAAATTACTGAGGACGATCTCAGACATAATAACCTGTGAATGTAAACCCTCTTCCTACGATCTCACCAGCACAAAACCATGCAAAGCACTCCAGCCCAAACAAGGCAGCAATGCCGGCATCTTCGACTTTCAGCTCCTGTCTGTTCTTCCACAAGTTTTTCACGTAATCAAGTTCTTTCCAGAATGATTCATAACGACCTGGAATGCTGCATAATCAATGTAATGCTAAAATGTCAGACAAGTATTACTTATCATGCAACAGACCCCATACAAAAGAGTACTTCAGCACACCCAGTTCTGAGTAAGTACTGTGCTTAGGATCTTAGGTTTTTCTTTAATATCTATGAGTGTCCGGGCCATCTCACAGGTGCCTCAAAAAAATCTCACAGGACAACTGTGGCCCTCATTCACCACGGCTTTAGAATCTTAGATTTGATGGTCTGATGGGAAGGGCAGATAGTGATAAATACCACTGAAATTTAACAGCTTAAGATAAAGAGAGGGATTATATTTGTCTGTATTAAAAGGCTAAAAGGAAAGGGATCATGTAACTTAACACACGAGAGGGGACTGTATATATCAAAGACATTATGATACAAAGCTCTAAAGATTAGAGAGATTGTGATAAGAGACTTATTCAGAGAGATAGAGAGAGTATGATATCGAATTTCATGGGGATAATAGAAACATTTATGCTTCCCTTTTCTCAAAAAAAAGAAAAAAAAGGTGCTACCATAATAAAGATGATGGTGCTACAGTTAATATTTGACTAATTTCCACAGCAATCATGTTAAGTATATTCCATGAACCAAAATAAATGAATGGACTTGGATTCTCCTGAAGTGATTGCACATGTTCAAAAAGTGGCTGGATTAGAAGGAGACAGGAACGGTCTTGAAAGAAACTAGAAACAAACGAACAAGCAAATGAAAACACGAACCACACAATCACAGCAGTTAGACGTAACTGTAAGATACTCAAACTAATCTAATAGGCAAAATCCTAAAAGCATGATGAATCGTCCCATGAGAACAACATGAAAATAATATCATTAGAAATTCTTCCAGAACCACATTATAATAATGCAGAGATAATAAGAGTGTGAAGTTAATAACCTAGCAAGTCGAGTATAAAACAATTGCTTTGAAAGCAAGTTGCATTTTTCCACAGTAGCTGGCTCTTGGATATACTGCTTGTTCTGCTCCAATAACTGCCTATAATAGGAAGACCCGTGTTTGGAAACAAATTGAGAAGCTTGACAAGCCTTGGATTGCAACTGAAGCAACTTGGACGCCATCAATTCAACACAAATCTGAAGAAAAACTGCACCCAAGACACAAAGAAAAATTCAAAAAAACAAATAATTCTCACTCAATGCGGGGAACAAGAAATTATTAATCAACCTCCGCCAAAATATCCAAGGAACATCGAGGCTAAGGAAAACCTAGTAAACACACATTCAATAACACTTTCGATTTTCTTTACGTTTCTAAAATGGTATCCCAGTAAAAAATCAGAGGTAATAAGAGATCTGGAAAAACCCACTACAGCGAGTGAAAATATTTTTCTTTATCGAACACAAATCAACGTCTTGCTGGTGAGAGCAGCTAAATCGGGGAATTGGAAATTCCCGACCGATGCACACTGTCAGCAAGAAAGATTCCGAGAAACCATTCAACCTTCAGGCTTCAATAGCTCCCAAAATCACAAACATTTTCCCTCTAATAAACGATAAAAACCCTAGTCAATTTCCAGTATCCAATACTCGTAACAACAATCCAAATATCAACACGAAACGAGTATTCCAGTCTTATACAAATAGGAAAAATAATAATAGCAGATAGTAGATAAATAGATGATCAAGAAACCAGAGAACAACACACAATACATGTAAAGGCAAGAAACAGGGATCAAATCAAACATAGTGGAAACGAAGGAGGATGAAAACTTGCAAATCAAAGAAAAGGAAGAGAATGTAAAAGACGTTCACCTTTGAGAAATAGGGAAAGAGACGGTGAGGGAGAAGATTGAGAATGGTAATGGGTGCTTTTCTCTGGCCGCTAGTTGGAGGCAGAAAGACGAGCTCCGAGACTGTACGGAAGAGAGAGAAGAAAAGCTTTGGGATTTTGAGAATTTCAATGGACAGCGAGTGAAGAAGCGAAGACTTCTTCCATAGTTTGTGGGCTTTTTGCAAAGCTAATCCTAATTCCTCTAATAAACCATGGGCTTAGATGTTGACCTAGGCCCAAACAAAACATCTCCTTTCTAAAATGAAAATTGCTATTTTCGTAAATGTGAGGGTTAAAAGCCAATAACTAAAAATGTAAGTTCGTCTACCATTTTTTTCTACAAAAATTATATTTTAAGACAAAAAACGGAAATTATTGAAAATTATCCCCAAAATAATTAAGGGAAATCCTTACTATCTTAAGCACATTTCATTCATGAATTTTGTTCATTTATTTTCTTGAGAAAGGAAAAGAAAAAAAAAACATTCACCTATCTATTATATACAGGTTACTTTTTTTTAGTATAACTAGAGGGTGAAGAATCAAACATTATACCTCTAGAAAAAAATATCAATCACTATTAAGCTTGTTACCTTTATAGCTCGTTACCATGTTTAACTTTTCATTTACTAAGCTAGATTATGAAAGTTTTGTTTTTTTTAACATTTTAGTAATATTCTTTTTTCATACACTTAAATCCCGGTATCTTGCATAAGATGTTATGTTGTCAACTAGAAAGGTCGAAGTTTGAGTTCTTAATTCTACATTTTTTTTTTCAATTTTTTTTCTTTTTTTAGTGTGAAGTTGTAACATCATAATCCTTATCAATAATTTGGAAGAATGAAATTGCTATCTTGGTTTGGAATTTTTTTAAACTGCGCATGTGGTTATTTAGATAATTATTTTAACTAAATACAAATGAGACACGAGAATTTGAATCTCCAATTTCATCAATTATTGTGAGATTGTGCTTATATTGAGATATTGATTTGGAATCCAATGAATACTCAAAATCTAGTTATTTATTTTCACTATGAATCTTCATCTTTCAACGTACACTTTAATTAATTCTCTAATCTTCATCTTTGTTTTCTATCATAAAAGAAAACCCAAGGGGAAGAAAAAAAGAAAAGCAATCAAGTAAATCACCGGGGTGGACAGAAAATCAACGTGTACAATACAGTTGATGTATTTACCAGTAATCCCCACAAGAGCATTTGCCATCTTTAAAGTGATGAAAACGTTTATTATCTCTAACAATCAACTCTCTACCAACAATTTTTGACATGATCTTGATTGCATTATGACAATCGCCGCAAATTCGAAGATTCTTGATGATCCTCAGTTTCGTTCTTGCCGGTGTACTGATCAATCCATAAGCAATAGCTAGCCGCTCGCTATGGTATTGCAAAGCCTGCTGTTTGGCCTCTTCATCAATGTCATGTAGCACATATCTTGTATCTGGAACATACCCTGCTTCTCTCATTTGTCCGTTCAATCCTTTCAGCTTCCCTTCACCCTCTTCTTTGTAAGGCATTGCACACCTAAACTCCCCCACTCTGTCCTTCTCCTCCAACATGTTCGTGTTGGATTGCTTCCTCCGTGGAGGGAGTAATGGTTTGATAATTGTGGCCGTCGTGGACGGGTCAAGAGAGAACATCAACTCCTCAGCTCGATCTTCAAGCTCCATGTTTCCATGGAGTCGAGCGTAGTTTCTAAGAGCATCCCAAATTTTGGCTGTGGGATTGATGGGCATTTTCTCAATGAACTCCTCAGCTTCAATCAAATGACCAGATTTTCCAAGAACACCAACAACTCCCAAATAATGTTCTATTTCAGGATTGATTCCATATTCAGTTGCCATTACGTTAAAGTAAAATACACCTTCTTCCACAGCTTCAGCCATGGCACAAGCAGCTAAAACCACCAGAAATGTTTCTGAATTTGGTTGCAAACCAACATTCTTCATTTGCTCAAACAATGCCAACCCATTATCCCCTTCCCCATTATCTCCATACCCTTTGATCATCAAATTCCAAGTCCTAGTATCCTTAATAGGCATTCTATCAAACACCTTAAGTGCATCTTTCATACAGCCACAATTCGAATACATTTCAATCAACTTATTGTTCAATTCCACATCCCCACGAAACTTTGTCCCCTTCAACAGCCCGTCCACCCTTCTTCCAGCCTCAAGCAACTTCAAATTACAACAAGAATTCAAAAAAGCAGTAAAAACGGCATAATCGACTTTAGCACCTCGGCCAATATAATCCAGAGCGTCAATTACCTTACCTTCCTCGCATAGAGCCAGTAAATCCACCGTCGACGGAAGACCATAAACAGAATCGCTGGTTTGGTTTTGAGATTTGGAGAGAGTGTTCGTGGTGCTTTGGGCGTCGTACTGGCGGGCAGCCTTCCGAAAACGGGAATTGGAGAGAGCGTTGGAGCACAAGGGCGTGGATCGGAAGGATTTGAGGGCCGGAAAATGAATTGGAAGTATTGGAGATTTGAAATTGGTAGTAGTGGTGGAGTTTACCGTGGCATGAGAAGGAATGGAGGAAGACATTGCTGTTCAGTTATTTGTTATCTTAAAGGGGATAATTCGTTCCTTACAAAAAGGGATATTTTAAGATAAAATATTTGAATGTCAGAAAATTTTAGGGTCTGATTTAATGTTTTTTAGAAAAATAGTGAAAAAATATTTGAAGTGAAAAACTTGGTTAGATAGAAAATTACGTAGGAAAACATTTGAAAGGGAGAAAAAGTTTGAGAAAGAGCTTATAAAAGCATTTAGAAACAAGATATGAGGCGAGCAAAATCAGAAATTAGAGTGAGAATTAAGGGGTGTTTTAGATCATGATTACATTTCGACTCTTCAAGCACTCGTATAACTTTTGAAATATTGGATTTAGATATAAATAACTTTAAAAGCAATAATATATATATATATATATATATATATAAGGAACGAAAAAATATCAATTTTTAATGAATTATAAAAGTTATACCAATTTATACCATAAATTAATAATCATATCAATTTAAACTCTGAATTTTGATAAACGTATCAATTTAAATAATCTATTATGTTTTATTTGGATACACTTATTAAGGGTGATAGTTTAAATTGATACAACTATTAATTTTAAGTTTAAATTGATCAAATTGAGGAGAAGCATGTGAGAGTGATAAAAAAAATGGATGAGAAAGAGTTTTTGAGAAAACTAAAACAAAAACTTCAGAAAAAAAAATATTCTTAAAGTGAAAATGAAAAGCTTGACAAAGAGCTCTAAAAAAGTTTCAAATATTTTAGGAAAACAATAAAATAAATTAAATAAATAAAATAGAACTATAGTGTTTTTTCTTTTTAATAAAAGAAAAAAAAAACCAAGAATAAGAGAGAAATAGAAATTGTTAGACTAAACTGTGGCGAATATGGTTATTTACAAAAGAGCAATATATATTTTGCTATTTTTCGAAACTCTTTAATGAAATGACGATGATCTGACTTCCATATTTAGATGACTAGATTGTCAGATAATCTCTTTTAATAATCTAAGATTTTAATTGTTAATTAAATACTATATGGTAAATTGATATTTTATTCAAAAATTTAAAAATTCATTTTGTCTTCACCATCATCTTGGCGCATTGTTGTTTTACTTTAATTTTTCAACTTATATGTTGGATGCAATTTATGATTCATTGATGTTTTTTTTTCTCTTCCTCCCAATTCTTTTTTCTTCCTATTTTCGGGGTTTGTGATTTTATTATGTGTTGTACTTATTTTATTTTTTAATTTATTTTATCTTGTCATGGATGTTAACAGTTCTATTTTATATTTTAATTCTACTCAATGTTGTTCTTCTTATTTGATTCAAGATTTCAATTTGAAAAAAAATAATAATAAAAGGTGAAAAGTTGGAGAGGGAGGGGGAGAGATTTAAGTTATGAAAAAAAAATAGTTTTAATTTGGATTATTTGATTTAAGTGTGTTGATTATGCTTTTGTGTTGACATAAAAAAATTATCGAATAAAATAGCAAGATTTCTTAGTTATTTATATATTTAATTAATATGATGAAACTAGAGCATAATAATCTAAATATGAAAGTTAACAAAATTTTAATGATAGAGATAAAAGTAATTTTTTTTTCAAAAATTCAAGAACTAAGTAGAGACGTTTTTAAAAGTTTAAATACCAAAATAAAACAAATTACAAAATTTAGAGACAAATTAGAATTTGAACTTAAATTTGCTATTTTTTAAAATGCCCTAAATGTATTGGAAGGCATAGACACCATTAAAAAACAAGTAAACCTACCAATAAAGAGACAAGCTTCATTGCTTCAAAAGTTAATAATAATAATAATAATAATAATAATAATAATAATAATAATAATAACAACCACAATTCACATAAATCTTAGGAAAAAAAAAAGTATACTATTTGATGAAGACCACGTGGAATTCCCAGTATATATATATATATATATATATATATATATATATATATTCGTATCAAAATGTGTACATAAAATCGAAAAGGAGAAGATAATGAAAGCTAAAAATATAATTCAATATTTCCAATTTGTCACTTCAAAGCAGAAATGAGGATTGTGAGGCTCAAGGCATGTGATATACACCGTTTGTGCCCCTAGTTTCACTTTAAACCACCAATTCCATTAATTCTTTTACGCCCAACTTCCAAAAAATTCAAAATAAAATAAAACCCGTTTTTCAAATATTACATTAACATTTTCATTTTTCAATTCTACAAATTGAATTAGACGTTAAAATTGAATTCTTAAATTACAATAACTATACAAATTAGATTCTAAATTGATAAAAATCAAATCTCAAATTTAAATTTGACAATTAAAAATTTGAAGTTATAATTACAACTATAGTCCTAATCTTTTAAAAATAAAATAAAATAATTAGTTTGGAACTCCCTAAATTAAATCACGAAATTGAATTATTATTATTATTATTATTATTATTATTATTATTATTATTATTATTTTGGTTCAATGGGTACTTTTGTTTACCAGCACACAGAATCATTAGGAGAAGGTGGGATGTATGAATCTCAAGTCCATCCCACGTACACCATTCAACTATACTATATTTTAGTATTTCATTTTATTTTTAAATACATTCACTCACAATTTTATTGCACAAAATTATAACAATAAAATTTCTTCAAATAATGCTTTTAAAAAAAAAATGAAAATTCAAACCCCCTAAAATGGCTATGAAGATCCCCACCATTGATTTCAATCAGCTCAATGGAAACAACAAGGCAAATACCCTCTGTGTCCTTCATGAAGCTTGCCAAAATTGGGGCTTTTTTTTTAGTAAGTTCTTTCCTCTTCATAACTCTCCTCAATTATGGTTAACATAATTATTTTTTATTTGAGCTGGAACTAGTTATATGGTTTGTAATTATTTTAAAATGTTAGTTTATATGGTTTTATTTGAGTTAGAGTGGGGTACTGATTTGTACAGGTAGAGAACCATGGGATTGAAGAAGGTGAAGATGTTTGTAAATGAACATTATGATGAGAATATGAAAATAGAGTTCTATAATTCAGATGTGGCCAATAACTTAGGTCAAATCACATTATCTAATGTGGATTGGGAAACCACCTTTTTCATTTCCCATAAACCAACCCCTAACATCTCACAATACCTTTGGTAAGTTTTTTTTTTTTTTTTTTTTTTTTTTTTTTTTTAATATTTAACCGTCTTTTATTTACAGTTAAAAGTTAAAATAAAGTAAAATAATTTTTTTACAAAAAATAAATAAAGTTTAAAGTGAAAAGTAAATTAGTAGGACTTTTATTTATTTATTTATTTAATTTTTCAGTTTTTTTTTTTTTTTTAAAAGTAAATAAAATATTTAACTACTATTCAAAATAAAATGAACAGCAAAGCAATGGAAGAAGAGTACATTCCTGAGATAATAAAGATAGCGGAGAAGCTTTCAGAGCTAATGTGCGAAAATTTAGGGTTACAAAAGTCCCACATCAAGCAACTATTCAACGGAACCAAAGGCCCATCCCTCGGAACCAAAGTTGCCAAATACCCAGAATGTCCTCGACCAGATTTGGTCAGAGGCCTCCGGGAGCACACCGACGCTGGCGGAATCATCCTCCTCCTCCAAGACGATCAAGTCCCCGGCCTGGAGTTTCAAATCGACGGCGGATGGTTCAAAATCCCACCCTCCAAAAACAATGCTATTTTCGTCAACATCGGCGACCAAATCCAAGTCCTCACCAATGGCAAATACAAGAGCATTTTGCACCGCGTTTTGGCTGAGAAACACGGTAGCAGGCTGTCCATTGCTACGTTTTATAATCCGGCGACCGATGCCCTGATTTCTCCGGCGGCGGAGCTTTTGTACCCTGGCGGCTACCGATTTGGAGATTATTTGAAGTTTTATAACACACTACGAAATTTGGGAATAAAGAGAAGAGGTTATCAGACTTTCAGTCTATTAACAAAATGTGAGTAGTGTGAGTGTCACGTGCGGAGGATGTGACTTTTTTTAAAAAAAGAATGTTGAAACCTCGAAGTGAAAATAAATTATCAAAATGTCTCATTTTAATTCTCTAAAGTTTAATATTCACTAACTAGCTAAAGCGAGGAGTAGTCAACGAGTAAACAATATGTGTTAATGTCTAAAAAAAAATATTTGCAATTTAATAAACAAATTAAGAATGGAAAAAAAAAAGAGGGAAATAAATATTTTTCGAAATTGGTAAAATGAGATATTGGTAGTTGAGAATGAGAATAAAGTGGGAGAGTTGAGCACATGGGTTTCATTTTGTAGCTACCAACTCAATCAATAAACTTTTCACTTCCAACTAACAATTCAATTTTTTTTTTAAAAAAATCAATTTAAACCAAAAACTTTTATCAATTTCAATCTCAATATATTTGATAACAAACTTAATTGCCATCTTTAAGTTTATCTCAAAATCAAATGGTAAATATTTTTTTTTATTTCTCAATTAAATGTTATATTTTATCTTTCACTATGTTTACAACAATTTTTTTTAGACGATGTTATGAATTTCATTACTAAGTAGTAATTATAACAAATATTTTATTTTCTTAATAGCTAATTCCATGTAATTCTATAAATTTCTAAACAATTGAAGATTTAAACATATGTTATGTTGATTATTATTTCTTAATGATTTGATAACATTAAATTTTCAAACTTACTAAAATCCTTAAATTTCAACCACACAATTGAATTTCATTTTTCTCCAATTTTTTCATTAACTTTATATTGTACACAATGCTTTAGTTTGTAATTAATTGAGTACATAAGATTTACTTTTTTTCTTTCTTTAAGTATGAGATATAAATCCCGAAAATTAAAAAGTTGAGAGTCAAAATTATTATTATTATTATTATTATTATTATTCATAAAAAGAAACTAGAATGCACGTGGATGCACGCTACAACATAGGGCAAAGCGAGATTTGCCACAAACAAGGTTGAAACACCTAGAAACGACGTGTCGTTCCACTCCCAATCCCTTTTGATTTAACACTCATGACGACATAACTTTCTTCACTCTAGAAGAAGCCTCTGTCAGTGAAACAGAACAATACAACACCGATTGGGCATTGCAAAATTCCCTCTTCCAAACTCCATTTCCATGGGTTTAAGCAACAAAATCACCGCAATTCTCAATTTCTTAGCCCTCCTCTGTTCCATCCCCATAATTGGCGCCGGAATTTGGCTCGCTTCGAAGCCGGATAACGAATGCATCCATTTTTTCCGATGGCCGGTGGTTGTTCTCGGCGTCTTAATCCTCCTCGTCTCTTTAGCTGGCTTCATCGGTGCTTATTGGAACAGACAAGGCCTTCTCGCCTTTTACCTATTCTGTATGGCTCTTCTGATCGGTCTCATGCTAGTTCTCCTCGTTTTCACCTTCGTCGTTACTCGCCCTAACGGAAGCTACACCGTCATGGGGCGAGGATTCAAAGAGTACCGATTGGATGGATTCTCGTCGTGGCTTAAAAATCATCTCACGAATTCTAGAAATTGGCCGAAGATAAGAACGTGTTTGGCGGAATCTGATGTTTGTCCTAAGCTTAATCAGCAATACTTCGCCGCCGATCAGTTTTTCGCGGCGGACATTTCGCCGCTCCAGGTCAGTGCTAATTTCAATATCAAATTATGTATGAGTTTTGGCTTCTTCGTTGGAATTTCTTGTTTGGATTAATGGTTTCGAGTGGAGAAGGATTCATTGGCGTTATGGAAAAAAAATATATTTTTGTATAAATCGGGATTTTCTATTTTTCTTTTATTTTCTAATACACGTTTTTGGCCTTTCCGGACCTGAATCCTGGCCCCCGAGTCGGTGATTTTAACTTTAAACAAGAAAAGCAAAGATATTAAAAAGAAAATAAGTTAAATTAAAGTTGAAGTTTCTAAACTTTATAATTTAAAATTTCGTGTCAATAAGTTTTTAATTTAAAATTAAGTCGTTAATATTAATAAGTTTCTAAACAATGTGGGTATTTTTTTAAAAAAGTATTTTTGAAGTTTTCATTTTAAATTAAAAATAAAAAGTTTATCTCGGACTAATTAATCAGTAATCAAGTTCGAATCCCATCAAATTATGTGAAATTAAATACATAATTTTGTAATTTAGCACAAAAATACCGTTTGTTATTTTTATTAAAATAGTATAAGTTTTGGCTAAAAACTAGTGTTTGGTGGGTGGTTTCTGATTTTTCTGTATTCGAAAAAGAAATAAAACTGTAACTTTGAAATTTTTGGAATTTAAATTTTGATGGCTTTTTCTTTGGATTTATTGATTTAATTATTATTATTCTATCGAAAATGATTTTTCACCCATCTCCATCATCTGCCTCAGCAGTGGCATGTGCACTAGTTGAAATTGAGCGTCCAAAGTCCCAACGACTTTTGGGGTCTACAATAACCCTCTATTTTAATGATAACATTTTCCTACAATTGTTTTTTTAAAGCTATGTTTTAATTTAGTAACTATGTCATGGCACTGACCAATTACAACACTTGACATGAAAGATTACCTAATTGAGCTTTTATTTCTAATAAAGGGTAAAATGAAGATAATAGAGTGTAATAAAAGCTTTTACATTTATTAAAAGGTAATTCATTTTATATCTCATATTATGGTTGAAATACTAGAATTAAGACAACCATAAAGTAACTCTACTTATCCTATCTACATGGAATATTCTTCATTTTTTAATCTTCTGTTCTGTATTTACTGAGCAAGAATATAGAATCTTTTTTTTTTATTTATTTTTATTTTATTATTATTCCTCTCTTTCATGTATTCATTTTGTTGGAGCTAAACCCATAAAGTTGCTAGGACAAAGAAGGGATCCAAATTTATGTAGATTTTGGTAAAAAGGTGAATTAGGATTAGCTTATAAAATGTGGTGCGATCTCCCCATTTCAATTCATAACCCCCAACAATAATAAAGTAGACAGCTAAGATTTTATTTGGGACCCTTTTTGATTCCAAACTCATTGAGGATCATATACAAAATGGTTAAGATTGCCACACAAGATGGTTGAAGTGGGTGCCAGCTAATCAGTGCATTATGACTAATTGTTTTCCTGCAAATTGGTCTCTACCATCAAAACTTTCCTAACTCTACCTTTCTTCTTTTACACTCACTCTTGACTCCACTAAACACTCAAACTCAATTGGTGGCATCATCTATTGTCGAGTAGTTCATCTTGTGTTGCGTTTTTTTGGATCATAAGCTTGAATTTCTTCCTCATCAGTCGACTATTATGAGTTGACCTAGTGGTAAATAAGAACATTACTTTGATAGTGAGCAAAGAAGTCATGAGTTCAATCAATGACCATCTAATTTGAATTTAATATTGTATGAACTTTTTTAACATCCAAATGTTGTAAGATTTTCGGACTCATATATTAAAGAAAAAAAAATCCAATCAGAATTGATGCTCAAAACTTCCTTCCTAAAACCAAATTGCTATTAATCAAGATTTTCCATCTACATTTGACAGTAGTGATGTCTTACCTTATTGGTAGTAGGTCAAATATCCTTCCCTCTCCTAGAGTAATGTTGAAAAGTAAACGACTACCGTGTGGAACTTAAAAAGTAAACGACTACCGTGTGGAACTTAAAAATTAAGAAATTTAGACCTCGTTCGATAAACTTGTTGCTATATAAATCAAATGGTCAGTAAATAAGAAAACTATGGCTATGGATAAAGAAAGGCTATGAAAACAACCAAAATTGTCAATAAGTAAAAAAAAAAAAAGAAAAACGAAATGGTTATTTACGGAACTGCCTCACCTCTTGGTTTCTACTGTGTATGTTTGTGTGTGCAGTCAGGGTGCTGTAAACCTCCAACAGCTTGTGGGTTTAACTTTGTGAACCCAACACTGTGGCTGAATCCTGTTGATCCAATGGCTGATCCAGACTGCTATATTTGGAGTAATGACCAAACCCAGTTGTGCTACAATTGCAACTCTTGCAAGGCTGGTCTCTTGGGAAATCTCAGAAGAGAATGGAGAAAAGCCAATGTGGTTCTCATCGTCACTGTGGTGGTCTTGATTTGGGTTTATGTAATCGGCTGCAGCGCCTTCAAGAATGCACAAACCGAGGACCTCTTTCGTCGTTACAAACAGGGATGGATCTGATGTTGTTTCTGTTTGTATCCCAAAACACGGCCTCTCTTTCATTGGCTTTTTATCTCTGTTTAGGATGTCTTTACTTCACCTGTGTATATCCCTTTTGTTCTTTTCATATTTAGAAATCCCCATGATTGTAGAGTTTGCAGATAGCAGAACCAAGTTGGAATCACTTCTCTATATGTTTATTAATTGACTCTGCCTCAGATAAGAATAAAATTTTTAGTGATTTTGACATCTCACATTTCTAAGATTTTTGTTTGAAGCTTAGTTTACATGGAATAAAATGCTTATGAAGTTCATACTGCGGATCCTTTGTTGGTCACTCCAACCATGGCAGGCTTCTTCTCCCAAATTAGCCAGTTTAGTTTAAACTACAGCAAAAATCAGATTCAGTTCAACAGGCTCACTTCATGGTGTACTTTCAAGCCGTTGATAACTTTCTCGAGTACACGATGTACATGGGATCTGACCGTCCGGGGTTAGGAGAAATATCCACAGCCTGATGAGAAGTTGCAGAAAGATTTTCAAGCAGCAGTTGGCTGAATAAGTTCAAATATCTTGAAGGGTTTCCCATACCTGAGGAGGTTCAAATCCACCGGCGTAGTGGAAATACGACCCAACGATCATAATATGATCAGCATCTCCAGTTGATGTCCATATAGAGATTGCTTTCGTGAAAAAACAACGGTTCGAAAAGCTGGTTTACAAAGCAATTGACAAAGTTAGAAGTCGTCGAGATTGGGAGACACAATACAGGTTTTAGGCTTCTATATATGTAACCTCACCTCATAATGGCAAGGCCACCGGGTTTAAGAACTCGACTCATTTCCTTGAAAACGCTTAGAGGCTTTGTTAAATAATCAACACTGACCTGCAAGACGAATGACGTTCCTTCTGATTGTTGGAAATTTGCTGGAAAAAGATTCATGAATGGTTCTAGTTCAGAGCAAGAAACATACCACGTTGGTGATCACGTCAAAAGAATTATCTTCAAATGGGAGTTTAGGATTCACATTCAAGTCTTGCACAATATACTCTGTCAAAACCTGAAGGAAGAAAAATTGCAGGAAGGGATAAATCCTGTGGCAGTTTAAACATGGATTGATCAGAATGAAGCATGAAGGAAGAGTAAAAACCGGATTGCGTTTGAGCTCTTCTTCATTCATTCCCATCCCAACAACTCTTTCTTGCTTGTATCCGGCTGGAAAATGACTGACCTACAGGGAAGATTATTGGATATTTTTACAGACTGACCAAAAAAATTGTCCCCAAATGAGATTTGACTTGGTTTCTTGTTGCTCCGGTTTCCTTTGTTCCTATCACTCTCGCTCCTACTTTTCCTCGTCGCTCTCATTCTTACTCCCTCTTACTCGGATGGCAACTTTCAACACAACTCTTGTTGTGATAGGCTAATAGAGAGCGAGAGCGAAAGGAAAAAAGTGAGGAGTGAGATCAAGAGAGAAAGTAGCGAGCGAAAGCACAAGAATCAAAGAATCCAAAAGAGGTTCCCTAACGCCAACAAAGAATTAGAAAAACTTATTTTAAAAATGCTAGTTAACTTCCCCCCTTACGTAATTCATGAAGACAACAAAAGAGGATTGAAGAACTTGCAGCTCCAGAAATGGGGCTTACCCAACTGCTGCACATATCCAACATACTAACTCCAGGTGTATTGCTTGGAGGAAAAACCTCCGAGTAGAATTTGGTGAGTGCAGCAATGGCTGGATCATCAATGTGGGTGACAAAGCGAGGGGATTCATAAAAATACGAATCTGGTGTCCTGAGAAATATTTGAGATTCGTTCATATGCATTCCTCAAGGTCTCACTGAGCGAAAGAAACGAATGAAGATCGCTTAAGTTCAGAGTTCTTACTCGTCAAATCGCTGAAAGTCCTCCTCCCTGAATGGAAATTGCTCTGGCCACTCCACGTTCTTCAAAATCTTCAGAGAGAGAGAGAGAATTGAAAGAAGTTTGAATGATCATCTCAGATTCCAACCGAAAAATCAGTAAAAATTACGAAATCAAGAATCCACAAGAAACCCGATAACTAAAATTCATAAGTAGCCCACAAAAATTTAGTGACTCTCTAGTTCTCGAATTAGCATTTTCAATTTACTGCAAAAACGAATTGCGGAATTTTCCTCATTCAATAGGAGAAAATTGAAATTGGAGCTTAAAATATTACCTCTTCGACAGCATTTTTCTGTCTGGCAGAGGCAACAAAGGACTTGGCGCCTACCAGTGAACCGGACATATTCATGAACTGAGCCCAGAAGGAAATTCCGAGGCCTAAAATCGAACGCCGTCGTGGTTTTCCTCCGGCTCTCCACTGTTTAAGGCTACTCGCCGTACTGTTCGCGGACCACAGGGCGAAAGGAGCAACTGACGGAATCGGAAGTGGGCGGTGGAGATTGAGGCCAATACGACTGGCCATTTCTTCCCCCCAATTTAAGGTAACACGTCACCGAAGAAGATTGGGAACTAAAGGAGCGAGAGGGGAAACAGAGAGGACGACGTTTCCACGTTGAATCTTCGATGAGTGACCACTGACTAGTGATGTGCATGGATTTACGTGGCCTTTCTCTGGGTCAGATGTTTTTGCCCTTTTCTCCAAGATAAGTTAAAATATAATAATATTTAAATTACAACAGCTGATTAAAAACTGAGTTCATTTTTCTACCCATAAAGAAAAAAATTAAAAAAAGAAATTGTTCTTAATGAAAAAAAATACAAAACTTCTTTTATACAGCCTTTTGCGATGCAGACATAGGTGTTGGGTGCTGTACAAACACAGGTGCTCTCTGGGTGCAGTCCGGGGAGGACACATGTATTATCTTTTCTATTTGCAATCGATTTTCCTTTTCTACTTTTACAATTTTTAGAAATAGAAATATTTAATTGATTAAATAAAATAAAAGGCTTAACCCAACCCAACATGTAAAGAATACTAGCAAGCGACAAGTCTAAAAAGCTGGTACTTATAATTGCACCATATGCTTATATTTGCACCATAACAAAGCGGTATGCATCTATTTTTTCTTCATTCACGATGAGTATCTGAAGTTAATCTGTACTGATTCGTACTGAAAACAAAATAACAGAGGTAGATTATGTTCTTGCTAGATTCAATGAAATACCTCCAAACCCAAAAGCATGAGTGACAATTAGAAGAAACCAATCCTATGGTCCTTAGAAATAAACGAATTGCGATCCGTTTTGAAACTTAAAAGATAATAAAAGCATTTGTTACTAAAAGAAACTCAAATCCAAACGCTACCACAATGGACATTTTTAAAAAATAAATGGCGAACTTCATACCTGATCGCTTCTTCAACTAATTAATTACCCCTCCATTGTTAAGAGAAGTAAAAAGAAATGAAAGACCAGTGGGATAAAACACCAAATAATCAAATTTTCTTTGGACAGAAAGCCAAAGGAGACATTCTATTGTACTCATCAAACGCGACCTAAAAGAACCAAAAGAAATATAAAGATGAGATTCAAGAGGACAAGACAACGAACTACTAAACTACAAACAGGAAAACTCATATGGGAACTTGTTTTAGATATCTATCAACTGATTAGAGTCTTTTGCAGATGAACAACAACAACATAAGAACAAAAATTACAAGCTCTCTCATTCTGCCCATCGGTGAACCACAATGGAATCTCGCAGAATCACCAACAAACAATCACTGCTCTACATCGCAAGCTATCCGTCCAACTGTAAACCGCTGCTAACGGATGGATTCACGCTCACAACAAGAAACAATCGCAAGCTATCCATCCAATACAAAAATAACCATTGTTTTTCTGCAATGTACATCGTGGTCAAGTTAAAGAACCTTTATTGTACACCTAATGGTCCTGGTACTCATTTTGCAACAGGCAGGTCATGAAATATGAAGAGTGTGTACTAGGATTCTATGAAGAAGGCAAGAGAATGGATTGAGGAAATGATGCAGAACCATTGTTAGGCGCAGGTTTGATATTGAGAATTGAAGTAACCAAGTTATATATCTGAACATTTTCAAAAGATGGGACTTTTCTCCCCCTTGCAAACTGTGGACCATGGCCAATGAAGATGGTTCTCATGGAGAAGATTGCATTATCATATCCATGAGCTCCTCCACACTCCTGTCTTTTACTATTTTTCATCTCCACCTTGAATCCTTCTTCAACCAACCCAATCACCGGTGAAATTCGAC
Organism: Cucumis cinereus; assembly: GCA_037974625.1. NCBI lineage: Eukaryota > Viridiplantae > Streptophyta > Magnoliopsida > Cucurbitales > Cucurbitaceae > Cucumis > Cucumis cinereus. The sequence continues at coordinate 15,632,198 of JBBPDJ010000019.1, forward strand.
CGCTCTCGCTATAATGAAGCCGAGATGGAAGCTCTTCCTTGACGTACATTTTCAAACGATTTCCATTCTTAACTTTCCCGGATTGCAAAGCCTCATTCATTTTCAAAACAACCTCGGACAGTGAAAGATCAGGAGGTGGACGAATTGCCAACAGAGGAGTTTTTGATTGAACCCAACTGTCTGGAATCACAATCCATGGAGCTAAATCCTCAAGAAAAATCAACTTTTTATCACAAGTCCCAACCATTCCATGATCACCCACTAAGATAATATTGACATCCTCAAAAACCCCTCTTTTTTCCAAACCAGAAATGAGTTTCCCAAGCATTGAATCAATTCTAGCTACAGCCTCAGTAATTTGTGGATCATCAGGCCCAACCTTGTGACCTTGATGATCCGGGTCCTCAAAATACAGAGTCATAAACACAGGAATTTCCTCACTAGGCAAGTCAAAATACTCCAAAATCATATCTACTCGTTCCTCAAATGGAACCGATTCATTATAACGATGGCATAAATTAACAGGGCAAGACCACGAGCCTTTGTTTACCTCAGCGCCGACCCAAAAAACCGTGGCCGCTCTGAGTCCTTGATTGGTCACCGTCTCCCACAGCGGCTCGCCAAGCCACCACTTAGGGTCGTGATTAGCCATCGTGAATGCATCTCCAGTCATCGGATCAAGAAAGTAGTTGTTGATTATGCCGTGATGAGCCGGATAAAGGCCAGTGACGATCGAGTAATGATTGGGAAATGTTAGAGTTGGGAAAACAGGAATCAAACCCCTCTCAGCCTCAGTCCCATTAGCGATTAGACGGTCAATATTAGGGGTTGAGGTTTTGAATTGATACCCAAATCGAAACCCATCGGAGGAGATCAATATAACCACGGGACGTTTCAGCTTAGTGAGAGCACGGGCAGTGGAATCAACACCGGCGGAGGAGGAGGCGGCGGAGAAAAAAAGGAAAGCAAAGGCGAAAGCGGCGGAGAGAGCGATACAAGTGATGAGAGTGAGAGAAATGAAGAGAATGCCGGTTTTATGAGATGGGTTTGAGGAATATGCATCGGTGTCAAAAGAGAGCAGAGCGGTGGTGGGGCTGGAGGAGTTTTCTTCCTGATCTGGTGCCGGAGTTGGCTTTGCGGGAGAATCAGGACCCATGACGGGAAAAACAGGTTCCTAGCCTGTAGTCTTCTTCCAGAGTTTGGGAAGGTGGTTGAGATTTGAAGAGGAGAAGGTTTGCAGAAGTGAAATTGAAGAATGCAATGGAATTAGATGGTTAGGTGTGGGAAATTGAAGGGTGGATTGAAGAGTTTGGGTGACACGTTATTGTCGCTTCGCCAGCAGATTATGAGAACCTCCGGGAGTCTTCAAAATTAATATGTGTGGGAGTTCAATGTTGAATTGAAGACTTTTATCTTTATGTCAAACGTTAAGGGCGAGTGAAAATTGTCCAAAATAACCCAATAATGTACTTTTATGAATTTTTTCTTATTTTATTATAATAGTTTGGGTTTAAATGTTTGATTATTCTAAAGATATAATAATATGTGTTTGAATAATAAATTATTTTAATTAAAATAACGTACTACAAACAAACAGTAGCAAATAATAAATATTGCTATAAATAAAAGTTTGAATACTCTCCCTATATCGGAACGTCATTTCTATTTCTAAGCTAATTTATCAGACAAGTTTATCGTGGGCTGGGCCCAAGTCAAACTCGGGCCTGACAAAATAGCCTTATGGATCCAACGTGGGTACACGGCGCCGTGTCGCTTCGGGGTAGAATTAAATTAACAGACAAAGTGCAGTAGCGTAGAAGAACTCGAAGATTTGCAGAGGACGGCGGCAATGGCGTACCTGAGCATGGGAGAGGCTCATAGAAGAATCACTGAGTACTTGAATCGATTTTCGGACTCTGTTTCGTCTCAAGATGGAGTTTCTCTTAAATCTCTTCTCGCCATCTCCTCCGATTCCCCCAATCTTCTCGCTCTCGCCGACTCTCTCAATGTTTTCCAGGTACTTTCTCTTTCCGTATTCAACTTTGAAAGAGCTGTAATCAATGTTTAGTAGTTAATCCCGAAGCGAAATGTAATTTTAGGGGTTGGTTTTTGACAGGATGCCAATAGATTGATCAGACAATCGGATAGATATTCTCAGTTTGGAGAAATGTTGGTGAATTTCTTTCGTGCGTTGCAGTGTTACCGTCTTGGGAACTCGGTGGATGCTTATCAAGCTTTTGAAAAATTCGCCAAGTATTTGCTTTCCCTCCAATCTATTTGTGTAGACTTGTGTTCTATTGTGTTTGATTAATACTTTAATTTTAGTTTGAAGTCAAGTAATTGTGCTTGTAATGGTGGATTTCCAGCGCTTTCACTCAGGAATTTCGGTCTTGGGATTCAGCTTGGGCGTTGGAAGCATTGTATGTGGTTGCTTACGAGATTAGGATCATTGCAGAGAGGGTATGATCTTAGGTTTTATTTGGAAACTTTATATCTTGTTAAGTGGTTAATTCGGCCTCTGTGTTTACAGGCTGACAGAGAGCTGGCTTCGATTGGAAAATCGCCGGAAAAGTTGAAAGGAGCTGGCTCATTTCTCATGAAAGTGTTTGGGGTTCTTGCCGTATGTTTTGTTCAATTTTTTTTTTCTTGCAGACGTGTTTTATGCAATAATCATTTCTGACTTCTAGACCCCACCTTCAAATAACTGTTTCCAATATAAACATTCTGTTGACCTATAACTGGAATTGAAATTGTGTTAATCTCTGTTAGGTGCCATGTTTGTATTCTTCGTCTAGATTTTATCCTAATTTAAAAGTTTAAACTCTTAGATAGCTATCAAAGTAGAAATAATTTAGTTAAATTCTTGTATCAATTATCATTTGTTGTCATCTATTTGGACCACATGTGAGACTGTATTGGGAATTCTAAATTCATGTTAACATAAAAACTTGAAGTTTTGGGATTAGTAATGATTAAACGGTAGTACATAGAGTTTACATTTGTGTTTAAGTTTGGTTACTTGGTGGCAGGATTAACTGACCACAACTATATTTCAAATTCTGTATGCTGGATTTCCTACACATCAGAGACTGACATTATAACATCTTTCTGCAAGTTTATGCTGGAGATTTATATTATGCTCTTTGCTCGTTTTAAAATTAGCAATCAATTTCTTATGGTGGGGTGACAATGACAAGGCTTCTAGCTAGTTAACATTATATTACATAGATTTCATTAGAGTTATCGACTAATTCACAATGCTTTAGATTTGCAGATTCATCTTACGTACATAAATTTTGTTGATTGTATTTTAGGGAAAAGGCTCTAAACGTGTTGGAGCATTGTATGTGACGTGTCAGTTGTTCAAGATATACTTTAAGGTAACAAATGCGTTTTTTATTTGGGTTTCAAAAGTAGAAACTATAATCTTCAGATTCAATTTGATATTTCTTTTGCACCTTGGCTAGAAAATATGGTTTTTTAAACTTTACTTAACATTCCCTTTTCATATTAACACCATCCACACACAGACACACTAAAATCTATCCATCTTTGGTTACATAATGATGAAGTAACTAATCTGATTGCAGCTTGGTACTGTGCACCTGTGCCGTAGTGTGATAAGGAGCATTGAAACAGCTCGAATATTTGACTTTGAGGAGTTTCCTAAAAGAGACAGGGTTAGAACTGGTTTTGGTTGCTTCCTTTTTCCCGCCAGATTGTCATCATCCTGTTTTATATTTCCTCAGGATGATTTGACCATCTTGTTTTATATTGAAAAGTTCTGACTAAAGAAAATGTATTATTTAGGTGACCTACATGTATTATACAGGCCGTCTGGAAGTTTTCAACGAGAATTTCCCTGCTGTGAGTAATTCTATAGTTACACCATTTAGAGCTTAGGAATCTAAATTGCTTGGTTTATGCTGGTGTACCCACATGATCTTTTCACTCTGATTGGTACCAATCTTTCTGGTTTGTCATGTATCCTTACCATGTGGCTTGTGAATAATACGTGAAGCCTTTAATTTCCCCATCCTTTTCTACCTCATTTTACTCGATCACTTCTATGACAATGGCAGGCTGATCAAAAGTTATCATACGCCTTGATGCATTGCAACCCTCGAAGAGAAGCTAATATAAGGTTTGACTCAGGTGTGCTTGCTACATATAATTTGCTTTTGCTTAGACAATTATGGATGTGATTGATTGACGTTTTTCTCTTTTTGCATATATGGCTGAATGTTTGAAATAGATAAATCTTTTCATCAAGAATATAACATACATAATACTCTATTCTTTCTTTTCAATTCAATATTATAATAATAATAATAATAATAAAAAAAAAAAAAAAAAACACAGATCATGGATCCTCTTGTAATAATACTAAAGGAAAAAATCTATACAAGATGAACTTTCCCCCTTTTCAATCTCGTGGCAAATTATTATAGTATACTATTCTTCCTGTCCCACGATTTAATTTGTGGTTTTAATTTGGGAGAGTCCTACTCCCATGGAAGGAAAACTACTATCGGTCTTTTCATTCAACATTGTGAATCGCCTTGAGAAAGCATCCAGCCTAAAGTTAAAAGTACAGCACAACCTTGGGCTGAGATTTTGGACCTTAACTGTGAAGCTTCTGCTTCTTGTATGGATCTCCTAGCCTCTAGTAGCGTAGATCTTAGTTGGGGTTTGCTTGAATGGTAAGCACTGTCTTTACATTCTTTGGGCTCAATTAGATGGTCATACTCTTATCAGTATTCACGATTGGTGAATGCTTTAGAGAAGGGTACTACTGATAAGGTGGGCACTTCATTAATTGGAACTTGGAAGGATCAAATCCTTACTAAAAAAGTGGGGGATCAGTACTACTACAACAAAATGAGGAACAAACTTCTTCTCAAATAGGAATGGAGTTTGTCTGTAGAGAAGGAGGCCCTTTGAGGGGAGAACATGGCAGCCAAATATGGACTAAGGCACCTCTCTCACTTTGATTTTGAGTTGAAACATTCTCTTTCTTCCTCTAAAAGCCCTCCTCACTTGCTACTGCCTACCTGGACCTTCATCTCTTAACCAATCGGACCATTTCAGTTATTAATGTTTCTTGGAACTGCAAAATATCTAATAGGGACCTCCACTTTATAAGATTTTTGGGCATATCGAGATATGGGGTGGACTTCCATTTCTCACATGTGTTTTTTCTTTTACCTTTCTAATCGGACCAAATGATTACTTCTCAGTTTCAGTACTTGTCAAATGTCAATAATGCTTTCACCAATGCTTCCCTTGATAGCGCTTCGCTTCCTGAATCCAAAGAAAGTCAAGTTTTCTTGCCCCTTCTGTAGAACTCTTGCTTGAGCTTAGACATCCCCCCATGGCTCTGATCCGTGGATCAGTGTCCGCCTTGCAATGATTGGAATCATAAAGCCACATCTTCATCAACGACTACTTTGTTGCAAATTTCTGGGAAGTACCTCTTTTCACTTTGGATGGAACTCGGTCAGAGCCCACTACTTTCATGACTGTAATAGAAAAAGAAAGATACTTTGCCTCCATTGTTCAAGAGCTTGGTGTAAACCTGTTTTTCTTCCAACTATTATACGATTATTCTATCTGTGACTTATATCCATTGGATGAATCTTTTGTACTCTTCTTTGACTTGTGACTTGGCTTCATCCTCTTCCGTTTTCTTCACTATAATAATTATTATAATATCATCCCTCAAGGGAATTCCATCTTAGTCAATTTAGGCATACTTACGCTGTACTGTTCTCTTTTTAGAAATATGTACCCTAGCTTACGTAAAGATGCATGCTTAGATTTTAATTTTCTCTGCCCATTGAAAGATCCTTATCTATTATTTGGCCTAATATATCGGCATTTTAGATTTTAATATGTCCAGTTTTTTTGATGCATTTGATTGCCTATTATCTAGTTATTCCTGGAATAGTTCTATTTAGTTTGTGAAATTTAAGAGAGTCTTACGTAAGTCGCACTAATTGTGGAACAGAATGATATTAAAGTATCTAATACCTGTGAAGCTTTCTATGGGGATCTTACCTACCAAGTCGCTTCTTGAGAAGTACAACCTTATCGAGGTATTGCAAGTTTTTTTGCAAATGTTTACTCGGTCAAAATTATTTAAGCTACTTGTAAAGTTTTGTAAACATAATGATATGTATATCCTATTCTTAGTTTTCTTGCACGGTCTAAAATAGATAATAATGTTCTTCCTTCACAGTATGAAAATGTTGTGCAAGCTCTTAAAAGAGGTGATCCTAGGCTTCTGCGACATGCTCTTCAAGAGCATGAAGATAGGTAAGCCTGCTTCAAATTTTCTTGTGCGAGAGTATTTATGACAATGACGTAAACTCAAACTTGTTTTCTTTGTTTTATCAGGTTCTTAAGATCAGGTGTGTATCTCGTCTTGGAGAAGTTGGAACTCCAAGTTTACCAAAGATTGGTGAAGAAAATGTAAGCTCACGATTCTCGTATTTGGTTGCCTTATAGTTGATGGATAGCTCACACACGGGCTTAAAGAGACTTCTCCAGACTATTTGTCCATTATTTTAAAATCTCTACACTCTCTCCAGCTACTTCATACAAAGGCAAAAGGATCCAAACAAAGCTCACCAAATCAAACTAGAAGTAATTGTGAAAGCTTTACAATGGTTGGAAGTAGACATGGACATCGATGAGGTATTTACGGCAACATCACTCATGTTGTCAACCAAGCCAACAAGCCAACAACTTACTCGTGTTGACTCATGCTTCCTTTAAATTTGCAGGTAGAGTGCATCATGGCCATACTCATAAACAAGAGTCTGGTGAAAGGTTACTTCGCTCACAAGAGTAAAGTTGCAGTGGTAAGCAAACAAGACCCTTTTCCTCGACTCAATGGAAAACCAGTTGGCTCATGAAACAATTTTTTCTTTTTAAAAAGGTTGTTTTATAGCCAGGCAGAAAGTAGTAGAACATAATTTGGAGGATAGAATTGAGTCAAGATTAGGGAATTGTGTTTCAAAAGATAGTGTAGAGAGTGCACAACCCAAGTGAAAACTGTCATTTAAACCTGTCCTTTTGTTCTCCGTTCTAAGAAATGAGATTTGTTAGTACGTACTACTCTTCAGATCCAGAATTATAAGCGTCATCTATCTATTGTTCTTCTGATGGACTCCTTCGAAAAATATCACCTGCTTAATGTACTATTATTCCCATAGTTTCCACATTTTGTAATTTAACAAATTTTCTTTTTCTTTATTTCTTTGATCGGGCTCTTCATAACCTTCCATTGGTTTCTTACATTTCTTTTAGCAATTATTATGGTTTTGAAAATTAATTTGAAGTGACAGTTTTATTTTATGTGATTTCTTCTTCGATTTTAATTTAAAATAATGTTACAAGTTATTAAGAAATGAACTAAATTATTATTATTATTATTATTGTTTTTTTCCGTCTATATTGTTGGTCTCACTCTAAACTCATCCTCTAACCTGACAGACTGAGGAAGTTACTCCCTTACTTTCCAACTTAAAAATCAAAGTCAATCATGCAAATATAAAACCTGAGTTTAGGAATTGCTGAGTTTCTTAGTTTAAGGATCTTCCCTTCTTTCAACAAAATGAACTTAAGTCTGTAGAATCGAATCGACTCGACCAACACTTTAACTTCGTTTGAAGGGTTCTTTAATTCCTCAGTTCCTTAATATTCATTCTAATTTTCTACTACCGCTTATCTATCAACAAATAATTTCCATTACTCCATTTCAACCTAACCCTAGCGGAGGAAATCATGCAATTAAATACGATAAGAATAAAAGAAACCCTAAAAATAAGAGAACACAATCAGAACAAAATCGAGGAAACAGAAAGGGGAGAAAAAGGATGGCTCAGATTCGCCTTTTCTCAGAAAGGGAGGGAGACAGAGACCATCCGTGGCTACGAACATCGGCAAAAAGTCTTAAAGTGAAAGATGAATTCCACAAAGACTGGTGTCCGAGTCGCCATGCCTGACGAAGGGTAGCATATCAACTCCATATCTGATCCATAGACTTTCAGATCAATCATCACTGCCAACACATTAGGACTATTAAGAAGAAGAAGAAGAAGAAGAAGAAGAAGAAGAAAAAAAGTAGTAGTAGTAAAAGATGATGATGATGATAATGATAATGATAATGATAGAGAAGACATATAGAGAGAAAGAGAGAGAAAGAGAGAGATAGAGAGATGGAAATGGTAGCAGCAGCGCGTAGAAATCATGGGCTCTACAAGCATTCGAAGCGAAGGGAACATCCTCCATCTCCGAGAGCAAAGCCTCATTCTTAAACTAATGAGGGCAGAGCGGAGCAACCGCACTGCAATTTCACCATTGTGCACTGTAAGAAGTATTTATATGGCGGCCCAGCTAAACCACAACGCTGGATTTTTGTGTTCCGATTTTGCCCCCCACCCACAGCATTTGGAATTCACCCTACGATCCTCCAAATTAATTACCCTTTCGTTTCTTGAATAAAGATAAAATTGTTAGATAATCAGAAGTAAATTTAAATAATTAAATAATATTCAAATGACTATTTTTATATATAACAAAATGACCAACTTATTTATAAGTATAACACAAAAAATTTCGTGTGCCATTTTGTTATATTTAAAAATATTTTTCGACGGTTTTGCCATTTTTAATAAGAAGCCTTCTCTATTTTTAGTAAGAAGCCTTCTCTATAGATCTAAGAATGAAGGTAAGATTTATGGACAATACAATACAATAAAGACTTACCGTACCGCAAGACGTATGAATGGCTGGATCAAAATGAAACTGTATTGAACATCAATAGCTACAATACAACATAGCAGAAAAATGACTATGTTGAACAACAAAGGTTTGAGTGTATGGATATTACTATATATGGTTAACGATTCAATCTTTAACCCCTCTAAATGTGAATTGATAAAGGTTTGTGTGTATCGATAAAGCATTAATTAGTATATTTGGTTAACGGTTTAATCTCTAACCCCTCCTAAATGTGAACTCAAATCAAGAGACATGTGTAGTAAGAACATGTTCTCATGAAGTAAGTGGTTACCGTCTACTTCCCTCAACTAAGTTACCGAACATCAGAATATAAAGTTGATTTATTTAAAATAAGAACAAAATTTATACAATGAGGGTGAAGAAAGAAATTGCAAGTACATCAATGGCATCGAAAGATCAAAATTTGTTAATATTGCATATATGGTTAAGAAAAAAACTGGTTTGCAGTTTTGGAGGTAACAGCTTCCATCCCCTTGAATAGGATTGGTATGGATCCTTCACCCAACTGGTTATTTCTGCAAGGTCATAAATAAAGCCATGTGTATCAGACTTGGTAATATTAGGATACCTCCTAAAAAAACACACTCAAGAACACTAAAGTATGAAAATATGCTTGTATCATAAGAAAAAAAAGTAACAAGTAATCACTATCCTTACGACGAGAAGGCTAGACTCTCACAAATTTCTCAAAGAAAATTCCACAAAATTCTTCACCCTCTCAACCCAATCCCACTAATATGCCTCTTCTAATAAAATAACCATACTAATATTTACTAATACTCTACTATCTCCTTAACTAGAGTCTTACTAACAGAAGGAAAAAAAATCACAGTTTTAGAAGCCAACCAGCAGATATGTGTATATGGATGCCTTTTCTGTGAATTTATGATGCTTTGTAAGCATAACTTCATCCTTATAGGGATGTTTATTTTTTATTTTTTATATCCGTGAGTGTCCAGTCCAACTTACGCACACGTCGACTAATCTCACGGGACAACCCGCCTGACCCTACAATATTTGGGTGCCAAGAAAACTCGAAGATCATCCTTATAGGGATGTTCACGCCACAAATAACAGGTTTACAAGGGACAGATCAAACAGTTTTTACTTATCCTTCTCTTCGAAGATGGATTACACCATAAGTTTCTTGCAAGGCGTTGGAAAGTAAAAGCTCAAGAAACATGGAATGCAACAAAAATTATTTCTTACCTTCTTTTTCCTTTGTCTAGTAAAGAGAACAAGAGTCCCGAACCCAACCATTATTGCAATTTTTAGGGCCTAAACAAGAAAATTTGGGAGCAAAACATCAATAATTATGTAACCCTTAGTGAAACACAATAATTTAGTACCCATTTCTGAAATTACTAAAAGGTTAAAACATGTAATATGATTGAACTCTTAATCACTTTTAATTAGGCATTAATCTCGATTTAGATGATAAAAATGGAAATGTGTCTCATAGAGGATTGAAATTACATTGGCAAGTGCTCCTTCAAAGGGTTTTACATCATCTGAACTATCTGGTTTGATCATTTCTTGATGTTCACGCTTGCCCCCATTTGCCTTCGTTTCTGAGGTACCTCTGCTCTGTAGATGTAAGTTCAAGCACATCCATTGCATGTCATTAACAAGATACAACTAATAAAGCATCGTCTTAATCTAGAATGGTATAAACAAAATAAATCACAATCATATAACTTCCATTATTGCACACTGGGCCTTGACCATTTAAAGAGCAAAGATGTCAAGCGTGTGCTTGTACACATCATATAATGGGGCATGAACTAACTTAAAAGAGTACGATTGTGATTGTGCAGCAAGTTCCTAATCTTCATGATTGTCAAGAAGAATTTAAAATGGAGAGAGTTAATTACGAGACTGTCAAGGAAGTTTAATTTGCTTCATAAAGATCAAATGAATCTAACTTTTGTTCACCTTTACGTAGTTTTAAGAAATGAAATAGAAAGGACAAAAATGTTTAAACCAAGATCACCTCTTCCGTTGAAATTTTCATTTCCCCTTTACGGATGAATGTATAGCTAATGCGCCCTCCACCCGCCAGATCTTGTATCTGATTATCACTTGTTGTGACACACAACCGTCTTCTTTCATCTGGAAATATCCAGCCACCAGACCTTTTGGAAGGAAATTGCTCGTCTTTGACGCGTGATCCTGATTCACCTGTTACCGAATTTCTATCACAGTCCGGCTTCTCAGGCACTAACTTTTGATAAGATTCATCATTCTTTGTATATATATCATCACGCTCCTTGTGCGTTTTACCCTTCTCAATCAAATTTTCTCCTCCAATTTGATTCTTTTTCCCCTTTAACTTTAGTGATTGCCCAGGGTCCTCAGATAATTTAGTCCCATCTGAAGCCTCAATGAGTTTACGTTTCTGTTCCTTTTGCTCGATATCTGCCAAGTCCTGGGTCAACTCACCTGCAACAGGAGGGCCGATTGGCGTTTGTGACAGTATAGGCTTAGTATTATCCTCGGAGGGTTTCTTCGACTGATTAACTTTCAAAGAAGTTTGCTTTTCTACCACACTGTGTTGAGCATTTCTTAAGGTAGGTTTAATGCGAGGTTTTGTATCCTGATGTAAGAAGCAAAATTTTATTCAAACATTAACAAACTCAAACAATCAGCCTATGGAATCATATAAATACAATAAAGCATCATTCAGGATTATACCTGAGTTAGGCTACTTTCAAAGGCACTCAATAGTTTTTTAACATTGCCGGGAGCACTCCTACGTGATGGTGTCTCCGTAGCATCAGTCTTCCCTTCACCTTTTGATGAAGAATTTGATGACTCTGAGCCTTGAGAATTGAACAAGTTTTTTTTGGAGCGAATGGTCGGTGAACGTTTGTTTGCATGAGGTGACTGTGTCTCTATCCTCTCAACTAATACAGTGTTATTTACCTTTGGCTTATTAGCATCAACTTCTTCCAACTGAGGAATTGTGGATGGATTATCCACAGTATCTGCATCATTCTAAAAAAAACAAACATGTCCATCAAAATCAAAACAAGTACTAAAACTTCAGCAAGAAATTGCAATACAAATTCCTAACTGAAAGTGGTCGAACCTGATCAAGTTGAACATTGTTTGTTTTTTCCGTAGCTGGTTTCTCATCAGGGATATTTTCAGTTGATGCTGATGGAGATTGTTGAGCTGGTCCTTTAGCACTTAAATCCCCAATTTGAAGAAGACATTTTTGTGAATCTTGAGAAGACGGAGCACTCAGAAAATCAAGAAATAACCTTTCAGAAAACACCAATGTAAAAAACCAGACAGCTAGAAAATCCTACTATACTTAACCATGAAATATTCGGGTTCTGGACTTGTCAGTGTTTCAAAAGGAGGAAACAAAAGAAAAAGAAAAAGAAAAAAAGAACATGGTCTGACCTGAGAGCTCAGGATTGAGGTAAAAAGACGATCCAATGTTGCTTCCTGAGCTTCTGAGATTTCTATCTTGACGCTCAACTTGTTTTCTTCTCAAAGCGGTCTCTCTCTAAAAATAAAAAGTAGAAATGAGATTGAGTAACAACGAAAGCAATTCAAGCTATTATCCCAAGAACTCAAAATGCCAAACAAAATGGTCCAAAGTGAGTGAAACGAAACTCAGTAATTACAATTACACAACTCAAACGATAGATATGACTATCAACAACCAACTTGAATTCAGTTAAAAAAAAAAAAAGCGACATTGTTGAAGAGAAAAAAAAGGTTTGAAAAGAGTACCATCATTCGAATTCTACTGCGGTCATCTTCACTAAGAGCAAACTGGAACTGCAAATGCACACAGCCACCTCCTTCAAGAGGAAAAAAATCATCCCAATAGCCCTTCTCAACTATTGATTTCGCCTGAACACCTTCCCCAAAACAAAACCATTTTCAATCAGCCTCATAAATTAACTAAATCAGAGAACAATTCCAAATTCGTAGAACAAACCTGCACGTGATATCTCATTCCCCCCAGCATCCTGAACTATAAGAATCACATCCTCTCGCAGAGTTGTCAATGGACTGTATAAAACAACAAGAATACCACAATGAGAATTGAGAACACGAGGAAGACAAACATCACAAATGACAAGAGGACATTTCATTACAATGAGAAATCTCCTTTATCCGAAGTTTCGTAATGTCTTTTCCCCATGGAAACTGAAGTAAAACGAAACCCATTTCAGAATCAATACAACAAGGAACAAAAAAAAAAAAAAAAAAACAAACAGACAGACAGCCGATTTGCGTACCCTTAATCGAAATTTGAGAAGGCAGTAGCTCGGGAAGGTCGATGAACTCCAGAACTGAAAGAAATGGAAATGAAGGATGAAGAAGAAGGAAAAGTAATGGCATAAAGATAAAAAATGGGAGAGGATTACCTGAAAGTCTGATAGTTCCGGGCATGATTGAAGGAAAAAAAGAAGGGGAAGGAGGGAAATGGAAGAATTGTTATGGTTAATTGACATGAAAACAGAGGTCTGGAGACGGGGGAAATTGAGGATGGAAAATGGTTGGCGGTGAGAGAAGGAAGAAGTGAAGAGTGGGGCAGCTTCGGAGTTTTCTCAAGGGAAGCGATGAATAACTACCCCAAATGCTGCGGCGCCAAAATTTTGGTTTTGTCTCACTCTTTTTTTTTTTTTTTTTTTTTTTTTTTTTTTTTTATGGCTTCTTCCCAATTCCAAACCAACGTTTAGGAATATCGGATTCCAATAAAATCTAATCCGTTAATCATAATCTAAAAAGGATTTATTTGATTATATCCGTACGTATCGTAGTGGGATCATTTTTTGCAAAATATAAATAAACGCCATCCAAAGCAATTGATATTACGTTTGTATTGAAACTAATTGTGATAGATTTATTAATGAAATTTCATTCCAATTACATCAAGTAGGTTACGGTAGATGTAGATAAATTTGGCTAAAATCCAAAATATATTCCTCTAAATTTATTTGTAGTCTAGCATTACAATTTGTACAATTATTATTATTATTTTTAAAAATTTTTGAAAATTATAATTGAAGAAAAATCATCGTCATAAACTGCGATGAAAAATGAGATCCAAAATTTTGTGGCACAGACGTGCAAAATTCTTGAACACCTATTATATTGTTCAAGATCACTATCCATCTATTTCAATTCTCAACTGTATCCAATGTTAATAAACTTATATTTCAATTTTATCCGATTTGTTAATGAGCTTATATTTTAAGTATAGTTTTGCAGCATCAATCAAAGTAATATTGCTGAGTTTTGAAAGATTTTTTTTTAATAGTTTAGTCACCATATTTTGTAGTAAAAACAACAATTTCACGTTTGATTTTATTTTTATTTTGTATTTTTGATAAATCATAATGCATTTAAAATTAAATTTTATAATCAAATAATAATAGTAACAAGTTCCATGCAAAGGAAAATAGCAATAATTTAAAACAAAAAATATTAAATATGACAAAACAAATAAATATAGTTCATCTAGCACAACATTTGTACTATATTTATATAAATAGCAAAACTAAATAGAAAAATTTAACGTTTGCTTTTGACCAATAGCAAAAAAAAAAAAAAAAACAAATAATTATAAAAATGAAAAAATAAATTTAAAATTATTAATTACAACAATTGACCAAAATACCCCTAACTAATTCAAATTCAAAGCCTAACAAATAAGATTTTACTACTATTAATTTATTCCAATACTTATTTTTATAATCACACCAATCTTGATTTGATCCAACCTCCTAACAAAATAAAAGATTTGATTCTCAAAATACAATAATTTAAAATTAAAATCAAAACCAAAAATAAAAAAATTTGAATTATTAGAAAGGTTAGAATCTAAAAAAATTGATATAAAATGATTAGATGAAAAAAAAAACAAAGGTAACAAAAAGTTTAATTTAGGCTTGAACTTACCCAACAAAATAAAAAATAATCATATAAGAAAAAAGAAATTACAGGGTAATTTTACTAAGTTTCGATTCAAATGTAAAAACTAGATAAGATGAGTTGGTAGAAAAAATAAATTACAATGTAATTCAAGTTAGCAGAAAAATGAATTACAATGTAATTCATTTAATGAGAAGAGAAAAGAAACTCACCTACACATAATGAAGTAGCAAGATGACACAACCTAGTATGTTCTGAAACAACACACTTACAATTAGTTAAGCAAAATTTGTGTGCAAATTTCGGACCCATGGTGAAGGAAAAAATGATTGATAGGCTATGGTGATTGCTCCTCCTCATTCTATTATGTTCTTTACTCTGTATCCTCGTATCCTCGTTATCGTTGATTTACCATAGCCCACTTTTTTCTTTTTTCTTTTCCTTATATTTTTACAATTGTTAACAATTATGTAACTTCGCACCCTATTCATCCTATTGGTATCAAAGAAGCTCAAAACCCTGTGAACTCCAATTATACTCCACAGCTGCTGAAGAAACCAGATGAAGTGGAAAAGGAGGTTGAATCCCAGATGTTGCCGAAAGTTATATCAGAATCAAATAATAGAGTGAGAGTGCAAATTCGGTTTATAAGTTGGCCAACAAGAGTGCTTGTGGCTCGATTCGATGGTTATCGGGAGATGAACGACACAAAGGTAGAAGAATCGACGGTGAAGTGATGCTTCACCTCTTCGATGCAACGACTGTGCATCATTCCTCAAATGGGTTCTCTTGGGTGATGATTGAATGGGGGAAACAGTGACGGAAAGCAAAATTTCGTCATTGCCTTTTGCGATGTTATCAAACTTTCTTCCGAATGAGAAATTTCACTAATGGCCTTGGAGTTGCTTGGGAGAGGCAGAACTTCGATTAGGGTTTTTGGTTCATCTTCGTCGTAAATTGCCGACGAAATTGAAGCCTCTGAGTTCTGCATCGTGGAAGAAAGGTTAAGTAATTTTTCTGCTTTTGCTTTCATTTCAATCAACTTCGTGATTTGCTCCTTGGAGGTGTTCAAAGAAGGCGCCCAAAACGTCCGAAAAATGACCAATGCTAGCCTACAAAAAATGACCTAATTTTGGTCGAAAAAAAGTCTTGAAAATTCACGTTTAATTGGTAAGTGGCCTAATTTTGAGGAACCTTGAAGATTTTTTCCAAAAAATTCAAAAAAATAGGCCCCGAACTAAGTTTTTATCTCTGGCGCCAAAACTAGTCTTCCAACGGTTTCTATTATTTGTTTTAGTCTTGCACCCTCCTAGATCAATGATTATGAAATGATAAGTGTGAGATCGAGTCTCTGGCAAGGTCTATGACAGTGGAGAATGAACCAAGGGTCGAAGTTGGTACTCCTTGGAGGTGTACTAAGGAGGTGCCCAAAAAGTCCGAAAAATGGCCAATCCTATAGCCTAAGAAAAATGACAAAAATTTTGGCCGAAAAAAAAAGTCTAAAAAATTTAGGTCTCACTAGTAAGTGACCTAATTTTGAGGAAACTTGAAGATTTTTCCCAAAAAAGTCGAAAAAATAGGCCTCAGACTCAGATTTTATTTCTGGCGCCAAAACTAGTCTTTCAACGGTTTCTATTATTTGTTTTCGTCCTGCACCCCCCTAAATCAATGATTATGGGCGGATAAGTGTGGGATCGGGTCTCTGGCAAAGTCTATGACAGTGGAGAATGAGCCAAGGTTCGCAGTTGGTGCTCCTTGAAGGTGTACTAAGGAGGCGCCCAAAACGTCCGAAAAATGGCCGATGCTATAGCCTATGAAAAATGACCCAATTTTGGCCAAAAATAAAAAGTCTTGAAAATTCACGTCTAACTGGTAAGTGACCTAATTTTGAGGAACCTTGAAGTTGTTCCCAAAAAAGTCAAAAAAATAGGCCCCGAACTCACTTCTGGAGCCAAAACTAGTCTTCCAACGGTTTCTTTTATTTGTTTTCGTCTTCCACCCCCTAGATCAATGATTATGGGCTGATAAGTGTGGGATCGGGTCTCTGGCAAGGTCTATGACAATGAAGAATGAAACAAGGATCGAAGTTAATGCTCCTTGGAGGTGTACTAAGGAGGCGCCCAAAACGTCCGAAAAATGGCCAATGCTATAGCCTACGAAAAATGACCAATGCTATAGCCTACGAAAAATGACAAAACTTTTGGCAAAAAATAAAAAGTCTTGAAAATTCACGTCTAACTGGTAAGTGACCTAAATTTGAGGAACCTTGAAGATTTTTCCCAAAAAAGTTGAAAAAATAGGTCCCGAACTCAGTTTTTATTTATGACGCCAAAACTAGTTTTCCAACGGTTTCTATTATTTATTTTCGTCCTGCACCCCCCTAGATCAATGATTATGGGAGGATAAGTGTGGGATCAGGTCTTTGGCAAGGTCTATGGCAGTGGAGAATGAACCAATGCTATAGCCTACGAAAAATGACCCAATTTTGGTCTAAAACAAAAAGTTCTTAAAATTCTCGTCTAACTGGTAAGTGGCCTAATTTTGATGAACCTTAAAAATTTTTCCCAAGAAAGTCAAAAAAATAGACCCGAGACTCAGTTTTTATTACTAGCACCAAACCTAGTTTTCCAACAGTTTCTATTGTTTGTTTTCGTCCTGCACCCCCTACATCAATGATAATGGGCTTATAAGTGTGGGATCGAGTCTCTGGCAAGGTATATGACAGTGAAGAATGAAATAAGGGTCGTAGTTGGTGCTCTTTGGAGGTGTAATAAGGAGGCGCCCAAAACGTCCGAAAAATGACCAATGCTATAGCTTACGAAAAATGACCCAATTTTGGCCGAAAATAAAAAGTCTTGAAAATTCACGTCTAACTGGTAAGTGTCCTAATTTTGAGGAACCTTGAAGATTGTTGCAAAAGAAAAAACGAAAAAATAGTCTCCGGACTCTGTTTTTATTTATGGCGCCAAAATTAATCTTCCGACGGTTTTTATTGTTTGTTTTAGTCCTACACCCCATGGATCAATGACTATGGGCTTATAAGTGTGGGATCGGGACTATGGAAAGTTCTATGGCAGTGAAGTTCTATGGCGCCAAGGATCGTAGTTGGTGCTCTTTGGAGGTGTACTAAGGAAGCTCCCAAAACTTCCGAAAAATGGCCAATGCTATAGCCTACGAAAAATGACCCAATTTTTGCGAAAATAAAAAGTCTTGAAAAATTAAGATCTAAATGGCAAGTGACCTAATTTTGAGGAACCTTGATGATTTTTCCCCAAAAAGTTGAAAAAATAGGCCCCGGGCTCAATTTTTATTTTAGACGTCGAAACTAGTCTTCCAACGGTTTCTTTTATTTGTTTTCGTCCTGCACCCTCCTAGATCATCGATTATGGGCTGAATACTGTGGGATGGGGTCTCTGGCAAGGTCTATGTCAGTGGAGAATGAGCCGAGGGTCGCAGTTGGTGCTCCTTAGACGTGTACTAATGAGGTGCCAAAAACGTCCGAAAAATGGCCAATGCTATAGCTTACGAAAAATGACCAAATTTTGGCAGAAAATAAAAAGTCTTGAAAATTCACGTCTACCTAGTAAGTCGCTTAATTTTGAGGAACCTTGAATATTTTTCCCAAATAAGTCGAAAAAATAGGCCTCTGACTAAGTTTTTATTTTAGGCGCAAAAACTAGTCTTCCAACGATTTCTATTATTTTTTTTCGTCCTGCACCCCCCCATATCATCGATTATGGGCTGATAACTGTGGGATCGGGTCTCTGAAAATGTCTATGTCGGTGGAGAATGAGCCGAGGGTCGCAATTGATGCTCCTTGGAGGTGTACTAAGGAGACGCCCAAAACGTCTGAAAAATAGCCAATGCTATAGCCTATGAAAAATGACCAAATTTTGGCCGAAAATAAAAAGACTTGAAAATTCACGTCTAACTAGTAAATGGCCTAATTTTGAGGAACCTTGAAGACTTTTAAAAAAAAAGTCAAAAAAATAGACACCGGACTCAGTTTTTTTTATGAGCCAAAACTAGTCTTCCAACGGTTACTATTATTTGTTTTCGTCCTACGCCCCCCTAAATCATCGATAATGGGCTGATAACTGTTGGATCGGATCTCTTGCAAGGTCTATGTCAGTGGAGAATGAGCCGAGGGTCACAGTTGGTGCTCCTTGGCGGTGTACTAAGGAGGAGCCCAAAATGTCCGAAAATGACCAATGCTATAGCCTACAGAAAATGACCAAATTTTGGCAGAAAATAAAAAGTCTTGAAAATTCACGTCTAACTAGTAAGTGGCCTAATTTTGAGGAACCTTGAAGAGTTTTCCCAAAAAGTTCGAAAAAATAAGCCTCGGATTCTGATTTTATTTTAGGCGCCAAAACTAGTCTTCCAACGGTTTCTATTTTTTGATTTCGTCTTGCAACCCCCTAGATGAGCAATTATGGGCTGATAACTGTGGGGTGGGGTCTCTGGCAAGGTCTATGTCAGTAGAGAGTGAGCCGAGGGTCGCAATTTGTGCTCCTTGGAGGTGTACTAAGGAGGCGCCCAAAAGGTCTGCAAAATGGCCAATACTAAGCCTACGAAAAATGACCAAATTTTTGCCAAAAATAAAAAGTATTGAAAATTCACGTCTAACTAGTAAATGGCCTAATTTTGAGGAACCTTGAAGACTTTTCCCAAAAAAAGTCAGAAAAATAGACCCTGGACTCAGTTTTTATTTTAGGCGCCAAAATTAGTCTTCCAACGGTTACTATTATTTGTTTGCGTCCTACACCTCCTCGATCATCGATTATGGGATGATAACTTTGGGATCGGGTCTCTAACAAGGTCTTTGTCAGTGGAGAATGAGCCAAGGGTCACAGTTGGTGCTCCTTGGAGGTGTACTAAGAAGGCGGCCAAAACGTCCGAAAATGGCCAATCCTATAGCCTACGGAAAATGACCAAATTTTGACCGAAAATAAAAAGTCTTGAAAATTCACGTCTAACTAGTAACTAACCTAATTTTGAGAAACCTTGAAGACTTTTTCCAAAAAATGCAAAAAAATAGACCTCAGTCTTAGTTTTTATTTTAGGCGCCAAAACTAGTCTTTCGACGGTTTCTATTATTTGTTTTCGTCGTGCACCCCTCTAGATCATAGATTAAGGGCTGATAACAGTGGAGAATGAGCCGAGGGTCGCAGTAGGTGCTCTTTGGAGGTGTACAAAAAAGGAGCCCAAAACGTCCGAAAATGGCCCATGCTATAACCTACGAAAAATGACCAAATTTTGGCTGAAAATAAAAAGTCTTGAAAATTCACGTCTAACTAGTAAGT
>JBBPDJ010000019.1:15652315-15664109 GCA_037974625.1 Cucumis cinereus
GAAGAAGAGCTATAACTATGAAATGAAAATAAAACAAAAATTTGCAATAAAGTGGTGTAAGATTCAGGTGATAGATTTTATTGTTGTCTGCTATTAAAAGTGTTTTTTTTTCTCCTTGATATAACGTTGTCATGTTGGAACTTTGTTGTAACATGACAAATTTCAGAAGATGGTGTCTTTGAATTTTAGTGAATGATAGATCTCCAGCATTTATGGCTGTCTTCCCTTCTATCTATATGGCCAACACCATCCATTCATATATAAAATATACAACATCTAAACAAATATATATATATATATATATATATATATATATATATGACATCATAAAACAAAAAATTTTACATCTATATTTTATTACATAATCGACAAGAAAACAAAAGACATAAAACACTAGAAAATCAATGTAGAGATTTACATAATTTTCTATTCTTTAATTTTATAATCGTAAAAGAAAGAAAAATTTATTATCACAAAATAATGCATAAAAGTACATAATAAATATGTCAAATACGTAAATATAACTCTCCATCTCGTCACTCGAAGCAATAAAATTAAATAGGAAAAAAAACCAAAAGTGTATAGTTGTCAACTTTTGGTATCTTAATAATTAACAAAGCGAATTTATGTAATTTGGGGTTGAAAGATTGAGTGTATGCTTGACATGTGGGTTCGGATGTTATTCTATGTCTTAAACAAACTTTTGAAATGTAAGTTTATATTTATATGGTTCACTGATATGTTAGTTTAGTCCGATCTAGGATTCTTGAAAAGTTTGGTCTATGATGCTTACCATGTGTGGGTTTGGATGTCTCCCACACCTCACATTTGTGTTATTTTGGTGGGTTGCATAATTCCCAATGTGTGTGTATATATATATATTGTTCAAAAAGGGGATGTTAATATAATTTAAGGTTATTTCAAAAAGTTGAGTTTATGTTTGTAGCTAATTAATGATCTTATATATATACATTGAAACATTATCCTATTAATTTATAAAATCAACCCTTTAAGGGAACGCAAATTATTGTTAATAGGTTGTTCAGGGATACTAAATTGGTTATTATAGTTTGTGGATTATAATATATAGTTTGTGTCTTTAGAGTAAATTAGACTAGTATGGGTTATAAATAATAAGAGGATGATGGTTACAAAATAGTAAACATTATTATAGACAATAAGGGTTTCAAATAGTTTTATTGTAACTAAACTAGTCATAATAATTGAAAACATTAAACTATTAGGGTAATTGGAATCGGTAGTATTAGTAGAGCTAATAATTAAGTGTGTAACTACAAATTATTTTGTATTGTGATATATATGTTAATATTTTGGATTTGATTGTTATATTTGCAATTATCCTGAACTATTCTAATGAGAGACCCAAACATGTCGTGGACAACACTCCATCCAATGCAAGTTAGGGCCGAAAAACATGTAGAATAAAAAACAAAAGAAAAGTAAAAGAAAACCTATAGTTTCATATTTTAAGCCATACATGGTTAGAGTTAAAAATTCATGAATCTAATGTGCTAATCTTAAAAGATTTGATTATCTCTCTCTTTTGAATTTAGAAAACATTGGTCAAAATGTGAGAAAAATAAAGAGAAATTGATTCCCAAAAGGATAAAAGAAGGAGGTGTTAAGGGGTACCCTAAAGGGGTAAGACTTGTCTCACTCGATTCCACCACTCATCTTAAGACACGTAGTTAATAAAGAAGAGTATTTATTTTGATTAAAGTAGAATATAATAAGAAGTTTAATTAAAGTCCTTTTTAAAGCAAAATTTCAACCAACAACACATAAAAAGGAGGACAGATTCCAATGAGATAACATAATTAAATCAATTCAATCCTATTGGCCTTCAAATATTGAAGCAAGAAAGTTAAAAAAATAATTAATAATATATTATATTATATATTTATATGCTCTTAAAAGGGTCTCCCGTGCAAATCATTTTCCTTTTTAATCTAAGATTTGCCCAAAAAGCAACTTAATTGAGATCGATATCTAACAACAAATATTATATATTTTGTTTCTTTCTTTCTTTTTTACGTGCGTTTGTTGGATTTTTCTTTTTAGGGCTGTTGCGTTATTGTTGCAATTTTAGGAGAGTAAAATATTAATGATAAAATCAGAATAACATTAATTAATCATGTGTGGGATAAAGAAAAGTAAGGAAGAAACAGAGATCACAATAATGAAAAAGATTGAGTCGAGTGACTCATTATGTCCACCTCTAGGTCGAGATCACTTTGGACCCAGTACCTCAATTTCCCACCTTGATCTAGTTGCGGCTGTGCTCATTTTAGGTCAAAAACCCGACACGACTACCTTAACTTCGGAGACTAAGGCTGAGATCACTCTTTTATTTACTGAGATCCATTTTTTTGTGGGTCACGATGTTTAGTCCTCATCGTCGATCCAACTTATCATCCTTGAATTCCTTTCAGATTAGGAAGCTAAGGTTCACCCCTCTATAAATAAGAGGTCATAAGCACCACCCAATATAACCAATTTTTCTTATCTCTAGTAAGTTTTGACCATTTGTGGCAAACATCACATGGATGTTTTGTTTTCAACACTCTTACAGAAAAACTAATTACCTCGTCTTCCAAAAAAAAACTGTAATAATTTATCCAAACACTAAAAGAACAACTGAGGTTTGTTTGAAAATTTGTACCAAATGTGAACGAATACCTTCAATTTTGTAAGTACGTATACTTTTAAATCTTCAATGATTCCTTATTGAAAAAATGAAAACTACTACTTATTATTATATATTTTAATATTTCATTTGGATAATTATAAATTTTCAACAAGGTTTCAAAATAAAAACTAATAGATAAGCAAGAGACTATATTAAAAAAAATATCCCACAGTGTCATGAAACTGACTTCGGGAGCAAAACATAATTCACATTACTCTAGTTAGTACTATTTACCCATATCAGTTGAAAAAAAAAGGTAGGTAGGTGAAAGTACATTGGTATTGCAAGAGGATGAGGTGTGATTGGTTTGGAGGACAAGAGCTTGGGATGGAAACAAATGACTTTAATGAATAAGAGTGAATGAAAAGACTCAAAATTGTTATTAATTATTCTCGATCTCTCGTAATATTTACTCTCCATATTTACCTAAGTAAACAATACTTAATGATGTCAAGCTCTATATCTAGGAGTGAGCATCAATCGATCGAAGTCAGTTTTTTTATCAAACCACCACTGAACTGACTATGGTCGGTTTAGTAAATATACAAACTAATTCTAATTATGAAGAAGTACAAACTAGACGTTGGTCGATTGATCGATCGGCTTAAACTCTTTGGAAGTTTTTCACAAACTAACATCGATTGAATCACTCCTTATCTCTGTCCAACTACATTTGATTCGGTCGGTTGACTTCATTTTCGATCTATCATGCTTATCTCTATCTATATCATTGTTGTTGAAGGTGATAACATGATAGTATGGTAGTATGAAGAAAATTTAGAGAATGAAAGAGGAGAAAGTTGAATGACAGCTAGGTGGATTGATAATGGAAGAAATGATGAAAGGGTGATTGAAGCAAAAGAAGACAAGATGTGGGGACATGGTCTTTTGGGAGGAAGCCTGCAAAATCTTTTACAATAATACAACTTTTTCTCTCTTCCTCTTTCTAATGCTCTCACTCTCACTTACTTCCCCCCTCTCTTTGATTTGACCCTACACTTACACTTATTTTGTTTCCAAACAATCCAACCCCATAATAAGTAAAACAAAATCCTTCTCTTTTTTTTTTCTTTATTCTCACAAACATATTTAATATAAATTACTTCTAAAAATACTTTATTCTTCTAGTTTGAAATTATTCTCACAAACTTAATCTTAGATTAGAAGATGAGGAGTTGAATTTTCTAGCTTTTTTAGGTTGAAGGGCAGTGATATATATTGCTAAGTTTCTATAGGTCTTTTCTAATTTGACCTAAGGATGTGAATCTAAAATATAACATGCATGAAAAATGAGATTGGATTTAGGTAGGGAACGAACAAATTTATTCGAAAGTCAATTTGAAAGAACTAATGAGATTGGTTTCAAGAATTTGAATTTGTTGCGTTCTGAAATAAATAAATATATGTTTCAAATTAATAGAGAATCTTGAACATTCAAATATAGTGCACATAATTGTATTGCATACATGCAATTTTATAATCTAAAATTTGATTTTTTTTTTTCTCAAAATTTTGGACAGCACCAAATATATTGTATTGAATTTCGATGAGGATTATTACATGGTACTCCTCTTATCTTAATCATGGAGGAATAATGTTTGGACAAAAAGAGGTACATAAAAGAGTATATTTAAAAATATTAAACCAAAATCCAGCAAAAAGATTTAATCATTTATTAGAAATGGACCAAATTTGAATGTTTATTAATATTCTATATATATATATATATATAGGAATTATCTAAAATATTAAATGAAATGGTCAATGTAGAGTCATTATCTGTCTCTACCCACCAAAGTATGGGATTTCCTCTGTGCACAAATCTAAATGGTACCAAGTGGGTAGGGCAAAGTATTTGTTGTCTTTCTAGCAGGTAAAATGCCTAAATGCCTAAATGTTGCGTCTTCTCTCTTAGCTTTATCGGAGATTTCAATTTCAAAACGATCTTACAAAAGAAAAAAAAATCAAATTAAAATGCTTGTTCTCTTCCGTTACATAAATAGTCAGTATTCATTTGAATTTGGTCTCGATCATATTTTCGATTCATTTTTGTTGTTAGAAAAGTCAACAATACAAAAACAAAGATATCATTGTGAGAAACCAGTTTGAATATTTTGAACGTTTGTCGTACAAAGTTTAGTTAACAAACAAAGAATTGTTTGTGTTTTTAGCAGCAAACGGTATCTGAAATGGTTAAAAGTGGGGAGAGTGGATTGGGTGTCTCCAAGTAGTGAAACAAAGAAGGGGAAATGGCAATGAGAATTGGGAATTGGTAATGTAAAATGGGTACCAAAAGTACTATTGGGCAAGGGGAAATATAAAGAAGAGAAGACCAAAACGGTGTCGTATAGGGAACAAAGTTAAAAGAGTAGAGTGGTAGAAAGGGAAGTATGAATAGATTCCAAGGTGGAAAGGGCCGGGTTTATTGGATCCTGTCCGTTGAATTGAGCAAATCAATATAATAAAAACACATATATATAGCATCCAAAGTTACAATTTTCTTTTAAAAGATACCCTATATATGTATACCTATAGATATTTTTATATAAATATCTTTTCACTCTATTTCATTTTATTTTGTTAATTTAGTTGTGACAAAATATTAAACATATAGCCCTGAAAAAAATTCCAAAAGGTAAGTGTTGTGTTTGTGTTAGCAATTTGTATTGTACGTTCAATTTTGACACTATGTAGAGTGGGAGATTCGAACATATGACCTCAAAAATGATCGTGCAAATTTTATGTTAATTGAATTATACTTATATTAGCCATTTTTTACTAATTTATTTCATAGTTTAAATAAAAAAAATAAAAATCTATCTACCCGAACTAATTTCATTAAAATTAAACATGGCACAATAATTGATGTTCAAATTAACCATGCATAATTTCAACAAAAATACACTAACTTAAGTTTTGTTCTTTGTTTTTCATTTCCTACTAATGCTTTGAAAATTAAACCAAAGTTTGATATCGCCTCAAAAGAAAGAAAATAAAAGGAAAAGAAAACAAGTGTTCGTTTTTATAAGGTTAGAAATAGCCGAATAGATGGATTCAAACTAGTTGACTTTTTAGATAAATGGAGTCAAACTTTGAACAACACTCTTTGTGATTTGTTTTGTTTAATATTCAAATGTGCTAAAAAAATTGTTTATTTCGTTTGAAGAATTTATAATAAACAAATTAAATAAATCAATGTATCAAAATCAAGTCGCTAACAAAATCGACATGGCCTAAAATTTTGGTTGAAAAATCGTGGCTCCATATAGGTGAGAGCAACTTTTCATGAATTTAACTTAACATATGTCTTCGACTAAAAATAGTTCAAATTTTCTTATTCCAATTATTATTTTTTTATAAAAAGTTAGAGAATATGTTTCATATCACTACTATAAGTGATAGGGTTGAACAGAGCCAGAAAACTTCAACATGAATAGATTTAATTGTAAAGTACAAATTTAATCTATAAACTTATAAATCCTTTTAACTCACTTGTAACTTAACATAGATTTAATTGTCATTAGGGCAAGGTCTAGACTACGTGCCCAAAAAACAATTAATACTTAAGATCAAGAAAGATTTGTTTTCTTCAATGCATTTTTAACTTGTTACTTTTCAATGTTGATATAGTGCATTATTGTTGCTATCTTTTCAAGTGTCACATTTTCTTTTTTCCCAAAATGTGTATCGATGTTTTTTCAACCACTTCATAAGATCTCATTAAATTAGAAAAGTTGATATGATTTTACTCGATGAAAAGAAACTCGACATAACGTGTCAAACTTTTACGTATGAAAATTATTGATTTGTTCAATTTTGGATTAATATGATATCTACCTTTCTATTTATGAGCATCTTTCTAAATCATCTTTGTCAAATCAATTTTTATTTATCAAATTTCGAGAGTAAATTAAGTCCGAGTAAATTTTGATATATAATAAAAGTAGGACCGTAGATTGAGAAATAGTTTTTTTCTCTTTTTTCCTCTTTTTTTTTTTTTTTTTTTTTTTTTTTGAGATGAAGACAAATAGAATTAACAAAGGTATTTCAATACAATATTTAGTCAAGACATGTATTTATTACAAATACTATTTTAAAAAATGAAGATAATAATAATCTAATCATTTAGGCTAACATCCAACAACACATGCAAATGAACTTTGAAACATGTGACGTGGCACTTAACTTGAATAACTACCCCAGTCACACTATAATATTTTTGAATAACTTTATAAAAAATGTCTAGTTATTAAGACTTTAAATTTCTCAACATATTCTAAGAATATTAAAAGTTAATGAACAAAATTTATTTTTGGTTGTTAGATTTTGAATCGAGTTTGTATTTGAATTTTAAAACAAATATTATAAATTCTTTTAGGTTTTCGGTTTTATTTCAATTTAGTCACTGAACTTCAAAATATTATAATTTCATGTTTGGATTTGAGTTTTTTTTTTTTTAATTTTGATTTTAAAGTTTCAAGATTTACTTATAATATTAAGTTTCTACTAAATGGTAATAGTGTCTATTAATTAAATTAAAAACTATAATTAATTAAATTTTAGTTTTATCATACATGTCAAGGATGGGGATAGAAGAAAGAAAGGGAAAGAAAAGAGGTAGTAAAATCAATCAAACTGTCAACTTTAATTCCATGAACAACATCTAAAAGTACCATTCATCTCTCTTAATTTCTTTGGTTTCTCAACTGAAAACCCAGTTTGAGAGAGAAAGAGAGATGAAGTTAATATTGACATCATAATTGTAGAATCATCTCACAGTAATAATAATAAATACCATTTTTCCCATTCTTAAAAACCAAAAAAAAAAAAAGATTTTAGAAATTCAAATGCAATTGTAATGGTGAAGCAACCTGTTGGCCTCTCTAAGGCCACTGAAATAAGCTCCATGTGTAGTGGAATAGTGAGTTCTATGAGTTGCTTCACCTGCAAACAGAATTTGTAGTAATGGAGCTTTTGAAGATTCTTCTGTTCTTGGCAATGGCTCTGCCATGGCGTCCAAATCTTCACCGCTTGATCCTACTGCAACGTATGAGTATGAGCCTAGAAACAGAGGATCGCTGCCCCATTGGCTCTTCAAAACCTGGCTGAACCTGAATTCAATATTTCGGTGGCCGTTCATTTTGTTGCAGCAATTCGAATCTGATTCTGACTTTTCGCTTTCGGATTTCTGAATCAGGAAGTTGCTGATCGTTGTTGAAACTCCGTTGATGATTTCATCGTCTTTCAGCTTTTCGAGGTGAAGAGCTTCTTCTCCGGCTAACCAAGATAGCAATATGGACGAATTTTGGTAGATTGGTCGAAGAGTGGTGGTTTTTCTCATCCACCATGGTATTTTTTTCCGCCGGAACTTCGAATCCGGCTGGTGAAAAACGAAATTCAGGCAAGGAAATTGGTGGGTTCTCTTTAAATCCTGGCCGTTGTCGGCGACAGGAGCTAGGCGGAGAAATAGCTTGTTAACGACGCCGAATCCCAGTCGGGAAATCGCCTCTTTTTT
This sequence comes from Cucumis cinereus, assembly GCA_037974625.1. Classification (NCBI taxonomy): domain Eukaryota; kingdom Viridiplantae; phylum Streptophyta; class Magnoliopsida; order Cucurbitales; family Cucurbitaceae; genus Cucumis; species Cucumis cinereus. The sequence goes on from JBBPDJ010000019.1 coordinate 15,660,541, forward strand.
AAAGGAGGGTAAGGGAGGGTGAAACAGAGGTGAATCTGGCTGAGTTCCGGCCTTGAGGACTCCGAGTGAAACGGTGACGATTACATGATCGGCCGAGATGTGGGAGCCGTCGGCGAAATGTAACGTCACCGACGTTGGAATATTCCGAGGATCATGTTCAGGATGCCATTCGATTTTGCTGACTTTTTTACCCAATTGGACTAAACCAGGAGGAAGAACAGAGGCGATTGATTCGATTACGCTCAAATAGCCTTTGGCGATAGTGATTTCTTCGCCAGGAAACATTTGGTACTCACTTTCTGAGATGAAATCTAACGTCGAGAGGTCGCCGGCGGAGGTGTAAGTTCTTTGGTTGTTTTCATACATGGCGAAAATGGCTTCTTCGAGGGACTTTTGGCTCCATTCTTTACAACCATTAAGCTCAGTTTCGCCATTTTTAGAAACCCAGTACGAATCGAGGCCTTGCCGGAGAAAATCTCCGATGCTGCGTTTGTCGTAATTAGCTTGCTGGAGAATGTTGGAGTCGCTGGTGATTTTTCCCTGAGCGAAATCCATGAGGTTTTGGAAGAGAGTGGAAATGGGGTCGACGATGGCCGGAGATAGCTCGACGCCGCCTTCTGCGACGGTGGTGGATTGGCCGGAGTAGTCATCCATGCACTCCCATGGCTGGTCGGAGTGAAGAGCACCGATTTGATCGGCGATTTTATGAATTGGGCTGCCGCCGATTCCATGAATCCACGTGGCACCCATCTCTATTCTCTCGCCCATAAACTCGGCCGTGTTGATTCTGCCGCCGATTCTCCCTCCGCCCTCCACTACGGAGATATCAAACAAATCTTTAGAACCCTCCGCCGTGTAGAGCTTATTCGCCGCCGTGAGCCCTGCCATTCCCGCCCCAATAATTACAATTTTCGCCTTCTTTACCACCATTTTTTAAACTAAAATTCAAGAGACCCAAAAAAAAAGGAGCAAATTTGAAGAACAAGAAGAAGAAAGAAATGGAGAAAAAGAAGTGGTGAGAAAAATGAGTAAGTGAGGAGGGGAACTTATAAGGATGTGTGGTATTTGGGTTCTTCATATTTCTTTTTAACTTCTTCTTTTTTTTTCTTTTTAAATTAATAATTTGAAAAAACTCAAGTTAAATTAATTAAAATTTAGTCTAATAAAGACAGGGCTCTACTTTTGTTGGAGTTATTGCTGATATACACAATTTTCTTTTTCTTTTTCTTTTTTTTTCCAATGTTTTCTCTCAAGAAGTCTCAACCCCACTGCCATTAACAACATTGGCCACCAAGTAGTATTTATTTAATTTTTTTAATTAATAAAATTATTATTTTTCACTCTCTCACAAAAATCCAAGATTCAATGACACTATAAGATAAGATTATTTTTATTTTTAATATTTCAATATTAGTGAAGAAAGGTACTTTTCTTCTTATCTCTCGACCCATTAAGTTACCTTCATTTCTTAACTCAAACGAGCTTTCTTGGCTTAACACACACACACATATGTGTGTGTTTCACCCATTCTTTCTTTTTTAAATACTTAAATGTAAACAGAGATATTAGGTTCTTCTCGGTTTTGTGCTACAAAAACATTTGTAGAGAAAAAAATATTCAAAATTAAAGAAAAATCATGACTCATCACATAGAAATCTAGAATGTGAAAATTGTTACAAAAACATTCTGACCAAAATTTTATACTACTCGTCCGTTTTAATCTCACTCTCAAACTAATGAATACATTAGAAACTTTAAATAGAGTTAGTGTGATCAAGCTTAAAATGCATCTAATTGAGATAATTTGAAATTATAGATATATATTTCTTTACAGTGTTTGTAGTCTATAAGTTCCTTGAACTTTTACAATGGAAATAATTATATTTTCGATATTTTTTCAAAACTCAATAAATTGTTTGTTTAAACCACTCTTCGATAAAATTTTGTTGGAAATTAGCTCTTAATTATCTAAGCATGTTTGTAACATGTTAACCGTCATTACCTTCTACATAATAACTTAATTATCAATTTTTTCATATTACACGTGGAGATAAACATTTAAACTTCTAATCTTAAATAAAAGACTACGTATCAATATCATTAAGTTATGCTCGAAGTCAATTTGATTAAGTAAAAAGTAAAAAGTGGTTTAAAATAAGTACTTCAATCACATTTGAGTATATACCTTTTTTTTCTTTTTTACTAAATAAAGCAACCATTTCTTATTAACCAAGCTTCAAACAAAATGACATAAATTAAAGCAAATAAGAAAAAAGAATAAATGAATTAGAATTGATTTGATTTCATAATTTGGATACCAAAGATGGAAAAGCAAATAACATCACATTGGGATGCCAAATAGGAACCCTAAAAGTGATTATGTTAATTGATTGACAAATGGCTATGGCATGTGCTTTTGCATACTAAATAAATGCTGTGGCTGCGGACATCAACCCACAACAATCTGACGGTCCTCATCCAGTTCATTACCCGTCATACCTTACTTCAAATATCTAAATCTCCTTTCATAATTGTTTTTTTTTTAATATTAATTACTTTTAAATAATTTTCTAGGTTTTGTTGTTTTTTTTTTTTATTAATTTCAAGAATAATGATGTTTTTTAAATTAATGACAAAAATATGGTTGTTGTGAATACAAAATAAACTGAAGTCGTGTACAGAACACACGACTTTCATATTATTCATTTTAGTATTGCTTCTGCTTGCTTTGAAGTTCAGTGTCAAGATAATTGGAAGTAAAATTAATCGAAATCAACGGATTAAGACTTTTGGGAGCTTGTAGAAGTTGACGGCGACAAAAGGTAAGGGAGGTGGGATTTTGTGTAAAGGAAAAGGGAAGGCAGAATAGGGTTTTTTAATTGAAGTCGTGGACGGGATCCACGACTTCGTGCATGCTAGACAGCATCGCAGTCACACTGACTCCGCCTACAACATGTTAGCCTTGTCGTGGACCGAATCCACGATTTAGCTTAAGCATGTATCCGGTACACGACTTCACTACTCTATTATTTACATTACTTTTCAAACAGCCCTACTTTTGACAAATATTTATTAAAATAACACTATTTTTTAAAAAAAAAATCTTGTCTTTTTAACAGGGTTCTTAAAAAATAAGTTGATTTTTTTAAAGAAAAATATAGATTCATTTTTAAAAGAATCTATTTTTTTATTTTTCTAATAAAGTTGGATTTTTATCCATTTTCAAAAACAAAAATAAGTTTTTAAAGATAGTTGTTTTAGTTTTCAAATTTTGGTTGGTTTTAAAAACCATCCATCAATAACAATGCAAGAACATAATAGATTAAATAAGTGTCTATATACTTAATTTTTTAAAAAATCACACGTAAATTGCTACAAAATGCATCATCATTTTCTAAATATTGATTTTATCGCTTGGAATTTGACTATTAAATGGTTTGTATAAGAATAAGTACAAATTTTAAAGTTAAAATCTAACGCGGCCTTAATTAACCAAATTTTCAAATTTCTATTTCACACTAAACTTAATTTTGTCTAATTGTTTTTTCTTAATTTGAATTTGAATTATA
>JBBPDJ010000019.1:15664209-15766777 GCA_037974625.1 Cucumis cinereus
TATATATATATATATAAAAGTAGGGTATTATTGAAGTTGGCATTTCCATAATCCAAATCACAACTTAATTAGTTTGGAAGTATACGGCACAAAAAGATTGGGAAAGCCACAAACTTTTTAGGAGCTTTCACTTTCCCAAAGAGAATTGGATGAGTTAAAGGAGATTAAAAAAAAAGTATTAATTTATTTAATTTTAATTAATTAAGTTGAAAAATCTTAAAATTAAACAATCTTAACATAAAAACTACAACCAATTAATCCTTTGATGTGATTATATGGTTATTACATTTCCAAGTTGAAAGAAGGTAGAATTTATGCTAATATTGAGTTTGGTAATCCTTTTCCTTTGACTAAACCCTACTTTGCAGTTGGAGGATGGACCAGTCATTTGTATTTTCAAATAGAGAAAGCGTCTTTGAGTGAAAATTGGTCAAAAATAAATAGAAAAAAAAATAAAAAATCTATGTAGTCTATATCTTGGATTAAAGTGGATTTAGATTTATCAACTTTTTTTTTTTTTGTATGTCTAATCAAATTGTATGATAGAAGAGCATGGATTATTGATTTTGCTATAAAGTTAATCATATTTATAATCTCTTTTTTTTTCTCATTGTGGTCATGAGAGACACCATCATCATTCAAAACTTTCTTTTCCCAATTCCATGACCCCCCCATCACCCACATTTTTAATAACATAATTATATATATCCATCTTCTTTGTACCTATGGTACCTATATAAATTTTATATGATATTGTTTCTTTTAACTTTAAAACTTGCTTCATTTTAATCACTAAAGAAAATAATATCATGTGTCAATTGATGAATTATAATATGACGTATCCGGTGGGTGGATGTTGGAACTAAGGGTAGAATAGTAAAAAGACAACAAGAGAAGAGCAAAAGAATGGACCAATGAAGAGCATGAAACCCTAACGCGTGTGGCAAGAATGTTGGATCGATCGACCTCGACCCAAGGAAGACCCACACCCAGGTGGTTAAAAGGAAGCTCTAATAAGACAAAGAATGAGAAATAATTAGTAAAATAAGCTCAAGGAAAAGGGCTAACAGGAATTTGAGCCAAAATAGCTCTATCTGTCTAGGCCACGTATGAGGCTAAAGCTGACCTTCTCTGTTTAACAATCAGAGCGCACCATAGCCTATTTGGGCCTTAGAAAGATGATGGTATGGGTCGAAAGTCCAAACCAACCTCCTTGGCCTCGACCTCAACCAAGGATGAGCCAAGTTGAGGTCGAGGCTAACCTTCTCCATTTGGCACATGCTCTAGCCCATTCAGCTTGAGAGATAACCTATCTTAAACTCATATCATAATCCTAGTTAGACAAAGATCATGAACCTTATATTAAATCTCATATAAATAGACAATTATGGTTTCATATGAGGTAACTTACACTTCTTCTTCTCTATTCTATAATTCTCTTACTGACTTAGGCATCAAAGTTATTTTCTTTGTTTTGCAAGTTTTCTTCTACTCAAATTACAAATTTACTGTTGATGTCACGTGAGGTCAGGTGCAATTTTCAATTTGACATCAACCACATACATATTGAGGTTTTGTTTATTTTTAGAGCGATAAACTTACATGTATATTTTTTCATTCTTGACATCTTTTTCAAAAAACAATGTTGAAAAATAGAAATCTATATCTTCCTTTTTAATGAAACTAAATCTTCTTTAAAGGGAGTGCAAGATTGTGTTAATAGAAGAAATTCATCACACCTTATAGAGATAGAGATGGGAAGAGATACAAACAAAGAAGGTTGGCTTTCTTTTTCAAAAAGGCCAAGTTTTTGTGAGAGAGAATCACAACAAATTAAATTAATTACTTAAAATAATGAAAAATCTTGTGAGAATCTACACTTAAAAAAAAGAGGATTAGGAAGTCAACTAACTTTGCAAAAATTGATATAAATGTGTAAGTTTAGTGAAGGTCATTATTAATTAGCATTAATTATCCAATTAAATTGGCATTAGTAGATGCACCATTACCAAAGCTTTAGTCAATATCTAAAACTCTAAATATTTTGGTCAAAAACCAATTATATAAGCTAAACCCACCATTAGAAGCTAATTGATATGTAATAGGTAGTCAATTGACTTCAAATATATATTTTTAGAAAAAGTGAGTCCAATAGATATTTAATTTTATATTATTATGAGAAAATAAAAAATGAGATAATGCAATGAATGGTGAAATAAAAGAAATTTAAAGATAGGGTCCATACTCATGATTAAAATGCATATGTATTATTTGAAATCACCTTTAAAAAGGTTGGTCTTTAGAAAGAAAAGCATTGATAGGAAAACGATGGGAGTGAGATATGGGGCACAAAAGCATTTATGGGTTGCTTTTTCCCTTTTTCTTTTTCACCCCTCCCAAACAAATTATACGTTTCTGTGTTATTTTAAGTGACTTGAAGCTTCGAAATGATTTACATTGATTCTTTTTTTAAGGTCTATTTTCTTGAAATTATGTCGTGTAGAGTGTTTATTGGAGTTTGTTTCCTTACTTTGTTATCGGCTTATAACTTTTTTGCTTGTGCTTTAAACTCATTCTTGAAATTTTTTGCATTAAAATAGTATATTTTGAAAATTTAGAAACCAAATGCATATAATTTGAAAACTTAGAGTCCAAACACCATTATTCTTCCTAACTTAGAGCTGGAGACTAACAAATAATTGTTCCAAAGATTTAATACCTATTGTACAAATATATGAATCATCACAATTAAGTCGTGCGTAAAATGAAATCAAAAGAAAATTATTTCTTTCTGTAAGTTCTAGATATTATTTTCATCCATAAATTTTTCAAAAGCACTATATTCATAATTTTTTTATCAGTTTTCTTTACACCGATAGAAGTCAATCAGTGTCTATCAATATCTACCATTGATAAATTATGAAATTTTGCTATAACTTATAAATATTTTGGTTTATTTTGCTATATCTAAAAACAATCCAATTTTAAAAAATTAATTAGAGTAGTTTGATTTGAGAATATAAGTAAAATAATTTATTAAGCTTAGGAAAAAATTTCCCTTTTTTTTTTTTTTTTAGAATTTCATCTTTGTTAGTCATTTTGTTGGTAAATCTGCTGGAAAAGTGCTAAGCCCATTACTTAAGTGATGGACTCATGGGCTTTTGAACAAATTTAGTTCGGCCCAAAAATGACTCATTCCAATTCGTCGACGTCAAAGTAGAACTTAGGTTTAGTTTTAAATTTGTCCACATTTTATTTTTATTTATTTATTATATCAATATCAAAAATTAAGCTGATCTAAATTATAACTCAATGGTAGAAATAATCATGGATTCGTTCTAAGATCATTCATATATCAATAAAATTGCAGTCGCTTCCTTAATAAATATTTATAAAATTTTATCTATTTCAAATTTCATTGAAAGTACATTTTATTTTAGGAGAAGAATTATTTTTAACCATCGACAGATTTAGTATAGGTTTATGAGGCTCGAGCTCCCCTCAACTTTATACTCTCTATAATATATATATATATATATTAAAAAAGTACAAATATCAGAAGATAGTTTTGTCTCTCAGTCAAAATCTTTTATTAATGGTTTATTTTTTTTAATTTCCTACAAACCTAGAAAAGGACTTGATAGTAATAGGACGGCTTCAATTGAAGTTGAGGCTGAGCTAAACTTGAGGCTTTGGGTTTTAGTTCATCAACATTATTGATTTATTAATTAATTTTATCGTAACTACTCTATATTAAAATATGTAGTTACTCCTATTTTTTTTATTCAAATGTAGTAGACTATGCTACTATCAAAGTAATTTGCTTTTATTTAATAATATGAAACTAATTTAGATATAGATGTCTATTCTTAAGTGAGTTTAGTTCGATTAGTATGATGCATGTTTTCACAAATAAAAGTTGTATGGTTCGAATCTCTCCAACTTTATTGTCTGTTTTTAAAATATTTGATCAATATATGTATATTAGTGTCATTTTTGTTGATGGTAATACCTACGCAAAATTGAAATCCAAAGAAGAGTCCAAGTAAAAGGGAACTAATGAAACCGTTAAAAGAGGCTTAATCTAGTCAAATAATCCTCCATCCAAGAAAGTTATAATAAATTAGTTAGAAGCTATAAGAGTCATTAAATTAAACATACTATTAGATATTGGTAGAAAACCTAAATGAGAAAGTTTAGGCAATTAATTATGTAAAGTGTTAGAAAATAGACAATGTATCCTAATCCCTGTAAGGAGCAATTAGTTCTGGTTGATTGAGATAAAATGGATTAGTATTTTTAAATAAATTAATAGCCACCCTACAATATCGTGCCTATAATAATAATAATAATAATAATAATAATAATAATAATAATAATGAAACACGAGAAACTCGGGGAGAATAATATTATAATGTTTGGTTTTTTGGCCGTCTCTTTCACTGTCAGCTTCCGCCTTCCGTGAATCATTATGACCGGTCTATTTTTCAATTTATATATTATTCTTTTTATTTATTCGCTTTTTTAATCATAAATCAATTTTTGTCCTTTCCTTGCAAAAATACATGTAAACTTCAACTTTTGATTGATTTCAATTTAATCTATAAATTTTAAAATATTATTATCTTAATTGTTAAAGTTCGATTTTGTTTTTATTTGTCTTTTAAAGTTTAAAATTTTATATTTCTAACTCTAATTTTTCATTAAATAATTTAATATTTGTTGATAAATTAAAATTAATTATGAATGTAATATTTTAAATTGTATTTGATAAAGATGAAAATGAGCGAAACTTAATTGATCATACTCCTTTTCTTTTCAAAAGCGTTTTAGTATTCATTAATCATTAGTGAATGTCTAATCCAATTTTTGTCAAAATATGTGTGTGTATGTATATATGTATATATGTATATAATATGCAGTGCATTTAAGAAAAGTCTTATAATTCAGTATTACATACTTTTTAAAAATGTTTGAGGATGTTTGAAAAATTAGAATGTAATTAAGATTATTGTGAGAATTAAAGACATTGGAGTGAATGAAAAATCAAAAGCGGAATTAAAATGGGATTGTGAAGCATCAAAACAATGGAAAGATGGTTGGGTAGAAATTGTAGGAAGAGAATGACATTAATATTATAATTTAAAACAATCAGATTCCATTCTTTCCTCCCATATATGTCCTAAAGCTCTTTAGTTCACTTACACACGAAGGAGTGAGTTTTTACTTTCGAACGTCATAGTTAAGTATATTTTGTAAATTATTCTAAAATCTATATTTGATAGTTGTGTGGAATTTATAATTTTAAATATCAATCGATTTTTTATTACAAAAATAATTTCTTATTATTTCTATCATTAGTTAATTAATGTTATAAATGAATAACATGGCTCACAAAGATAATGTATAAGATACAGTAGTGTCGTTGGTCATTTTTTAGTCAATAGTCATGAGTTAAGGAAAACAAGTCGTTGAGGGCAAAAATGAAACAATGACAATAAAGTGAAAACAAAAAGAGTATAAGAAATCTTCCCATGAACATAGGGAGGAAGAAACTAGGAAAAAGAGAGGTGTTGCGTAAAACGATCCAACTTTGCCCACCTCAGCATCGGAGGCTAAGATTGAGGTAGGCAATCTTCCATTCCTGAAAATTTGCTTTTTATAGGTCATGATTCAAGCTCTCTTGATCAACCCTGAATTAGCATTCTCTAATCCTTTTGAATTTGGAACCCTTAGTTCACCTCAAAAAAAAAAAAAAAAAAAAAGCTCAATCCACTATAAATAAGAAGTCGTAAGCAACCCCAAGATAAGTCTCTCCCTTTTTAGATCGAGATTCTATGGCAAACACTAGTATTATTATTATTATTTTGTCTTGCAAGTCATTCTCTACCTAAATTACCAATTTAGGGAGTTTGAAGATGGAGATTTAAGATGAAAATGAATGTGTTAAAAAGATGTTACGAAATAAATATTTAACAAATTTAAAGTTAGAAAAATTATTTTAAATAACAAAACTTTAAAAAATATTTACAAATATAACAAGTGATAAACTACTGTATCTATCATGATATAGATGTAAACAAATAGTAGCTTTATTATAGTTTATTACGATTCACCGTAAATATATTTTAGTATATTCTACAAAATTTAAAAATCTAAAATAAAACAAACTTAAAAAATAAAAGAATTGAAATAAAAGTTAAAAAGAAAAAATGAGCGTAGAATTTACAAATATTTAAAGACCCTAAAAACTAGAAAGATTTTATAGAAGGTTAACGTCAAAGTTTTATTGATTATTTGGCTTTTGTTTTTTCTAACTAAACAATATATGTATTTATTCATTATAATAATCCAAAACATGTTTAACTCATTTCAAACTATAAGACGCAATTACCCGAATTCTTGGCCATTACACCAACAATACGACAAATCGAACAATGTGAATAAGATTTTTTTTTTCTTTTTTTAAAGAAAATAGAAAAGGAAGAAAATAGGAAAACGACAAGTAGTTTTTCATTTCGATTCAAATTTCTATCATCTTACTAACTCTGTGTATATTCTCTCTATTAACAGTGTTAACCCCCAAAATTACATCTCCATCCTTACCTCTTTCTTCTTCTACTTCATCAAAACCCCTAAACCCTAACCCTAACCATTTCCATCTTCACACACAGTTTCAGAATATCTGTTCTTCATCGCCGATGAACCTAGCTAAATCATCTTCATCCCAACTGATTCCCTCCGATACTGCCGACGCCTCCTCTTCCTCCTTCATCAACCGATCCTCGCTCCACATCTTCCACTTCTCAACAGTTTCAGAATCGATTTCCATCAGTTTAATCCTTGCTCCGTTCATGTCGACGCTCGCCATCACCGACGAGTCCGATTCAGAGAAAGACGAACCACAACTCTCTTCGTTTCCGTTGATAGTCACGTACGACGAAGACGATTGAAAAATCACCGCCGATGAGTACGGATCGTCGATGAACTTCACTTTCTCCTCCATAGGACGGCTTTTCTCCTCGTCGTCCAGAAGCATCATGAGTTCGCCTACTGTCTCTTCTTCCAACGAAATCCAAGCTAATATGTCGTCGTCCATATCCTCCGCCTCATCCGCCACGGCCGGTCGCTGCCTCTTCTCCGTCGAGGCCTCCGTTCGAACAAACTCATGACTCTTCGGCGATTCCTCCATGAGTGAGAGAGAGAGAGAGCGTCGGGTGTGGCGAATGTATTTGAAAAAGTGACGGGGCGAAAATACAAAGCTGGGGTTTGTTAGGTTGTTTTTTTATATATATATAACAATGTGATCTCGATGCAGCGTGTAAAACGTCGAAATAATCCTGGCCGTTTATTTTCTGGGTCCCACCGTCTGATACCACAAGAGCCATTCGATGCACGAAACTGTCGCTTTTGAGGGAAATTCAAAAGGATAAAGATTGACAAAGAAAGAAAACAAATATTGGAAATGGACCAATGGTATTATGGTAGAACATTTATTAAAAAACTATATCTAAATTGATTTTTTTTGGGGGTCAAAGTTATTCATGCTTAATTTCAATCTAATTCAACTTAATTTAAAATCAATCTCTGTGATTTTATTAAATCTCATAAATAGTTTTCAAAGGATTATTTCACATCCTCAAAAAAAAAGAAACTTAAATTTTCTTAACTATCTAATAAATAGCAAACACAATTATATAAATTGAGAATATGGAAGTTTGTTAAGTAATAATTTGCAAATTTTAAGCAAATTAACCTAAATCATTAAGACTTAGGAAGCATTTGGGTCACCTAACTAGCCTAAGATAGAGTAAAACTATATTCCACATCCAAAATTAAATATTATAATAATCAAAATTGAAATTTAAAGGTTAATATTATTAAAAAAAAAAAAAAAAAAGAAGTGGAAAAGGCAAAAGAGTAAGAAAGGGAATATTGAGGTGAGGAGGATGATTAGATTGGAGTGGGATATAAAACTGGGGAAAAATCATTAAAAAAAATATTAGGGGGGAATGAGGAAGAAGAAGGGATGGGAGAGTGACACGTGGGATGGGAAGATGAGGTGTGAAGTAGAGAGTGGAAAAGGAAAAGGGCGGGGAATTAAATAGGATGAGGATGGGGATAGGTGGAATGTCGAAAAAGGGGCGGAAGGTCAAGGGAAGAGGGTAAGTGTGGTCAAAGGGTAAAAGCGTCAGGATAATTAAGGAATAAATAGGTAGTAAGGAGTAGTAGAGTAGGGTTATGTGGCGGCGAACATTAATGAAGGAAAAGTGTGAGAGTACGGCTATGGTATGTGACAGCTACGCTTCCCTATCTTCCACATACACCACTCTTTGTCTCACTTTCCACTATTATTTTAATTTTCATTACCTCATTTTTTTCATATGATACCACCAATTACTTTATTCTTTTAATTATATTTCTTTAAAAAAATTCATAAATGTAAAAAGAAAAAAAAAAAAAAAGAATTGAAATTAGAAAGATATGCCAAATCGTTCCAATAAAAATATGGAAGTGTTTTTTTATTATTATTATGACTATTATTTTCCCTCGCCCAACTTCTGAAAAATTCATCAATATTTTTTCATAACCTATTGAATAGGTTTTTTTCTACCGAAAGCAAGGCCCATCTGACGAACTAGTGCAAAATGGGCTTCGGCCCAAAATGGAACTTTTCTTATCATTTTGTATCAGATCGAGCGAAGCCTATAAGCAGGGTGGCTTTCTCTTTCTTTCGGCCATATTATGGGCCCAGAACACCTCAAAATTAGGCCCATGTTTATTTATTTTCAATTTATATTAAAAACTATATATGTTTTTTTTTTATAATTATAAATGTAACACATATTTTTACTCTCTTTATATAAAACATAGTTATTGATGCTCGGAACCGGATCAACCTCTATGGTTTGTTTATTTGGCAACTTCGATCCTGTCGGTACTGCCATTAAATATTTCCTTTTCTACCATTAAAAAAACATGTGTTGAAGAGATAGTGGGCAATTTTTCATTATAAAAAAAATTATTAAAAATTACATTGTTCTTTCTAGTTTAATATTCTATATTAACGGAAGCAATGGACTTGAAATATGAAGAAAGACTTAATGAGTAGAAATCAATATTAATTGGAAAGAAATTAACATTAAGGGGTGTTCAAATACAGATCTTTCTGGTCTGTCTGCACTAATACACTCTTAAATCACCAATTGACTCATTAGTTTAAGCTTGTAAATAAGGGTAAATTTAATGTGATATCTAACATGTACCTATCTTTATACCACTCTTTGACACTTTTTTAGGCCTCAAATTTGAATATCTACATGTAGGGAGTTCGATGTAGGTTTGATAATTTGTAGATCACATTGGAATTTCTTTACCATCTTAGTATTAGGGGACTTTCGTTGCCTTGCTTGACTCGGCCTACGAGTTACGGGGCCTTCTCTTCTTCTTCTGAGAAATGTAGATTTGGAAACCTACTTGAGTTATGATTCACAGGTCTTGTGGACGAATGTATCATAACATTTAGAACCATGAAAATGAATAGTAAAAATTAAAGTTATTTGGCACGTGTAAATCATTGTATATTTTTAGAGGTCGATGAAGTAAAAGAACAACTTCACACATTTTTTTCAAAACAATTGGGACCACAAGCAAGACTATTATTATAGAAACCTTTTATTTATATATATTTCCAAGAGTGTTTGGTCAATTACAAGCTTATGTTCATTGTGTTAAGTAAAGCAAGTTGTTGCATTTAATAAGTTGAAAGGTGAAGAATGACCCACCAAACTCCAATTTGTCACACATAATTTGGTTGAGTGGGAAGATTCAATTTTTACCACAGAACTTGTTACATTATAAGCACCAGTTTCATACTAGTTGGGTTAGAATGATTTTGACAAATAAATTTACATCATAAACTTTCAATTTCATTAAATCAGACTTTATATCAGTTAGTTAAAATATTGCAGTCGTTTCCTTTCTATTCATATGGTACCAATTTACACATTAATTTTGACATAGTTGTAAGAACCTAAATGAACTTGCTAATTAAAATGATATTAGGTTTTACATAAATTTTAGTTTGATTAGTGTACAAGTTAACTACTGTATATATTGTGGGCATGTGTGTTCCACAATTTCTTGAAAGCATGTTGATAATTTGATTTGTGAAAAATTTAACCGATTAAGAATTGTAACGATATCTTAATATTTGAGACAAACGTCATTATATACATATATAATCAACGACACATCCTTTCAATCTTTGAGAAATGACGAAAAAAGAGAGATTTAATAGTAGCGTAAAGCCTGTAAAATAAAATCATATATCATATCTAATGATTTGTCAAATAATGAATACAAAAAATACATATATTAGTTAGTATTATCTATTCTTATTAGTATTGATTTAATTTTAACTCGACCTTCATTAATCAACCTAATCATTTTGATAATTTGGGGACTTAGAGCAGGAGATAAGAAATTTTTTGGAAAAACATATGAAAGGGGAAAAAAAACAAGATAATTAGATTGAATTAATATTGCATATAGATATAATATATGGACAAAACATGACAAGATCTTGAGCTTATCCTCTAAATTAAAAGAAGAAGAAAAAATAGAGATTAAAATAATTTAAATAGGGGAACATAAATAAAGTATATATTGTTTTACATTGACCTCATAGTGTAATATCAAATCAAGAGTAGGAATTGATGGGATTGTTTATAAATTAAATATAGGAGATTAATTAAATTATTTATTATTTTGGGGGGAATAGAGTTTATAATGAAAGTAAAAGGAAGGTTAATGTGTCCCAATTCACATGGAAGGTTTAGAAATTAATATGGGACAAGGAGACATCCTTAGAAACTCCTCACCTCCTTTTTCTTTCATATTAAAAAAAAAAAAAAAAAACATTGATTAGAGCTCCATTTGGATTCACTTGTTCCCATGTTTTTTTCTCTCCAAATCATTATTAATTTTTTCAAATAACAAAAAATGTTGTCTTAGGCATATACATAATCTATCTATAGAGATTGTGAACATGGAAGAATTATAATTCTAACTTCTAGTGACATTTCAACTTGTAGAATGAAGAGTATGTTATTCTTATATATTAGGGTTTAATGTATATGGACTTTGGAAAATAATATATTTGAAGTATAAAGAACAAAATGAAATAAAAATTATGAACCAAATACTAAAATTCATATACCAAAATGATAGAATGTTGATTAATATATTATTTTGGTTTTCATATTATGGAGCTTGTTTTAATTTTTATTAAACTTGATTACATAGTAATTTTCATTCAAGAAAATTAAATGTGTGAACATCTTTTTTCAAATTTATAGTAAAAATACTGTATAACATATTTTATCGAAATCTAAATTTAAAATTTGTTGAAAATGCAATGGATTAAAATAAATCAATTAAAACTCCAGCACATATATTTATGTGTGTGTGTGAACAAAATATAGTATTTTAAAGCTAAAATCTTATGATAGACTGATAAACAACCATGCAACGTGCTCAATGCTACAACACATGAAAAAAAAAAAAGTTTAATATATTTTCCCCAAATTATTGTCAAAATTATGAGTAAATTGGCAACAATCGTACGTCTTAAATATATGATTCTATAATTAGAAATTTTAATTGTATTATTACCAATAATCTTACACAACGTCTTTTCCTTAAATATTAACATAAATTTAACAAAAAGAAGAAAAAAAACAATGTTTTTTTGGTTTGGTCTTGTATCAATCACTGTTATGTTTCATTGTTTATAGCATTTGTTCCCAAATTCGAATGCATGTTTTGGACAGTTCCTTCCGACATCACATATTCTATTGCTCCTAACTATACCAACATAATAGTACCTTCCTCTATTTCACCTCTAAATTAAACGAATCTAGGCTTTTTGTCTCGTAAATTTTACATTCCTTCATGTCTATTCAATAACTATTCGATAACTATTTTGTTTTTTAATTTATAAACATCACTAAGATTCGTTTTATTTCAACCTTAAACCATATTTGTCCAATTTGAATCACATATTCGAAATGACGGTTTTGGACTCCGTTATTTAAGATAAATTTGGATGGCATTCCTCCACGTCAATCTATACCGACGCCAAATTTAATATATTATCAATGAGTTAACAAGTCATGTAGAATAATTTGAGGAATCGATTTTTCATTCCTTCGTCTTAAGATCGGAAAAAGAAAATTAAATTCACAATTTAGTTAAAATGATGGTAAAAAAAAAAGCAATTTAAAGATTAAAAAACAAATGGGGTAAAAAAATTTTAAGTCTCCCCCAAAGATAGAATCTATATTTTGATTAAATATTGAAAGATAAAAACAAACAAATGTCATTTCATTAGAAGCAAAAAAAAAAAAAAAGAACACTGATATGCTAAGTTACTATATATAATATCAGTCTTTGTCTTTGTTATAGCAATTGATTTGAGTGATTTTTGTTGTTATGTAAATGCATATTTATATTTGAAAAGATTATATAAAATCAATCTGATGATTTAGACTTTTGCTAACTTATTACTATTACTTTTGTCCCAATTTTGGCCAACATATTACAACATCATACATATATATATATATATTCCACTTTTCACAAAAAGTGTAATTTGTGTATCTATTTTAAGGAGGAAATCACTTATGAACCCAAAATTAATTAATTAATTAATTAAAAATAATAACAATGAATGCACATATAATTTTACACGATTTTTTTTTCTTTTTCTTTTTTTTTAAAAATCTATTGAAAAGAAAATTAATTGGAGGGTGTTTTAGAAGTTCATTATCCCTTGGAGCTATCACTACTAAAGTGCAATGAATTAAAATTTTATTATACTTATAAATAAATTAGCTCATTTTTTTATATTTAAAAACATTACTTTTTTAAAATTCAAACTCCAAATTATGGGGTTGAAAACAATTAAGTAATTATATCAACACAAGCCAAGAGGTTATGTCAGTACACTTTCTCCCTTCAAATCAGTGTTTTGTCGCCAACATATTCCTAAAATTATTGTACATAATGAAGAAAAATATCCAAATTGAAGGACACTTTTATGAACAAGAATGACCTCTAAGTATAGGTTATGCATCCCTACACTATCTGCATCTGTGGAAAATCAGTTTCATATTAGGTTCAAAGATGGTGAAAGTAATTTAAAAGTACTAAATATTTTAATGATATTTAAATATATAAAAAAAAATGGTAAAATTAAAATAATAGACTGAAAGAATATTTCTTATTATATTCTCAAAAAATAGACTGAAACTTGATACCAAAAAAATGATGCAGTGATTCCCTCTGTGTCCCTGCCTCTAACTGGGACACCCCCTCCCTTTGATTTTTTCCATTTCATTCATTGATTATTTGTTATTATATATATATATACTTAAATTCAAAATTGTAAATAACAAATATGATGTTGCCTATTTTGAGATCATTTATGATTTCTGTGTCTATCAACTATATACTTATGATTATCTCTTAGCTTAATTACTAGTAATCAAAAGTTGATGAAAGTTGTTCTAATATTTCGAATTAGTTTATTCTTTACGACCAATCTCAAACAAAAACTCAATCAACCCCAAAATTCACCCAAATATTTTGGTATGTGTGAGTACCATCTTCTGTAATGAAGTAAGGTATGGGTGTAACACAGTAAAGGCAGCACCAGCAGCCAACCTGCCCAACTGGACCCCCTCTTCTCTTTCTTTCTTCCTCTTCTTCCTATATTTTCTAGGCTTTCATAATTCTAATATATACTCAAAGAAAAATCTATGTCATAGAGATTCAATTTTTTGCGTGTTGCAGTTCCTTTTAATCTTCAAGTTTTTTCCTTTTAAGAAAAAATGGTGTCTTACTTATTAAAAGGTTGATAATCTTAGTTGAATTGAGTGTTCTATTTTTAATGAATAATTCTTTTTCTTAATTTAAAGAATTTTTATTAAATTTTTATAAATGAGAATATTTTATGTTGGTTCTATTGAGGATTGCACAAATTACACACGTAGACTCTACCACACCAAGAGAAACTAAACTATTATTATTATCATTACTGTTATTATATTTTTGTATTTTGTTTTCTAAAAAAAAAAAAAGGAGAAAGTTGTTGAAATAATTTGGAAATAATAATGTGTTAATCTTTGAAATAATAGATAACAAAACAATAAAAATTTAAAAATTTCACAAAAAATTGACGGTGGGTTATTGGACCACGTGATGTTGTTGTAGGCTGGCTGGCAGTGGCTTTGCCTTGCCTTTCTCTTTGTCATTCCCATCAAGATTTCGGTATCTCAAAAATAAATATAAATATAAATATATGCTTCTCTCTCCAATCAAATAATTCAATACAAGATTCTCAACCATATTATTATTATTATTATTATTATTATTATTATTATTATTATTATTATTATTATTATTATTATTATTATTATTATTATTTTGGTCCGAGCCACTCCCTGCCCAACGGACAAACCAAATCCCCTATGTTTCACTTAAATTATTGACCTAAATATATACCTTTTACTCTACCAATCTTTGGAAATTATTCCAATTTCAATTGTGGTTACTGCAATTCATTAATTTTATGTCTCATCACTCAATTTTAATATATAGTCACACTAAGTAAAAAAAATGTATTTATATAGTACAACTACTATGGGAATGAAGAATTGAATAATCTCTAAATTATGTGAAAGGAAGTCGTGTCAATAACTAACTCTATTAAATTGAAAAATGTTAAAGCTTTAGATATTAAAATTGAAACTTCAATATTCAAGAAAAAATCGAACAAAAGTCGTTTTTATAGCTTGAGCGTTATCGATATAAATACCAATAATTAAGTAACACTCTTGAATTTATAATATAATGCAGGGCTAAGTAGGATAACGGAAAATGATTTTCGAGATTTTACTAAATTGTAAGGATAATAAAAATATTGGACAAACTAAAATTAAACATGGACTAAAATAGATCAAATTAGGAATTAAAAGATAGAGAGACATATCTATAAATCATATATCATTTTCAATTACTGCTTTTTTCCTCTTATGTGAAATTGTAGTATTTAAAAAAATGGTAAATATGGGTACTAACATAGAGTAAAATTAAAATGAAATATCATAGCGTAAAAGACAAAATTAATTGAGTCCAAGTTCTATTATGGTAGGCCAAAAGTGGAAAAAGGTCAACATCAAATATTGCAATTGAAAAAGAAAACCCATAAATTAAAAAGTTAATTATAACAATTTAGCTGGAAAGCTAGTAATTATAATGGGAAGAATATATATATATATATATATATATATATATATATATATATAAATGTGGGTAGCTAGGGTTTTTGCCTTTTTGCTCAAAGGTATAAGTAAATGAAGATTATATGTACCATTTTATTTCATGAAGAACCTTTGCTTAGGGTTCTTTTAATAAAATCAATATTTTTAGAGGGTGGGAGAGCAACTTTACCATTTTCTTTTATTTCTTTTTGTTAGGTTGAAAACCAAAAACAAAGTTACACTATTTGGGCATGTGGGGAAGGCATTGCTTAGTTGTTTTCACGAAGATTGCCAGCAATTTATATTATTTGTTGGGTTTTTTTTATATATAACACAATTTTCAATTCAAAGATTTTATGAACAACTTCTTTTTTTTTTTACTCTTGCTATGATTCAATTTTGGAAAATGGACATTTTATGTTTTTTTTTTTTAACTTTAAAAACCTGTTTTTTTACCCTTGAATTTTTTTAAAAATAAATGCATTTTGGTCCATGAATTTTCAAAAGGTACCTTTAGATTTTTTTTTTTTTTTTTTTTTGAGATAAAGTTTGTGGGATTTTAATAATTGTATGCTTAGAAGATTCTTGAAGTATTTTTGTAAAATAATTTTATGATCTTTGAAATTAGAAAAATATTTTTAGAGAGAGAGACAACTTAAAAAATTATTCTAATTTAAAATACCATAAGATTATTTAAAATAATGATAAAATGATTGAGATCAATATAGAAAGGCAATAGAATAGTTAAAGATAATACATTTTCTAATACAACATTTTTAATGCCTAGCCTAAAAGTAAGACTATACATATATTTAAAGGGTGGCTAGCTACAGTTGTTTTTTTAAAACAATAATTTTTTAATTATAATTTATAAAGGCCCTAATTGAAAGTATTTAATTATAGTTACTTAATTTAGTGTTTGGTTTCCAATAATAATAATAATAATAATAATAATTAGTGTTTGGTTCAACCCGGTGAAAATTAGTTTTCTAAAAGTATGATAATTTGAAAAGAGTATCAATGCTTTCTAAACATATTACAAATTTCAAAATTCAGATTGAAAAATACATATGATTTTTACGTAATACCAACAATAATTTTATTTGATATTGATACAGTGCTTGTCACAACCACTTTGGAGTTTCTTATATAAGCCTATGTTTTGTTATACTATTATACAAAATTATGATGGGAAGAAGAAAGACAGATGGCCAAAACTTCATGAACAGCAGAAAATATACTCAAGAGAAACTTGAAAAATGTAGTATCCTATCCTTAGCTTGTTTGTAATGGAAGGCCTGAGGTTCAAACCGTACGTTTGGTTTGGTAGTGCAGAAGAAATTTTTCATTTAATTTATATTATTGGTTGCTAAGATACCGAACCATATAATATAAATATATATTCCAAAATGATTGAGAAGACGAGATCATTATTGACATGCGTTGTGCACATGCATCTCAAAGATTACATTTTTTAATATCACAAATATAATTATTAAATTCAACTTTGGGATTTCATAATATCACCACCTCAAACCTGGAAATATATGTATATTATATGGTTTGATGGATTAAGAAACCCAGCTAATACTTTCAAAACTGTACGATTTTAAATATGAGAGAGAAGGAGACCCTGGATATTTGTTTACAATTTTTTTAACAAATTCCCAACTTACCCATTATTCAACAAATAATCTTTGACCTAAAGATCTCAGTTTATTTATATTAGTCGCGAAATATGTCTACTTATTTATTATTTGACACGTCAAAATTAATAGAGTGCAACTATTGTCTATTCTTAAGATATAAAAATTCAAGATCTCGTTTTATAAAGATTCAAATACGAAAGCAATTAATTAATACATAATAAACTGATTTAAAGGGGGGAAAAGAACAAGGGTATCTTCTCCAGATTGGTAATGTACAAAATCAAAGGTATGTGAAAAACAGCTTAGGATTTATAAGGACAGGATATGGTCGTCCTAAGGTTCAAAGTTTGTCTCAATTTGGGCAGACGTGTCACATAACAAGGGGAGAAGAAAATGGGAAAATAATAATAATAATAATCTGATAATTAATAAATAAATAAATAAAAAGAAGAAGAAAAATAAATTAAAAAGCTTAGGGAAAAGTATTGATTGATGTGTCTGAAGCATGTCTAAAACTTGATGAATAAGTACATTGAAGTATGTCTATTCTAGTTGCTATGCAGCTTTCGTACATACCATAGTACTCAACATTACAACCTTAATTTATGTTTCCTTCCCCAAACATTATATATTATCAATTATTATATATACTATTCAATATATATATATATTAATATTTTCATTTTCCTTTTAATAAAGAATCATTCTGTGCTCCCCTCCCATCTTTAAGAAGTGTGTGTGAATAAACAAGAGTTAAATTAGAAAATTCTAAGAACCCAAAAGAAGGAAGACCAAATTAAAATGTCTATTTTAGATTAAACTCACAAAGTTTATTGTATAATTAATAATTAATAAGTAGAATTAGTTTTTAAGAAAATGGAGAAGTTATTTGACCGATATTGACTGATCTTGACGGTTGAAATGGATCGGACGGTCCAAAATGGTCGAAGGCCCAGGAGAAGTAATTGACTGATCTTCACCTTGTTCTTCTTCTTCATTAAAAAAAATAATAAAGAATAATAATAAAAAAAGAAACTAGAATATAATAATAAAAATTGTTAAATATCTGTAGCGCGTGTATTTCATGACTATTGTTTGTATAAAGTTAAATTAAAATAAAATAAATTAATTTAAAAATTAAAAGTATCCCAACCCCGTCGTTGCGAATGGTTGAAAATGCATGAACGAATCGACGTGGTCAAGTCCCCCCTCACCATTCACCAAACCAACCTTAACACAACTCCAATTTTTTATTTTTTATTTTATTTTTATTTTTTCTAAGACAAACCTAAGCATTTTATTGGTACCTACCCAATTTTAAATCCTCCAACTAATTTTCCACTTTATTTTCTAATTTTTGTGCATAAATTTCAAGTTTAATACTTTCATTCCATTTTCTGATTAATATAGAAAGCGTTTAATTAAGTCCGGACAGTTTCAAAGAAATTTCCAGGATGGAAACAGTCTAATAATAAAGTATGGCCTTTTTATACATATCTTTTAGATTTTAAACTTACAGGTCTGAATAAAAATATTTTAAAAAAAAAGAGCCCTTTTTTCCATGAAATATAAAACAAATTTGAAAGTGAATGAAGAAGCATATATATATATATATATATATATATATATATATAGGAGACATTTTGTTAAATTATCTTAATTTAATCCTTAGTATTCTTTTCAAAATATTATAAATTTTGGAGACCTAATTAATTAGAAACGTAAAATTAAAAGTTGTTGAGAGTTTCAGACAACAGAATAAATACAAATCTCAAAAAGATTAGGGTTAAAACTTATAATTTAGCTCAAACATTTTCAAAGTCTGACCATCAGTTGTTGGGGGAAAAAACTCACACTTTGATGGTAGAAATGAACAGAAAGATTAAAAAGAAAACAATAAAAGTAACGATACAAGAATTACACATGGAAAAATACTAAACTGAAGATAAAACTATGGATTAAAAAATGAAAAATTATTACAACCACACAAAACAATTTCGCCTCTAACTACAACTGCACTCTTTTAAAGTTTTTGTACATCAATCATGCCCATTTCCCACCTCTCAACACACGAGCATATGAAATAAAATTTTTATTAGCATGCTTAAATTTAAAGGTTTCTGCTTTAATAAACTAAAAGTATACCCTCATTTTAAAATGTTTGAAACTCCTAACTCCATCAAACTTTATTAATATGGAACGGTTGTACTTCTAATAATATTCTGTCAACGATATCAATTGACACAAAATTTAAATTTTTCAATATTTATACTTGATTGAGAACTCAAAAGGCGACTAAGACTAAGAATTAACGTTTCCTTTTTATGTTAAATGTCTACGTATCTAAAATGATTAGTAAAATTATTAAATTAAAGTTAAAACTCAGAAAGTGATTAGGTGAGAAGTTGAATGAAACATTGACGTATTGAGAAGGGAAATTATTAGAATGTTAGGATAAATTAATAGATTAAAATAAACAAATAAAGTGTAGCGTTGAATTTAATAAAGTATTTTGTCGTTGCATTGACTCAAAATCTCTATAAATATTCCCTTTGAAACTCACCAATTTCTTACCAACAATCACACAAAACCATTACTTTCTTCTTCTTCTTCTTCTTCATCTTCATCTTAATTTTTCGAATTATTGAGAGAGAAATCCAAGATGAATGAAAATCTTCCAGTTCCAGCTTATTTCATAATCACTTTTTTCATAAGCCGATTAAAATCGAGCATAAACAAATCCAAGGCATGGACTACCTTAAACCAACAACCAAACAACCTCCTAAACGACCCCGAAACTTTAATCTTAGCCTCCTCGGATTACGGGAACATGGTTAAAGAAACCCCAGCCGCGGTTCTTGAACCTTCTTCAATAAACGACGTCGTTCAATTAATCTCCTATGCCTATAGCAACCCCATCCCTTTTCAAATAGCCGCAAGAGGACAAGGACATTCCGTACGAGGTCAAGCAATGGCTAAAAACGGCGTCGTTATCGACATGTCGGCACTGCGGCGGAATCGGAAAACCCCCGGAATTATTGTGTCGTGTCGCCGGTGGACGACGGGGGAATTTTACGTGGATGTGGGAGGGGAACAGCTGTGGATTGACGTGTTGAATGCCACGTTGGCATATGGGGTGACGCCGGTTTCGTGGACAGATTATTTGTATATCACAGTGGGGGGGACGTTATCAAATGCAGGAATCAGCGGGCAGAGCTTTCGGTACGGTCCACAGGTCAGCAATGTGGTGGAGATGGATGTCGTCACTGGTACGGAAATTATATGTAATTTAGTAAACTTAGTATATACTATTTTAACTTTATAATTATAAAAATTAAAATGAAATCTATTTTCTTTTTTCTTTTTGTTCACATTATACTATTATGAAACACGACAAGTTTAGTTTTAGTACAGACATTTTTCTACAGAACATTAAATGATGTGAGAAATTAAAGATGTCGTTACTGGGTGGTCCCTTAGTTTGAAACCTAAATTTTAATTAGGGCAATAAAAATAAAATAAAATAAAATAAAATAATTATATATGTGTATTTTTCAAACCAGGTGTTTCCAGTGGACTTTTTTATTATTATTATTGGGTTGCATTGCGTGCATGCAATTGATTTTATGGGATTTTAATTTTAATTTTAATTATTGGGAATTATTGAATTTTGTAGGGAAAGGGAATATTGTTACTTGCTCTCCCAAAAAGAATTGTGAGCTTTTCCATGCCGTTCTTGGAGGGTTGGGTCAATTTGGAATTATTGCTCGGGCAAGAATTGCTTTGGAACCGGCTCCAAATAGGGTAATTTTTCTTTTATTTTTTATTTTTTAAAATCTTGTTTATTTAACATGTTATGAACTTAACACGTGAAAACAAAAAAGAAATTATTTAATGAGGTTCTGACCACTTCATGAATCATAATAATCTTTAGAGGTTAACTAAAAAATATGCTTACTATCTAATAATCACTCGATATAAATTTGAGGTGAAAACTGACAAACATATACCTCATTCTATGTCATAATTTCTTAATTTGTATTCTACTGTTTTCGAATATTTTAAAAACCTATGATAGGTTTTGATAACTACGAAAACAATAGCTTTTAATTTTTTTCTTTTTTAAGAAATTTAAAATGAATTAGACTTCATTTTTAAAACCAAATTGGGGTATTAGGAAATCAACATATAATAAGATAGGTTGAAAAGTGTAAAATCTAAATAATCTAACCCACAGATTTTATGATTCGCTAACAGTGTATTAATTATAATTACAAGATATAAAAAGAATAGAGAGAAGTATTCATAATACAAAATAAAGACATTTGTAGGGTTAAAGAATTTACATAGTGTTCTAGTGTCAAAATCGTAAATAAAGTAAAGATAACAAATACATTAACAAATCATTTTTAAAATGGGGTTTAAATTTATTTTTAGAGAGAGAATAGTACTTCAAAGTTTGAAATAGGAAACTCATTTGTTGTTGGAATTACTATTGAAGTAGAGAATTTTCAGCCCATGTGTTATATTTGTTATTTTCTCATTTGTGTTTTGGAAGTTTTTGTTGAGATTCTTATTTTGAATTTTACAATTATATATATATATATATATATATATATATAGTTTGACTTTGATTAGAAGTATGGAAGTATCTGTAGATTTTGTCCAATGAAAGCTTCCAAACAACCCTACATATCACTGTCTTTGTTTGTGAGTGTTTCTGTCACTTACAACCACTAAAACGATGTCGTATTTCTAATACAGACAAATCCGTAATTAATTCTCAATTTGTACGTCTTAAACTTTTCTTAACCGCTGCTTTGACCTCTCATTTATCATCATCACTATTATTATTTATACATGCATACAATATGCTTGCATGTATATATGTATGTGAAATATAAAATATATTTATTTATTTATTTTCGAATTTAATTGCTTGTAGGTTAAATGGGTACGAATGTTGTACACTAACTTTGCCGCATTCACAAAAGATCAAGAGCATTTGATCTCACTTAATGGAAGGAAACAAGTGAATGCACTGAATTATTTGGAGGGTTTAGTTCTGCTGCATCACGACTCACCGGATAATTGGCGCTCATCGTTCTTTCCACCGTCTGATCATCCCAGAATAATCTCTTTGGCCAATCAAAACTCTGTTATTTATTGCCTCGAAGTTGTTAAATATTATGATCATCATACTCAATCTACTGTAGATAAGGTATTACTAGTACTACATCTGCATATTAATTAAAAAAATTTAATCATCCAAAATCACTTTTGATTATACAAAGATAGAACAAAAGTTTCGAATACTTTTGACATGTTCTATAAAAACTTAATCTTTGTGGACTATTCGTATGAATAACACTATATATTACCATAATAGTCGAAATATGGAAACAAGCCTAGTTCATACTTAATTTTGATAGATGAACAAAGCTAAATTAAATAAATGACATATTTATTTATTTATGACTATATAAGTTCACTATTGATGTTTTTTTCATTTTGTATTGTAGGACCTTGAAGTATTACTAGAAGGTTTAGATTATGAGAGCGGGTTCAAGTTCGAGAAAGATGTAACATATGTTGAATTTTTAAATAGGGTTAGAAGTGGAGAGTTGAAGCTTCAATCTAAGGGATTGTGGGACGTTCCTCATCCATGGTTGAATCTATTCGTACCGAGATCCCGTATCTTGGATTTTGACTCGAGTGTCTTCAAAGACATAATATTAAGACGAAACATAACCAAGGGACCTATCTTGATATATCCAATGAACCGATCGAAGTAAGTTAATTGATATGTCGTGATTTTTGTAATAACATAAAAATAATATTAGTAATAAAATAAGTTGATTGGATATGATTATATATTTAAATGCAGATGGGATGACAGAAACTCAACAGTAATACCAGATGAAGAAGTGTTCTACACAATAGGGTTCTTGAACTCAAGTGGATTCGATGACTGGAAAAGGTTTGATGAACAAAATGAAGAGATCTTAGAATATTGTGGGAAATCAGGAATTGAAATCAAACAATATCTCCCTCATTACAAAACACAAACACAATGGATCCAACATTTTGGTTCCAAATGGACAACTTTCCAACACAACAAATTCAAGTTTGACCCTAAGCATATTCTCTCTCCGGGACAAAAAATTTTCAATTCCTGAAATTTATTATTGTTATTATTACTATTATTAATTTTTTTTCTTCTCAGTGTAAGAAAAAAATATATATAGTCAAGATTAAAAAAAAATATATAGATTAGGTTTTTTGTTGATGTTAAACTATATATATAGTATATTTATGGCATTATTGTATCTATTCAGTGCTAAATTATCATTTAGGTAAAGTTTTAATTGAGATGTACTCTTCACTTTAAGATTGAAAGTTGGAATTTTCCCTAAGAGAATACATTATTCTGTTAAATATTGAGTTGTTCATTACTCCTATATAATGTTTCCTTAACCCTTTAGTGAAGTAATTTTATAGCTCAATGTTATGCGTGCTTTACGCCAATCTTATGCTAATAAACATGTTTAAATCGTTTAAATATATGTGTGAATCGAACTTTAAAGAAGTCAAAAATATTATGCATAAAATTGAATTTTGTGTGTAATAATATATAGTAGATTGAAGGTTTTCAATTTTGTGGTTATTATAGGTTTGTAAATTTAAGAAAAAACATCAAATTAGTCGATAGTCTATTACGCACTGTTGGGCTATTTTTGTGTTATTTGTATTAGACCCAAAGATGAAAGACGATATAGGTAGAGGACGTGAAGCCCACAAAGAAGGAAAAAAATATCTTCTTGAGTTAGGTTAAATGAAGGATGGAGAAGAGGCTACGTCTCTAACCTTCTTTATTACTCTTGGTTTGGAGTCTTTAATTAGAAAAACAATTACCCACTTCTTCTTTTCTAAATGGAAAACGAAAGTAAAGATAATTTCTTTCTACATACGAATTCTCTCAACTTTCTTTATCTCTGTGAAATTAAGTTGTCAACAATGGAGATTTCTAACATGCATAAAATGGAGGTGAAGAAGCAATAGAAAAAATGCACAAAGATCTAATGATAAAATCTTTAAGATGTCACGTTTACGAGAACTTTAATCTTTATACTAAACCTTGAATTTTCATTTGATATAAATTTCAAAGTTTAGGAATGACACTTTAAACTTTATGGAAAACTTAACTCCAAACTTTATTATTAAATGGATTGAAATTAATTTTGTTAAAAAAAGCTAGTAGTTTCTTGTCAAATCAGTAAAGATCTTTAAAGATTTGAAATAGAAATAAACGTTTTGAACATGAAGGTTAATATGTCGAATTAGCTGTGCTTTTATTATTATTTTTTCTTTTGTTTATAAAAATTAAATAAAATTAAAATTGGGCAGGTTGTTACCTATAAGACGACGTAAAAGTATATCATTTATTCCATTTTAAAATTTTTAGTTTTTTCTTTAATTCATATTATGGAATTATATGATATCGTTTATGAAAAAAATTGCACCATGTCCCAAAGTTGAGCTTGGTAATTTGGTCTAGCAGTGATTGAAGTTCAATGGACAAACATAAATAACAATGATAGATCTTTGTTGATAGAGTTTTCGTGTTTTTTGGTTTTTATTTTATGTTCATTTCTTATATTTTAAGGTCTAGTAGTACGAATGTATTTGTTAATTATTACTGTTTCGTATTTTTTTTATTATTATTATTTGTATAAAAAGGGATTTTTTTCTTTTATAATAATCTCTTTATTTCCGTTTCTCATTTCTTCATATTATAGTTTAAATATAATGTAGTAATATAAGATAAAAAAACATATCAATGCCTTAAAAATATAAAATACAATTATTAAAAACTCACACATTTCATAAAATCAAACTGAGCAAAGATAACACAACGGAGATTCACGACCAACGATGTACCATGTTAGGTGGAAGTGCATTTTATAGTTTTTGAAATACAACTTTAATTTTTAGAAACGTTTCTTAAATTTTAGGGACAATAAACAAAATTAGTTATCAAACAAATTTGTTTATTTACAAATATTAGAAATAGAAATGGAAGATTATCAAACATACCGGACCCCTCAAACACAAACTATGTTACATAAATCAAGTTGCCAAAAAACATGGTACGTGGGGCATTTGAAGATCATGCAAATTAGGGTTAGCCGTTTAACACAAATTGGGGCATCAAATGGTTTTATTATCCAAAATGTTTTATTATTTTTTAATAATTACATAATATAAAGTAAATAAACATGAACTTTGCCGACAAACTTCAAGACTTGATGTTAACATCTAGTTGAGTGAGACAAAATGTCCGATGGATAGTTTGAAAATGAAACCAATAATATGAAAAGAAAATTTCATCTTGGGGAAAAGTATAAATCTTTTATGGTCATTTATTAACTGTCTCCCTCCAAAATTCAACTTTTATTTATGGTGTCTTTTCACATCTATCGGCAAATCAAATGTATACTTTTATTTATTTTTAACGTACTTAAAAACATTTTTTTTAACATTAATGATGAAAATTTATTAGCGGTGTACGAAAAAAAATTTCGTTGAACTTTGAGATTTAACGTTTCGTTTAAAAAAAATCCATGATCTACCTATACACAAACTTTCTAATTTAAGATTTGATAAGCCATACAAATTTTAATTTTGTTTTTTAGGAGAATTAGAGAAAATGATAAAAACGAAAATTTCGACGTAGAATAAGATTTATGACAAAAAAAAATTATTGGATAGAAGGTACGGCCGTGACCCATATAAACACGGGCTAAATAATGTTTATGGGCCTTCGATTCCGTCCAGCCCACTTTCTTGAATAGAAGGCTGGTCATTGTCCAGCCTCTCAACCAAATGGGCTTTAATATAAGCGCCAAGGCCCATTCATATCCAATTGATATTCTTTGTTACGTGTCGTGCAGTGAATTAATTTAAGGACCCTTTGGAAATATAATTAATAAGAAATAAGAAAATATCAACTTCGTTCTCTCTCAATTGGTAGGATTCTTGAGATAACACCATTCTACAAAAATTACATATATAACAAAGTATATTTGTGATAGATTTTATTGTTCATATCACTTATATAATCTATTACTAATAGATTTAAAGAGCTGAATATAAATTTTGCTATTGAAAATCTTGATCCTCATAAGTCTTTTGCACAACACATTACGTCGGTGCTATTATGACTATTGCAAGCATGCGAGAAGGTTACAACCCCCAACTTATCAAGTCTGATCTTTTAACTCTGACAATAAAGAAGACTTTAGATAAATCAACAACAACATCATTCAAGTTGAATTTGAAAATTTTATATATTTTAATTCATTTTACTGTATTTAAAAATATCTTATTTTATAAGAAAAGTAAGGTATGTACCTTGTTCTTAAACAAAACTATTACATTTAATATTAAATACTCTTAAAAAACATCAACTAACTGCAATATTACCATCACCTTTCAATGAACACAAGGTGTGACGATATCTAGTCACACTGCAAAGTTAGAAATAAAAATTCAATTTTGTTTAGCTCAGTGTTGTTGGTTTTGATGTGCGACCCTTTCTAGAAGTATACCATTAATTATCACAATACCATATTAGTTTTTCCATTAAGTATGTTTAAACATTTTAAATTGCACACAACCCATCGTTTTAAAATTAAGAATCATTTTGGCCAAGACATAATTTTAATTTTAAAAGAATTAAAATATTTCCCACACAATTTTGAGTTAACTTCCTATTTCGTCAAAATACTAATTTTTCTTCTTTATTGTATCATAAATTTTAATAATTCAAAGCTCGAATGACTTAATTAAACTTATAGTTAAATTAAAAGTTGAAATTAGTTTTTAGTTTGATTTTTTTAAAAAAAGAAAGAAAAAAGAAAATTAGCATCCTTAAAAGAAGCACGAGGGAGAAAGGGAAGATTAGTTAAATGTATGGACCCCACATTTCAAACCCTCGCGAATGTGGACTTTGACCAACTCGACTACTACTTTTCTTCCCATCATTTTCATACTTTTTTTTAATAATAATAATTAAAATAAAATAAAAGGAATAACTCAAATTTGACCTCACTAAGTTCATGTTATATCACCTTGGACCTAAAATTTTAAATTCATCCACACAATAAATCTTCTAATTTTAACTTTTAATTATATTTTCCCTAATTTACTCATTAATTAATTAAACAGAAGAAAATAATGTAAAAATATTCCTAAACTCATCACTTTCAATAATTTTTTTTTTAAAAAAAAGGTTTTCCTAGTGCATAAACTAAACCAGTAATCATTAAATAATTTTCAAAACTCATATACATTAAAATAATTAGATTATCAATTTTAAAAAAGGGAGAGTTCTAATTTCGTGTTCCATATAAGAATTTCTTTTAATTACAAGGGTTGAGCAAAGATTTATTAGATAGTTAAAGCCTAATTCTTTTGAAATTTGAGTTACGGTTGTAACATTTATCAAAACGGAAGAATAAACTCGATAAACTATAAAGTTTGGAGTTAAAATTTATA
This sequence comes from Cucumis cinereus, assembly GCA_037974625.1. Classification (NCBI taxonomy): domain Eukaryota; kingdom Viridiplantae; phylum Streptophyta; class Magnoliopsida; order Cucurbitales; family Cucurbitaceae; genus Cucumis; species Cucumis cinereus. The sequence goes on from JBBPDJ010000019.1 coordinate 15,691,745, forward strand.
CAACAAAAGTACTTACACACAAAGTATTTAACAAGATTTTTAAAAAATCTACCGACCTAGGAAGCACTTTTCAATTTTCAATTTTATATTTGATAAGTCATTAATCTATTCAACAATTTTTTTTTTAATTCATCAATCTAGAAACACAATAAATTAAGTTAAAGGTTTAGATTCTAACTTGAATATAAAAATTAAATTTTATTATAATAGACCATTGAATTTCAAAATTTTCAAATATATGCCACTGGGAGGAACCTATTTAACATAAAATTGAAAATGGAGATGTTAATTAATTTAGAGTTTGGACCATAAATAAACACAAAATTAAAATGAATTTTTATGGACAAAACCGAATTATAATAAAATAATTTAAAAGAAGAAAAGTGGGGAATATATGGTTTAATTTTCTGTGGCTGCTGAGCTTCCTGTGTTTTTCAGCTTCTTACTTCTGTTCTCTCTTTTCTCTGTCATATTCCTTATTGTCAACTTCCCCAGTTGATCCTTTAAATTTCTTACATTATTTCTCCTTCTTTTAATTAATTCAAATAATTAATCAATTTTGTGTGTATATGGACATTGTATTTTCCCTCAATCAGGATGCTCGAGCCTCCTTCTTGCATTCCATTATGCAATCTTTTCATTCCAATTACATTTGCCTTTGGTCTTATTTACCCCATCCTTCCAAGTACTATTATTATTTTCATTTTTCTTTTTTTTCTTTATTATTCATTGGAATAATATTAATATTTTATATTTTATGTTTTTAGTTGTTTATTGAATCTTGATGGGTTGTATCGGGAGGATGATGATGGTGATCAGAAGAAACAACCCAGCACTTCTTCAGGAAGTTATCAACGAAGTCTGTTCAATGACTATACACAATTGATACTTAATCTTGAAAATAAGTAAGTTTTTTTTTCTGTATTTAGAAAATATAATTATCATAATTGTTAGATTTATTAAAAAATTTAAATTATGAACTCACTTACAGCACTGTCCCTGGTCATGCTTTCAAGAACAAAATTTCATTTTTAGAGGTTCACGAATCTGTGCTTCTAACCCACTCTTCCTCTCAAATCCAAACCCAATTTTATGCCGTAAGTGCAAGTTAATTTTATGCTAAAATTGATCATAATTTATTGTTTTTTATTTTTTTAATTTATTTTTTCTTGCAGGCAGCTGGGATTAAGGTTAGTTGTTGTTGTTAACTAATTTGGGATATGAATTATGATCTTATCCCAAAATATGAACTTCTCGTTTAGATCACATGGGATCATAGGCTCATTAATTAAATTAAGACTCTCTAGCTCGTATTTTGTTTGATTCATTTCCTCTTAAACTGTCTAAAATTAGTTTAAAAATCCAAAAATGAAATAAAATATCTAATATTTATTGTGATTTATAAGTAATTAGCTTAATATTGTAGGGAAATGTGGCGTCGAACTCTCTCTGATCTTGTTGGTTGATTAATTAGATTTAAAATACCAATTTAGACCCTAAAGTTAATTTGTTCAAATTTTAGTGCATTTACTTTCAATAAATCATAAGTTTAATTTTCAGTACTATATGTAATTGTTTTCTATAGTATTCTAACTATAAAATTTTTGAAGATATATTCATATGAAAATTATTATTATTTAATCAACTTTGCTAAAAATTCATTTTTGAAGAATTCAATTTAAGATTTAACACTAAAGTTGAACCGAGACAATTTTAAACTTTAATTATTAACAATGGCAGAGCGTTGTTTTCATGGGTAGCAGCAATGGAGAAATAGAACTTGGCTTTTCAGAGGTAAACCCTAAAACTAAAGTTCTTCATCAAATATTAGGTTTAATTAAAGGAAAATAAAAAAAGAAAAGAAATTTTCAGGTAAAAATGGTAGAGAAGATGAAACAAAAAAATCAAATATTATTTCCTGCTTGGGAAGAAGTTTCATCAGTAATAATGGCTTCTTCATCTGAACTTCCGCCCAATATTCCATCTTCCCTTTCTCCCAAATCTCCATCCATCGAAGAGTTCCCAGAAAGCCCTTCATTACAATTTTACAACGATCTTTCTAAGATATTATTGCTTCCGCTACCGCCATGTTTGCCGTTGTCGAGAGGTTCGAGAGGGAGTGCTTTTGAGGAATATAACGTGAAGAAGGCGGTGGCAGCGATGGCAGACGAGAATCGGAAAAGGGAAAGTTTGATGAAGAAAGGGATAGTGTTTTATAGAAAGTTGAAGAAAATGAGGGTTGGAGAGAGAAGAATAATAGAGGCGGCTAGGCGGCCATCGTCGGCTCAATTAATTCATATGATGGCGGAGAGGAGAAGGAGAGAAAAACTCAATGAAAGCTTTCTTGCTTTGAGATCTATTCTTCCACCCCAAACTAAGGTTAGTGTCTTACTAAATCCTTCATTTTTTTTTTCTTTTTCAAATTATTATTTTTTATTTAAGTTTTTCATCTCTTTTGTTTCAAGTAAATATTTGAATTTTTAGCTAAATTAATTCTTCATGGTAATTTCGATTTTGTAGAATAAGATTGATTGTTTTGATGACTCTTTTAACACAAAACTAATAAAAGTATACAACTAAAGTTTGAGTACCCAAAGAAATGTATATTTTAACTTATATCACAAGTAAATATTAATACAAAATTACAATACAATTTCTTTTCTGAAATTAATCAATATATAGTATTTTGGATGCATATTTATGTTATTGTTATTATTTGGTTAATGAATTTACGTACGTAGAACCATAAATTATCGGTATTGGCAACAACAAGAGAATACTTGACCAAATTGAAAGCACAAGTTTCAGAACTTAGCCATAGAAACCACATGCTTCTACAAGCTCAGGATCTTCATATCACAACACACGACCAATCAACCACTTCCACCTCATCCCTTAACGAACGGTTTACCATTAAGGTTTCCTACCCGCCGCCGGGATCAACGGCGGATGAGACCATAGATTTGGAAATAATGGTTAGAGGCGATGGTCCGTTAATGGCGGATATTGCAATTCGCGTGCTTCAATTCTTGAAGACTATTGCCAATGTGAGGGTAGTTTTGTCATTTCAAGCTAACCATAACACCGCTCCTTCTCCTCGTACCCGCCTCGGCTTTAGGTTTAGCCTTCAGGTTTGCTTCATTTTCCTTCATTTTTACAAGTGCTTCCTTCCTTTCCATTACACTGCTTTGAAAATGGTAGATTTATTGGATTTTTTAGTCATCAAATAACCCATGAATTTGAAATTTTTGAACCTATCCACCTTTTAGTCTAAGATATATGTCCTCAACTAAATGAATTATGTCAAATGAGCAATGTCTAATGATGTTATTTGTATACATTTATAACAAACATGATGTAAATTCTTAAATTTTGTAACGATTTTTCAGAATATGTGACAAATTTGATTTTGAATAAATTAAAGTGAAATAATATATATTATAAAATTGGCTTCCATTGAATTGTTGTCAATTTGATGGATTCCTAGTCGAATCAATTAACTTTATTAAACTTAAGCTCTTTAAAACTACTTCCTGGAACCCTAAAAAAAAGTCGGAAATACTTTTTGAAATATACATTTATAATGAATAAATAGATAAAAAGGGAGAAAAAAAGTGATGGATTCTTTATATTATTGTTTATCTTTTTCCCTTTTTTAGGGTGGCGAATGGGACGAGTCGGCCTTCCTGGAAGCAGTGAGAAGAATTGTCTCTGACTTACCATCACCATGATATGAAAATAAACCATAATTGACGAATCACGCTTCTACACGTGTAAACGCATATATCATATTCTTGGGCGACACTTCATCATGCTCGATCCTGCTTCAACCTTTTTCAGCCCTTGTTATTCTTAGATATTCATCCCGATCAGTCAATTTTGTTGTACCCACACATTTATTAGAAATTTTGAATACAAAGTACAAATTTTGGTTATTGAAACATATCAACGAAACTGTTTGGGAGATTGGAATACAATCAAAATTATGGATTTAGGGTCGTTGGAATGAGTAGAAAATCGAGAACAAAACAAAAATTAAATCATGTGAAAATGGAGTTAAGCTGAAAATTGTAAGAAGCATTAAATAAATTTAGTGTTACAAACTAAATTCAAAACGTTCGATCCAAATGTGAGCTTGAAATTAAAACTCTTTACAACCACATTCTACCTAAGCATGTCCTAAGGACTTATTTTGTTTTTTCTCTTTTTTCTTTGTTTGGAAAATATTTCATTTAATAATATTAGATGTTTGAATTCTAGGATATCTTAAAGAATGATGTCGCGTTCTCATTTTCAACATGTGCCCACCGAACCCCTATTGTTTTTCTATGAGGAATCTTGTACTCTATTTTCTGTTTACATTTTTCAGACCAATTATTCTATTTAGATATATATATATATATATATATAAAGACTACTTGATAAATGTTACCTGTGAATCTTCAATTTTCAATTAAATTAATGTGACTGTGTAATGGGATTGGTAAAAATGTTGTGGCAAGGTATAAGGATATTTTACACATATTTAGTAATACATAAATAAATATGTTGACGTTTAACGTGTATATGCAAATATAAAATGTCTTAATTAGTACTTTATACTTATATTATTATTAATGATCTATTGTAAACCTTTCTAGCCTATACAAATACAGATAAGTCATTTTGATCCTCATAAAAAATATATATATAAAAGAAAAAAAAATCTTTTGATGCTATAACATAAATGGGGTCAACATTATTCTGTTTTTTTTTTCCTTCTTGCTAAAAGTAATTAAAGTATATAATATTAGTTTATAAAAATAAAAAATAAAGACTCATCAGTCAGTTATGGTCGTGGTTACTTAAATAATAAGGCATTATATAAAAAATATGCTTGAAAATTTGCAAATAAATAAATAAACATAACAATAAAATAAAAATATATATAAATAACCACACAAACTTTTTCACGTTAATCCTTGGTAGTTTGATTATAGCAATAATTAATGAGATAATTGATGAAATTGGAAGTTAGAGAATTTGATTGCAATAATTTAATATTATCCACTTGAAGGAATGATAGATATTGCAGAGAGACTTCACATGTCTGTGAACAATTATCAACTTATTGATATTCATTTCAATGTGAAAATTGAGTAGTGGTTATGAAATGTGAGAGAATTAGTCCCAAAACAATGGTTCTCTAAATTCTTTTCCAATCTTAGTTTAATTCAAATACAATTACATCTTTATGAATGGTTGGGTCCCACCCAAGTCCTTCAGAAACAACAAGGAAGGAGGTATTTCATTAAATTTTTCCACAAGCTTTTGTATTTGAATTGATGATTGATTTTTAGAAACACTTTTGAACTTTGTAGACAGAAAGTGGGTCAGATACCAATTATGAAGATTCAAAGAGATCCATAAAAATAGTACATCCAGGAGAAGAAAACATTTGAGTATTTTGACCTTCTAATATCAAACCTTGAATCTTTATATTTAATGTTGGTGTGGATGAGTAATACAATCTTATGAACCATATTAAGAAAATTAGGAACCTAGAAATTTTTCCTTATTAGCATCCTAAAAGGACATATGGGTCAAGAGGACAAGATAAATTATGTGTATTATAAACTTGATATTAAGGAGAAAAAAAAAGGATATTGCTGAGACCATAAAGCAAAAATTAATTACTCTAATCATATGATATGAAAATTCTAGGTTTATAGATTCATATACATTGATATACTTAAGCGTAGCACGGTTAGTTAAAAACTTAAAATACATATCATAGTCTCATAGTCCAAAGACCGAACTCAAAATAATAATAGCTGTGGTAAGAAACTCAACAGAGCTGTTGTGAATCAGAAAGGCATTCCCACATTCCACAACTTCTTCCAAATTAATCAGTAAATCTTAGAAAAATGCCCAACAATTTAATAAGATGTGATTATGGAATAACACAAAGTTGATCAATTATACAGCTACTCAGACTTACAAATTAAGTAATGCTGCAATGCAAAATCGGCATTTTCGGATGAGCAGCCTCAGACTGGCATTCTGACTTTCTAAAATCTCCATTGTCAACATTCTATCCTTCATGAAAAATGGCTGATATTTACATGGGTAATCATCATCCATCATTGGAACCACAAAAGCACAAACTAAAAGATATAAAAATGTGGTAAGGGGACCCAAAACTTTGTGCCTGGTGAAACTCTGATAGCATTGGCATAGAGAGAGGAGGAATAGATCTAGGATAACAAGGATGGAAATGCTTGAATTCACAATTACAAGGGCATCCACAAGCTCATACTTCTACAGCAGTAACTACATCTTCATCCGTAGAATCGGATGGCGTGATAATATCTTCTTGGAGACTTCCTTCTGTTTCATCTCCATTCCGTGGCTTACCCATTTCCACATCGAGTAGTTTCTCCCGAAGTTTCGTAATTAGTTCTTCTCTAGCACCTTCATTCTCTGACAGAAAAGTTTTCAAGGCCTCTTTGCCGTGGAAACTTCGACCATTAAAGCTATAGAATGCAGCTGCCTTGGACATGAATTTATATTTCAGCCCCAAATTTATAATCTCAGACTCCTTACATATACCTTTTCCAAACTCGAGCTCGAATTGAGCAACCCGAAATGGAGGAGCAAGCTTATTCTTCACCACTTTTACTTGAACTTGGCTTCCTATCGCCTGCAATTGAATATACAACAATGCATAAATTAATATACGCATAAAAAATGCATTTACAAAGTATCCAGATTTACTAGCAAATTAATGTTTTATACCTCTTCCCCCTTCTTGACAAGACCTATTCTTCTAATATTAAGACGCACCGAGGCATAAAACTTTAATGCATTGCCACCACATGTAACTTCAGTTGGACCACCAAATCCTCCAAAAGTTGAAAGCTTTGATCTTACCTAGAGACACATAGTGCAATATTACTGAACTCTAATAACTAAATAATCGATGCCACCACCATGCAGAAAATCACAGTACATTGCTGAGACAGTTGAGAAATGAAATAAGACCTGATTAATAAATATTAATACAGTTTGTGATAGGGATAAAGAATGGCTCAATTTGCGAAGTGCTTGGCTCATGAGTCTAGCCTGCATAGCCATGTGGGCATCACCCATCTCACCATCAAGTTCACCTTTAGGCACAAGGGCAGCTACCTGTCACAGGCAATCACAGTTTTACGATGTACCAAAAAAATAAGGTTAAACTCACTTCAACATATCAATGAAACTGTTACTGTTTCCTATACCCGAAAATAAAAAAGAAACATTAAACATATGAAAATAACAAATTTCCAACTGTTCTCTTTAAAACAGTTTGCATCATACTCACACTGTCAACAACAACAACATCAACTGAACCACTTCGGATTAGGGTATCCACAAGACTAAGAGCTTGTTCACCACAGTCAGGTTGAGATAGGAGGAGGTTCTCAGTGTTTACTCCGATAGCCTGAGCGAGGGCTGGATCAAGAGCATGCTCCGCATCAACAAAGACACAGCAACCTGCATTAAAAAGACCAAAGCAAATTACTCCAGCATTATGTTTGTGTGTGATACAGTTATACTTTGAAATTACACCTCCAAACCTATCTTTTATTGTTGAACAAAAAACATAAGTTAACGTGAATAGGTCTCTTCCCCAGAGGAATTTATAATAAAAATATAAACAGTTCTAGCGTGTCTGATATGAAAAAGGTCTAAGAATAAAATGAGCAAAACAAAGGCCAAGAATACTGTATGCATAACAATAACTAAGAAACATAAAGTCAGCTATATGGGTCAAGGCACATAGCCAAAATGCTGTCCTTAAAGAAGGCATACCATGTGCACTGAGTTATTAGGCACTCCACTCCAAGATACAACTCCTTTCAAAAAAAAAAAAATTGTGTGCATCAGCAACTAAACTATCTTACAAATCCCGGTTGACATGTATGCTCAATGGAAAGAGAATGTTTTGTAGAAAGGACTTTAATAGAAGAAATTTCAGCACTTTTCTCTTTCCTTGAGCACAGAAGTTAATAGAAATCTGTAAGAGAACTTAGATGTACACAAGCTTCCTCAAAGGGAGTGGTATCGTGGGAGTGGAGTGCCAAATAACTCAATGCAAACAGCACGTCGTCTCTATGAACAAAATTCTGCAACTTACCTAGACCAAATAAACCCTATTACACTGATTAATATTTTTATATTTGTTGGTTGTTCTTATTTTTCTGATTCTATAGTATTCCTGCCCATTTATTTTGAGTATTTTTTCCAACATAACCAACAAAATGACCTAAACGAATTACAAATACATGCGGAAGCCAGCTTCAGATTATAACTTTCTGTGGGAGCAAATGTGCTCATTCAATTTACTTGCTTATAGACAGAATGAGCACATCAACTTATCATTTAAACAGTACCTCCTTGCTTCTGGGATTCCGCGATTACATGCAGTGCAAGAGTTGTCTTTCCAGATGCCTCTGGACCATAAATCTCGATAACACGACCCTATAAAGATCTAATGAAGTTATATCACAAACATGAAACACATGCATGATATATCAATATTCTTTTTTCAAGAACCATTTACAAATACATGTTTTGAGGAAAGGAGCTACATAAAGAATTCTAAAACAAGTGAAACGGCCATCCAAATATATGTGATTAAGAAATGCTTCAACCTCACCAAGACATCATAAAGAAATGTAAAAATACCTTAGGAAAGCCACCAACTCCTAGAGCTATATCCAAAGCAAACGAACCTGTGGAAATCACAGGGACATTTTTAGATGATGCAGAACGGCCAAGCCACATGATAGACCCCTTTCCAAATGTGGAAGTTATCTGATCCAAGGCTTGTTGTAAGGCCAGCTCTTTCTTAGACAATTTCTCTTCAGAAGAATCACTCCCATCTGATGACTTTGACTTCCTTCTACCTTCAAGATTGATTGAACATGGATAAGTCACATTGTAATGAACAAAATACATAATCTATACCTTCTCTAAAAGGCCGTGAATCAACGAACTAACGTTTTTTCAAACAAAATAGTCTAAAAATTTCCAACATTCGGTTTCACAACAAGTTCATCACAACCATGTTTGAACGAACGTAATCAAAGCCAATATTTCGCACCTTTGGTTGAAAAACTACATATTTGAGTAGACGTTCCCAATATGCCTCTCCTGTAGCCCTGCAAAGAAGGAAAGCAGAAACTCAAACCAAAAGAAGTAAAAGCGAAATTAGCTAAAACTATTTTATCTCTAATCCTTCTTTAATTAAATAAGAATGGCTCACTCTAAATTGTAAACAGAGTTAAGATAATCAGAGTTAAGATAATCAGTGGCCACAACAAACGCATATACCAAGAGTTCTACAGTGAAACAAATAAGATTAACGGTGTAAGTGAATGAGACCTCGCGCTGAAAAAGAGAGCGCCCAAGAAAAGATGCATTTCGAATGAGCCTCGCCATTAAACCTCTTTAAAACCTCCAGGGACGAACAAAAGAGCAACCTCAGACTAAAAAACGGAGAACTAACTCGAATAAGCAGCAACTGAAGAAAGAAGAATGAGTTTCTGAGCTGCTAGAAGCCATATGCACGAGTAAGTATGAAATGGAAATCGAAACACAAAGAAGAAGACAGGGTGACCATTTAAGAATATGCACTGAACTCTTCCATTTTAGGGTTCATTTTATTTTTCTTTTTCTGTTTGGTTTCTTTTTCTCACTCCTAAAGCGGTTTTCCCTCCCTTTGCGTAGAAGGATGATTGGGCCTGAGACTTGTGATGGGCTTGAAGCTCGTCATTGGGCCTATTATTATTAAATACTTGTACGATAGTTATTGACTAAATAAATAACTAAATTTAGAGTCCACCAAATAAATAACAAAATTTATTGTTTAAATTAATAAATAGTCAAAAAAATTAATTATAAAAATAACAAAATAAATTAAATATTATCAATTATAAATTACCAACAAAAATACTTCTAACTAATTTAAATTCAAATCCTAACCTCTAATATTTTTTTATTATTAATTTATTATAAAAATAAATTTAAAATTATTTAATTTGATTATACAACCTCCTAACAAATTAAAAATTAAAATTAAAATCAAAACCAAAAGTAAAACAGATAATTTTTAAACCTTTTTCTTCTTTCTTCATTTTGCTTCGTTTTTACTGTTTTCTTTTTGCGGCTTCATTCTTCTCTACTTCCATTTTTATTTTTTATTTGTTCTTGCTTCCTGACTTTTTTTTTTTCTTTTTCATTTATCAAATTTTCTTCCATATTCTTTTTTAATAAAAATTTTATGTCTAATAAAAAATATAAACAAATAAAAAAGAAAAACTTATTCTCTTACGAGAAACAAGAACGATATAATATCAAATAAAAATTACTTGATAAAAAACTAGAAAAAAGAGTTAGCATCTACCATAAAAAAAAAATGAAGATGAGCTAGAACAAGAAGCTAGAAAAAATAGCTATAATGAAAAAATATTAAAGAGAAAACTATTTAATGAGAAGTATAAAAACGACCCAAGAGCTAGAAAAATAAACTATAAAAAGAAACTAGAACAACTATTGGTGGACAAAATGGTAAAAATGCATTTTCGATCAAGTTTCATTTTGGCTCCTAAAAATTGATCACTCTAAAAAAGCTCAGACAGGACCAGTCCAAAAAAACATATTTCTAAAACCTCAAAACATACCAATCTTTTTTAAATCTCAATCATTTTTTAAATTAGATTAGGATTCAAAATTAACAAATAAATCATACATCTGCTGCTTTTAAAAGGGAAGGCCCAAAATTAGTTGTATTATAAGTTTTGTATTCTATTAAAATTAGCAGTTTATAAAGGGTTACATATTGGCTTTGTAAAGATTAGTAGGCAAATGATCTATCCATGGTAAAAGAGTTACAAAAGTTGGTCAAGTTTAGGGTTCAGTAATTTGAGAAGAATGAAAAATTAAGATATAAATTAATACAATAACAAGTTTAGGAAAAATGTTAATTGCAGTAAGTTATAGTTTAATTAATACACACCTTGTTTGGATAGGTAGAAAATACATGGGCTACAATCCGAATAAAGCCCAGCCCAAATACCATTTAATATTAAAAATAATTAAATTAGATTATTTTTGTTCGCCCAAAATTCGGCGCGGCTGGGAAGTTGCTTATAAATGGAAATAAATGGAAAGGGTGTTAGGTCTCGAACAAGTGTGCGACGGTATTTTAAAGGTCGGCCACGTTGAGGCGGCCCTTTTCACTCCTTTTTCCTCGCTCGTATTCAATCTAGGGTTTTAGGTTTCCAACTTCTCTTCCTCCCATCACTATTCTCAATGAGTAACAACAAGGACAACTTCAATGTCTCAGATCTCGGTTCTGGTATTCAAATTCTTCCTCTCTTTTCTTTATCGATTTTCCGATTTTTTTTTCATGAACTGACTTCGTCTTTTTTTTTCTTTTTTTATAAAATTTTTAAGCTCTCAATGAGGAGGATCGAGCAGGGCTCGTCAACGCTCTTAAGGTACTTCAATTGATTCTCTTATTCTTTTCTAGAATAAGAATATATTCTTTCTTCGCACTATTTAGTACCAATGTTTGGTTTTATTGCATTTGAATTCCCGTTTCCATACTTGTTTAGTCTAAAACATTAGTTGATAAGATATTCTGGAGTTTGGTTTTGGCCGTGATTGACTTTACTTAGGTTTTTGATTCTTTGCAGAATAAGATACAGAGTCTTGCTGGGCAGCATTCCGATGTCCTTGAGAATTTGTCGCCCGTTGTTCGTAAGCGCGTTGAGGTGCTAAGAGAGATCCAGGCAAGTATAATTTTTCCTGTTGTTTGATATTTTCATTATATGGACTTATTGATTTCTTGCTTTTGCTGTTTTTGTAATTGTTTGGTGTTGACTTAGAGGAATTCTATGAATTTTCTATTGTTTGAGTTATTTCTAATAAGTTTTTCCATTCAACAGAGCCAACATGACGAATTAGAAGCAAAATTTTTTGAGGAAAGGTTGGCGCTTGAGGCTAAATATCAGAAATTGTATCAGCCACTATACTCTCAGGTGTGAATATATCCTATATTAGCCTTCATGATGTTACAATCTTGTTTAGTTGTTGATTGATTTCCGTGTCTGCAGCGATTCGATATTGTAAATGGCGTTGTTGAAGCAGAAGGAATTCCAAAAGAATCTGCCACCGGACAAGACGAGGACAAAGACGAAGCAGGTAGTTCATTACTGTCATTTGGTATGATGATTTTCTTTGTGATTTAAGTGTTTGTATTAAGTATCTCTTGCCTTTGCAGAGAAAGGTGTCCCCGATTTTTGGCTTACTGCAATGAAGAACAATGAAGTATTAGCTGAGGAGGTTTGTGTTTTCTGCTAGTTTGAAAAATTGTCTGAATAACAAATTCCGTCACCGTCTATCTTATCTTTTCGTTGCTTTATTCTAGATTACCGAGCGTGATGAAGGAGCACTCAAATACCTGAAAGATATCAAGTGGTGTAGAATAGACAATCCCAAAGGCTTCAAGCTTGAGTTTTATTTTGAGACTAATCCCTTCTTTAAAAATTCCGTCTTAACAAAGACATACCATATGATCGATGAAGATGAACCAATTCTTGAGAAAGCAATTGGGTAATTACATTTTACCTCATTGGTGGTTGAGATTCTACTTTTAAGACTGAATATGTTAGCTATGTAGTGTAAGATGACATACTATGAACTTCTTCATTACACTTACACTGAAAACGATAATCACTTGTTGGCAGAACTGAGATTGAATGGTATCCAGGGAAGTGCCTTACTCAGAAACTTCTGAAGAAGAAGCCTAAGAAGGGATCGAAGAATGCCAAGCCAATCACTAAGACTGAAAATTGTGAAAGTTTCTTTAACTTTTTTAGTCCACCCCAAGTGCCCGATGACGATGAAGATATCGATGAGGATACTGTAGGTTTATTGTCCCTTCAGCATGAAATCATTATGCATTGCTTTTACTGTCCTCTTATTTATACTCTCTTTTGTCAGGCTGAGGAGCTACAAAATCAAATGGAGCAAGATTATGATATTGGGTGAGTTATTGACATTCTTAATCTATTGACAATTGATATGTTAATTAGCAATATGCAATAGGTTGACTTGTCTATACTTGTGTGATAAAGTTGTTTCATTTATGAGACTAAGATATTGTTGAATGGATATCAAGCTTTGGGTGGATTCTGTTGTCTTTAAATTTGTTTATTCTTTCCCTTAGGTCAACCATTCGAGACAAGATTATCCCCCACGCTGTCTCATGGTTTACAGGGGAGGCCATTCAAGATGAGGAATTTGAGGACATGGACAATGAGGATGAAGACGATGAAGATAATGATGATGAAGAGGATGATGACGAAGATGAGGACGACGACGAAGATGATGACGAAGACGAGGATGAAGATGAAGGAAAGTCAAGGAAAAAGGTATGTCAATTTTGTTTTTAGTTTGATCTGGCCTGTTTTTGTATAGATTCTTCTCCATTTTGTATTAGTATTTAGAATCAGCTGTCTTTTTAACCTTCTTCCATTGGATTGGGTTTTGTGTTGGCGTGGAAGCAGCCCTCAGCTGGGAACAAGGTACACTTTCAATCTATTGTTGAACAAATGTCCGACCATGAACACCTTTGAACACTCGTTTATCTTACATACTATTGTTGTAATTTTGTTTGGTAATGTACAGAAGGGTGGAAGAGCAGCAGGTGGGGATGGTCAGCAGGGGGAGAGGCCTCCAGAATGCAAACAGCAGTAGAAATGAATTCAATTGGTCGGTGAGACTGTCTTGTGGTCGTCGTCTTTTGATAGTTCGCCGTACAAGTAATTTTTGGTTGGAAAGAGTGAGGGGAGGGAGGGGCTAGGGGAACGAACGAGTTTGCAGTTTTCTATGGGTTCTCTCTATTTGTCTATGATTTTTACTTCAAATTTTTCTTCCATGTATTCTGGTACTTAAAAGGGGATTTAGGAGAGTCCATTCCCTTTCCTTTATGATTATTATTATTATTATTATTATTTTTTCTTGAAATTTGTCGCTGGCTTGTGAAGAGGATGGGGTTTTTTTTGCTGTGCTGCGTCGTCTGTTGGGGAAGTTGGGATTAGTTTCTATGTGAAGTTATATTTATTGAACCTGTTTTACAACATGTTGCTTTTATTTATATATTGACATCTCTTTTAGTTTTAGTATATAGCTTGCTTTTTTGCCTCTTTACTTGAGTTTCGACTTTCAATTCATCCAATCCACCCTCTTGTTATCCGTTATTTGGCTCACTTGTTGGATCTTTTTGAAATTGGATATTAATTTAATATTTCATTAAAGAAGTTTAATCCGTTTACTCCGCACTCTACTTGAATTATATATTATAATATTTTTTTGAATATATGTCGTAATTATTATTTGACCACGCAAAACTAATTGATATAAGATTGCTATCTTTACTTTTAATTTGTTTTAATAAAAGCAATGAATGATGATTGGTAAGGGATGTCATCATGTTTCGATTTTTTAAAGCAGCTTAACTTGGTTGCAGTTAATATATACACAAAAATAATAATTTTGAATTCACCGAACTCAAAATAATGTGAGTTTGTGATAGCTTCATTGCGATAGAGATGGTCGTGGCCATATCAGCAATACCGTAGTAGTATATCGCTTTATTTTTTTAAAAAAGGAAATTATATTTATATTTTAAAACCTTAAAACAGAAATAGTGTATGTCTTTATAAATAGGATAGATTTCACCTTATCGAGTTTAATAAATACTTGAAATTAAATAAATTGATAAAGGTTTTATATTTGTGCAAATTACTAAATCCTCTTATTTTGTTTCTCATGTTCTATATATTAAGACGGATCTAAATATAATTTGAATTTGTAGCACACTCAACAAAAGGGTCGGTTTGAAATGCTTTTTGTATATGTACACACCTAAGTCAGTACTTAACCAATTAAATTTCATAGTTTTGATAAAAATTATCCCATGTAAAGAGAATTTGGATATAGCTTGTAGTTATTGTTTGTCTCATTCATAGTTATGCAATAAATTGCATATTCATGAACTTGTGTGCAAAAGACAAATTTTGCCCCTTGAATTTTTCGAAGTACTCCATAAATAGTTGTCTTTCACAGTGAAGATTTTAGGTATTTTCGTAGTATGGGTACTCATTACATGTTCTGTTTATCAAATCAACCTCTTTTTAAAATTCAACAAATATGAAAAGATATATGTATAAATGTAAAAATATTGTGTAAACGAAGAGATCTAGTCATTGTAGCACTTAGGAATTTTCATCCCTTCAAATGTGAAAGCATCTTGGTGTGCATATCATGTCTATCCTTACCACTAAACATTCAAAAACTCTTTTCCTACAATTTAAATTTATATATTATTATGAAAGTATAAGATGTTAAAAATAGAAATTGAGGTGATCCAATGTTTGGCATAACAGTAATTAAAGTAAAGATGTGGTCCTGGAGTATAAATTCGATGTTTTAAAGGAAACGACAAATGTGAGTGTTACTTGGATAGTGGCCCAAATCCCACGTGGCACTCATGCATATTGATCGGTCCCAACGAGACCGCATCGGCCGAATTGAATTGAAGCCCTCTTTATAAAGCCAACTAGGTGATTAGTTCCCACTGGCCGTGAGCTATTCCCAAATTCAAAACCGACAAATAATAATAATAATAATAATAATAATAATAATCATACGATTAAATTTAAATTACAAGCTTTACTACCTAATTAATAGATTTCGAAGTCATTGACTGACTTTACGTTTAATATTAGTCGGTTTATGGAATTTCACAGTCCTATTAATCAACGAATCTCTAAACTTACTAAAGTACTTTTTCTTGAATATAATTTTGACTTGTGCGTAATAAAAAGGACGTTGATCGACCAATTTGATATATTTTTTAAAACAAACAATAGAATGACTAAATTTTACAACCAAAACAAAGTTAATTATCAAGAGTTTTAATTTAAACTTGTTGGATGTGTACGTAACTTAACGAGAAAAATTAAGATCAATACCTTTTATTTTTTTTTTTAAAAAAAAAACAAAATTAAGTAAATGGGTTGAGAATATGATACGTGGATAGTCTAACAAAGGATTCATTGAACACTGAATGGACAACAAATGAATCCAAAAAATTCCATCTTAAGTAACGGAAAATCTTGTGCACCCTTTCCATTTTCAGTACCAAAAATTCAATCTAGATTTATTGGAAACAAATTCTCTCTGTTTTTTTTTTTTTTTTTTTTAATTACACACACTTGAGTGAATAGATAAATTAATTAATGAAAAAATGATCCTCCCTGACGACGGTGGAAGCGGCGAGACGGTGGATGAAAAGAAGAGTCAGGTGAAGGATGAAGATGAGGAGATAGATGAAGTAAGCACGGCGGCGACGATGAACAAGGGCGGGGTTTGGGCGAAACCAATGGAAGGATTGCATGAGGTGGGGCCACCGCCGTTCTTGAAGAAGACTTATGAGATGGTGGAGGATCCGGAAACCGACCCGGTTGTATCTTGGAGTGAATCTCGTATGAGTTTCATTGTTTGGGATTCTCATCAACTCTCTAAATTTCTTCTTCCTAAATACTTCAAGCACTCCAATTTTTCCAGTTTCATCCGCCAGCTCAATACTTATGTCAGTATATTTATTTTAATTAATTATAATATATACATATATATATATATATATATGCTTTTTTAATTATTTAATTACTTTTACAAACAAAGAAAGAAGGGGGGAATAGGATATATATAATTTATTTATTTTTGTTTTTTTTGGGGTGTAGTGGTAAGTATTGGTGATGTGTGGGCAATGCAGGGTTTTAGGAAGATTGATTCTGATAAATGGGAGTTTGCAAACGAAGGATTTGAAGGAGGAAAGAAGCATTTACTGAAGAATATTAAGAGAAAAAACAAGTACAGTAAGAATTACAAGAAGCAGCATTTAGGGTTGTCCATCAAGAGTACTACTTTACAAGATTTGACAAAGCCACTATTAGTGGAAACACAACTTCTACAAACTCTTAAAACTGATAACAACATTTTAAGAGTAGAGATGTCCAAATTGAGAGAGCAGCAGCAGGACTCACACAACCAACTCACCCTCATCCAACAACGTCTTCAATGTGCCGAATCCAAGCATCAACAAATGTTCTATTTCCTTGCCAAAATGTCCACAAACCCTGCTTTTTTGTCGACACTTGGTTCACAAAACAATGCTTAGAAACAAGATCAAGCTTAGTAATGGGGACCATGAGTTTGGAAAGAAAAGGAAATTACTTGCAACTCAACCACATCAAAATCTTGCTGTCCACGTATATCAGGATGTCAATTTCCAGAATCAAGTCCAAGAAGAGCTTTTGAGCTTGCACTCTGAACTCACTGAAATCTTTCCAGAAGTTATCCAACCTGGACCCATCGAAACACCGTTCCAAGCATCGATAGACGACAGTAGACCAGAGAATACAGTTGTTGATGAAGGATTGAGTAGTAATGACTCAATTTTTTTTCTGGAACTGGAGGATCTGATCAAGAAGCCTCAAGATTGCCCCTCAGGTTATGTACAGAAACAAGCTTTCCAAGGTTTTGTTGGATCCATTCCATGACTACTTTCTTATTGAATAAATACCAAATCCCCTGCACCTATCATTCCATATAACTACCATGGTATATAAACCCATTAAATTATGAAAAATACCCCTAAACTTCGCCACAAAGTCAAAATCGTTTCAAAACTTAGTATAAATTTGATGAAATTTAGATTTAGGGGTATCATATATGATTTAAACCAATAAAATTTGATGTTATGTTATTTCATACCTTTGCAGATTTGGAGATGGAATTTCTGCAGTAAATGTGTTGTTGGGTGACAGTGGTAGGGCGTATTTGTAATTTTACTGGGAAAGTTTGTGGTTATAAATAGTAAATGGAGTTTGTTAGTTACAGGGTTTGGAATGTGAGATTTATTTATAGAATTTGGAATTAGTTTGTAAATCTTTTGATTTTCTGTTGGTGATTTAGGGTTATAATATGTATCAAAATTAGATATGATCATAACAAGAAGACTGGATTGGATGATGATGATAAAAGCAGAGGAATGGAGAATATGCTAAGTATATATGTTGAAATAAATATGTAAGTTAAATTTGTTAAATTAATATTTAAATATTTACTTTGTTTAATTTACAAATTATTTTAAAAGAAAGGAGCCAAGGTTAAGAGTTGTCTCAATAGCTGGACAAATAAAACAATCTATTTTTAGGAAATTATGATCAATTTTCAACTTATTAAAAAACAAGTCAACAAATTTAATCACAAGTTAACTATTAAATTATTTTTGTCTTAGTCCCTTTTTTGAAACAATTTATTGACATTTTCAATTGATTTTTGGATGTTAGGGACTAAACAGCTAACGTTGGAGACAAAAATAGATAACAATTACTTTTGGTGGATATAATTGATTTAATTCTTTAAATAATATTTTAGTTTTTGTATTTTTAATTCCAACAATAATTGACTTCCTGAGGTCCGTTTTAACTTTAAAATAACATATTCTCTTATGCTTCCTTTGGCATTAGGACTTCAACAGAAATGATTTCAAATTTCATAATTCTAAAAAGTAGAAATTGAATTCAAATAAGTATTTGTGTTTGGAACTATAGTGATTTAAAATCATTTAAATTTAAATTTAAATTTATTGTTTGGATAACGATCGAAATTGAAAAGGAAGTACGACGTTTTATTTTTTTTTTATCCTTACAATATTTTTTAGAACCAAAACTATTATATATATATAATATAATATAATATAATATAATATATATATATAATCCATATCTCATCCCAATCGCATTAAGATATTTCTTTCAATTTACATGTACAATCGCATCTCTTCAATATCGCATATTGCCCTCATGCAGCTAACACCTGACGTTGCTCCAACTCGCCACCATTGCTGCAAAAATTGAACCCAACGCAAGAAGTATGCTCATTGATTGACCCGACGTCAGATGCCACTCATTTTTATGTGTTCTAGGGGCAAAAGTGGAAACAAAATTTTAAAGTTAAGGTTCCTTCCAAATCCAACCATTTTGTCTTTCAATTTTTTTTCTTAAAAAACATGATTTCAAATCCTATTCCAAACACAAACTTAATTAATTTAGACTTCACAATTATGCACCGAGACGTAGACTTCTAACTTGACACATATGTTAATTTCAGGCTTTATAACTCAATTTAACATCCAAGACGGTCTATATGAATGTGAAAGCACAGATAGATGTTAAAGGGTTAAAAACCAAAAGTATATGATTTAGGCAAAGTGCACTTCAATCTTTAAATATATACAAAACAAAAGATGAGTTGAATTACGACTTTAGTTTTAGTTTTTTTTTTTTTTTAAAGAATCGGTTTATTTTAGATTAAGTGTTTTAACTTTAGTCCACTCTAGTTTATGAACTTTTAAAAAGTGACCATTTTGTTTCTTTTATAAACGAAGTAAAATAAAATATAAGGAACCAAAAACTAAAGTTAAAATTTTGAATGCACAGATGCCAAAATAAATTAAAATTTAAAACATAGAAGCTAAAATAAATATTTTAAAAAATAAAAAATAAATTAAAATATTTATAAAATATAATAAGATTTTATCTATGATAGACATTTAAACTAATTTTTCCTTATTTTATCATTTAAACTAATTTTTCTTAAAAAATATGGTGAGTAAAAAAATAGAAACACACCAAACATAGTATTTGAATTTTTAAAAAATATAGAATTGAATAAATAATAAAAAGAAAGAGGGTTATATTTTGCGTGAAAGCTCCGCGGTAATGTGGTAAGTGACGGCTGACTCACTTTTAAACACGCGTTTTCACTTTGCCTTCCACCTCCACGTCATTCTCTCACGTTCTTTATTATTTATTTGAAAAATAAAATACTATCACGTTATTTTCATGCCCCTAATTGTATCAATTAAATAGTTATCTTCATTTTTTTAAGTTCATGCCTTTAACATGTTCTTAGTTTAATTTCTTTTAATGTTGTGTCCTTATATATCTTACTCCAAACTAAACCAAGCTATTTTACCATTTACTATTCATTTGACAATGTAGAATTGTCAAAAATGGTAAAATTAATAAAATATATCAAATTTTAGATTTTATCAATTATGGACATAGACACTACATGACTACTTAATAGAGACCATAACTTTCGGCTCACTTCAACAACACTAATTCAAATTAAATTAAATGTTAATTTAAGCTTTAGAGTGTAAAGGGATGAGTACCACATCGATGCAAGTAAGTCCTTGAACTTTTCAATCGGTACACAAAGTTAAAAAAATAAAATAGAGATCTATTGGAGTCACAACTGAAAATTTAAGGATTTATTGGAGTGTGTAGGATTCATTAAACAATTTTATTTTTCTTAATCTTTTTTCTTATGCAAAGATATTGGATTAACGTGTGGTTACAGAAATCCAACTCTGACTTTAGGAAAATGATATGCTAATTGAGTTAGGCCTAATTTGACATATTTTTCTTAAGTTATTAATATCACAATTTATTTGTGATGGATCAAAATAAACTATTATTTATGTTCAACAATGATAGACACAATAATAACTTATCTTGATATGTCGTAGTCCACAATAAATAGATTATAATATTTTGATATATTTTATAAATATTTTGATTTATTTTTTATATTTAAAAATATTTCAAAAAAATAAAAACAAAATTTGCTCCAAATTGGATAATCAAGAGGGGAAGGGAGAGTTGAAAGGTGAAAGCAAAGAACGGCGCTAAATTTAACAGATAATCAATAGCGACAGTCACGACTTTTTTTTCTCTCTTGAATATATATATATATATATATATATATATATATATATAGTGAAAGAATAGTGAAATACATTATATTTTGTGTGAATTCCGTTTCCGTTTGGAGTAAATAAAAGAAACATGGCATATTTATTTAAGTTTTAACCCAACCCTAAAGCCTATGGAGTGACCAAAGAAAATGATAAACCAAAATTCCTCCTGCCCTAGATCTCTAATTTCATTTTCTCCCTTCCTTTCATTTCTTAATCCATGAACCTCCGATTCTTCTCTTCTTCTCACCCTTCTCATGGCGCTGAATTTTGAATTCTTCACCCTCCACTCCCTCGATTCCATCTTCAACTTTTCCTAATCATCTTCCATCTCTACCTTTCTCTTTCTTCTTCTTCCCCCCCCCCCCCCCTTCCTGGATGGAACCTCGCGTCGGCAATAAGTTTCGCCTTGGCCGGAAGATCGGTAGCGGCTCCTTCGGGGAGATCTATCTTGGTTCGTCTTTCTCCTCCTCTTTTTCTTCACTCTAGCTTCTCATTTTGGTGCTCTATTACAACAACTGGATTTTAATGCTTCAATTCCATCTGCAGGTACTAATATACAGACGAATGAAGAGGTTGCAATTAAACTCGTAAGTGTTCTGATCTTAATTCAACACTGCGATTCTACCTCTACTTACTCACTCTCTCTTCCTACGCTTATTATTTTCCCCTCCGGCTCGACGTTTGGTTCTGAAGTCTATATATGCCGGTATTTACCATGAACTGTTCACTTACTACCGAGCCAGGTTCTGAATTATACTGGAGGTGCTCCGGACTTTGGTTCTGTATCAGATATGCCAAGTGGAGATGTTTTGAATGAGAAGAACGTTAATGTGTAAATTGATGTTTCGGTCTTCTTAGAATAGGAACGATTCGTGTGACACTTAAAGCAAATAGAGAGAGTTTTTTAGTTCAGTTGAGTGAAACGTTGATCCTCTCTGGTTACGCTACTTGGAGGGACAGTGAATGCTAAGAATGTTAATGTTTGAACCGAAGTTTTGCTGTCGTCTTAGAGAAGCAGTGATATATGTGTCACTTGGCTAAAATAAAGCAGATAGAAACGATATTCGTGTTTAGTTGAGTTTGGATGCATGTTATTTGTTCGTTGTGTTTGTAATGCTTCATTGAGCTGAATCCTGTAGTCTTCGCTTCTTTTTTTTTCCTGAGCCATTTGACGTTCTTAGTTAAAACCTAAATCTAACTTGCATCACGTTTCTTATTTGCAGGAAAATGTCAAGACGAAGCATCCTCAGTTGCTTTACGAGTCTAAGTTATACAGAATTCTTCAGGGAGGAAGTAATGAAATATTCTTCTACTTTTCTCTTAATATTATTTGTTGTTAATTATCTGAATTTACTTTTACATTCTGTAATCTGTTGAACACAGCTGGCATACCTAATGTAAGATGGTTTGGAGTCGAGGGAGACTACAATGTTCTTGTAATGGATTTGCTTGGTCCCAGCCTTGAAGATCTTTTTAACTTCTGTAGCAGAAAGCTTTCTTTGAAGACAGTTCTTATGCTTGCAGATCAAATGGTAGATTTCATTAAGTAAATTGACATCTGATGTACGTTTTCTCACTTTGCTGTCTACTAGAATTCAAATAGTAAACACGATTTGGTTGTTTGCTCAGATCAATCGTGTTGAGTTTGTCCATTCTAAATCCTTTCTACACCGAGATATTAAGCCAGACAATTTTCTGATGGGGCTTGGAAGGCGTGCAAATCAGGTTATAAGAGTTATTAGATGCTGCAAATTTACTTGAATTAAATATTCAATTTCTTTAAGTCCGGATAAATTTTGGTTTTGTTAAGAAATACAAGGATAATGCATGATGTCGGTTATAATATGCAGGTCTACATCATTGATTTTGGTCTTGCTAAGAAGTACAGAGATAGTTCTACCCATCAACACATTCCCTACAGGTTCTAAGAGTTACTAGATGTTGCTTTGACTATTCTTCATGATTTTTTTTTTTTTTTTTTTTTTTTTTTTGCGAGTCTTTGATAATTGTTCCTGGTGGTTGTAGAGAAAACAAGAACTTGACTGGGACTGCAAGATATGCTAGCATGAACACCCATCTTGGGATAGGTAATTTTTTTTCCCTTCTTTATATTAATAATGTTTATTCTTTGATCGTGCTGTTGTTTTATAATTTGAGGCTATTGTTTGAGTGCTTCATCTTGCAACATTTGATAGTCGAGTTGCATGTTGGATTGTTTTGACCCATATTAATAATTGTATGCGACATCCACTGGTTGTGGAGCTGTGTCCAGCTAGTAGAATGGACACAAATGAAACAGATACTGCGTAATGTAATATATATTCTTCATAAGAATTAGGACACAGACCCAGCATTAACACATACGATAAAATCTATATTCGTAAGGGTAAGCACAAATTTGTTGAAGTGTTTTAAATTATATTTGCTACATTTCTGAGATTTCAAATATGGTGAATCGTTGGAGGTGGAGATTTGATTTTCTTTGGAAAACAAGAAACAGAGCTTTTAATTGATATTTGAGAGATAACAACAGAAATGTAATGAGACTCCTATAACGAGTACTACAAGAGAGCACCCCAAGAAAGACAATCCCTTATGACTGTTGTGTTGCAAAGAAGTACATCAAGAAGTCATAATATTTGATAAGTTCTACTCTATTCACTTAGTTAACATGCTTGCCTTCAGATATTGCACTGGTTCCTCTTTGTCAAAAAAAGTCCCCAAATTACTACTGCTGTACTGTAACGATATCAATCCATAGTACCTGAGCTCTTCTTTTAAACCATTGAACACATAGCCTTGAACACAACATACTCACAAATGACTACTGTAGGAACAACAATAGATATGGCACGCAAAGGTAAACCAATTGGTTTTGACCAAATCTGTACGTTAAGTGTTCTTTTGAATAACCCCTTATGTTTTTACCCTGATCTTCATAATTGTTTTTGCTTCATGTACTCATGGGTGGATCTTCCACCAACATTATCGAAAATAAACAGGAACCATGCTCGAGCACAAAGTATCTAAGTTTGACATATGATGGACACCTACATTTCCCCCTTTGTTGGGCTGTAAATGCTGTCCTGTCCATCTATTATAGCTGATCACTTGCTTAGAATTAAGGCTCACCTTAACATCTATATCCATTCCTGGAAAATATTTAATCATTTTCTCTTGATTTTATTAACGTAGTAAGTGCTAGTTATCACCTTTTATTAATCCAGTCTTCTTATTGTTTCAGAGCAAAGTCGAAGGGATGACTTGGAGTCCCTTGGTTATGTCCTTATGTATTTCTTAAGAGGAAGGTAATTAGTTTTTGCCTCTTTGTTTTTGCTACTCATTACATATTTTCCGGTGCTAGTTGATTTAGTAATACATCCTCTGTTCTGGTAGTCTTCCCTGGCAGGGACTGAAAGCAGGCACTAAAAAACAAAAGTATGAGAAAATTAGTGAGAAGAAAGTTTCTACATCCATTGAGGTAAGTTGTTCTCAAATGTAAAATTCGGACATTTTTAACACTACTTTTTCTGTCTAAAAGAATTTAATTTTTTTCTAGGCATTATGCCGTGGATATCCATCAGAGTTTGCATCATACTTCCATTACTGCCGATCACTACGTTTCGATGATAAGCCAGATTATGCTTATCTGAAAAGAATATTTCGTGATCTATTTATACGCGAAGGTTTGAGTTCTTTCCATATATAGTTTACCTGGAGTTTTTTCTTTTTCTGTTGTCACTAATCATCTATTGTCTGGTGCTCTTGGATTTGTTTGTAACAGGTTTCCAGTTTGATTATGTGTTTGACTGGACCATTTTAAAGTATCAGCAATCGCAGCTCGCCACTCCCCCAACTCGTGCCCTAGTTAGTTATAAGTGACTTGCTTTTGTTGTGCTGAGTGTACCCGTTATTTTAAACCAGTACTGAATGTAAATGTACTTGTTTCTCCATAGGGGGCTGGTGCTGGAACCAGTTCTGGAATTCCTCCTGGTATTGCAAATCCTGATAGGCAGACAGGTGCTGTTTTGGTTTTGGTTTTGGTTATAGTTATGATCAAAATTTAGCTTTTGTTGTTGGCCGATTAAATCTCTTCTCCTGTTGCCACTTGACTTAGGTGGAGAGGAGGCACAACTAGCTGGGATATCTTTGATGGATTCATCTCGGCGGAGGGCATCCGGGTTGGCTTTGAACTCTGGGACTTTTGCCAAACAGAAGAGCCCAATTGCCAATGACACTGCTGCAGCTCCTAAGGACGGTGTGGTACGTCTAGGGTTTAACAATTAGTTATGACATCAATAATTTACACTTTAAGCGCCAATCATTAATTAATCAGTAATTTACACTTTCAGCGCCAATCATTAATTAATCAGTAATTTACATTTTAAGCACCAATCTTCAATTAAATAATTAATTATAAGTTTGTAGTAGAACAAACAATTAGGAAATTTCAAATTCAGAACAATTTTATTTTCTAGTTTCAAATTCAGAACAATTTTAGTGATCCTAAAAGGGTTTAAGTCACTTTAAAAATTTCTTTCAATCAATCTAAATAAATTTTAATATTAATTTTATGACATTATTGAACTTGTTGAGAAGTCATTTTTATCATTTAAAAAATCACTTCCAAATATTGCAAACATTCATTTAACGTCTGATCATTCTTTTGAACTTGTTTTGTTTTGCATCAACATTATTCACAATAGTGCTTTTAATTTGTCTTTGATAGTGTTTTACTGATGATGATTGTGAGAGTAGAACTAGAAAGACTATAATTTTATGACAGTATTTTTCGAACTTGTTCTTGATTTAATTTTACGTTACAATGACCTCTCAAGTTGCGGTGCATTGCAGTTTTCAGGGCCTAATATTGTGGGACGATCAAGTGGATCGTCAAGACGTGCTGCAGTCTCGAGCAGCCGAGACCCATATGTGGGGAGTGAATCAGATCCACACCGGTCAAGAACGAGGGATGCTAGTCCTGGGGCATTGCACAAGAGCATGAGTGCACAAAGAAGCCCACCAGTTGGTCCTGCGGATCCAAAGAGGAGCGCGTCTGGAAGGCACACAGGACATGGACATGTAAAGAACTATGACTCTGCTTTGAAGGGAATTGAAGGACTTCAGTTGGAGAACGATGAGAGGGTGCATTATTAAAAGTAAAAAAGCTCAGTTGGTACAAGAATTTTTCTTCTGTCGATGCAATTTGCCGCTCTAGAATTTTGGAGGATTTTTTTCTCCCTTCATTTAAAATGGGGTGTGGTGATTTGGGAACATACTCCTATTTATGATTCCTCAGACAACGAACAAACCCACAAAAGTCTTTTATTTGGGATTTGTTATTGTAAAGTCCACCTTCACAAATTCGTCCCACTATTTAACATACTTTTTACCATCCACCCTTTCTCTCACTAAAAAAAATGTGAAACTTTGTGAATTTGCTTGTTATATTAAAACGTAAATTGCCCCGTGTACATGTTCTGTTTTCATGTCTATAAAACTCATATAGTTTCTTTTTCCATTTCTACGTCTTCTTCAAAAAAAGTAAATAGGGTTCAAAATGGCAAGGTGGCAAAATATTTTGCCACTTCATATTTGAAAATATTTAGCAAATTTTGCTATTTAAATGATCTCTAATAAATAAAGTAATTTAGAGCCTTTAATTGATAATTTACTAAGAATATTGTTACGTTTGAAAACTTAAAATCTACCAAGCAATAAAATGGTTTTATAAAACGAGGTATAATAATAAAATAGGGACCTTTTAAGAAATTGGCCATGTGTTGGAACGTTTTATTATAGTCGTGGCTGGGCGTTTTATCTTTTGGTAAATGAAGCTCCGGTAGAGTAGTAGTCTGAAACCCATGTGGAATTACAAAGAAGCCTAAATCAATTTACATATATAAGTTTATAGGAAAATAGTGAATTGGATCTCAGAAGGTAAAAAGAAAGAATACAAAAACTAGTAAAAACATTTTGAGGATTTGATTAATGAAAGAGGTGGGATTGCTACGTTTACCCGCACATTCCATGGTAGGTTTTAGTCAATCCCTTTGCGGTTCATCAAGTCATGATAATAGAGTAGCACGCTCATAGGTTGACCTAGAATGCTGAATATGAACCAGAAGATCATGTTCCCAACCTGACACTCAAAAAACAGAGAAGAAGATAAATAATAGCACAAGCACAGACTCTTATTAGCTCCCACAACTATTATTTTTTCCATGCACATTCAGTTTTATAGAATTAAACAGAATATTTTCCTTATCAATGCACTCTATGCCGAGTTCCGAAATCAGATAAAGTATCTCTGGTATTTACTTTAATAGACAACAAGTTCACTTTTAGGTACTGCAAACTTGAAAAATCCTTGAGATTTATGTGCAATTTGATATTTTCTAGGAAGAGAGTGGCATACCATAGAGTTTTGGAACATATTTTGTAGGTAATTTGTTATCAAAACAAGCGGAACCTGCATCAAGCAAGAAAAAAGTTGAAGCAAAAGAAGAAGACAGGGGACCAATGATTTCACGACCAGCACAAGGGGCTATAAGGTGAAATTTCATAACAAGATGAAGTGGAAAGATTGACCTGAAACATAATTCCAATAAAAGCCCAGAGTTTGAACATGTGGCAAGGAACAGCAATGCACAACTGCAGAAATAAAAACAATAAGGGATTTAAATAGAATACAATACAGATTAACCCTCCACCAAACGTTATCATTGTACTCAATAATCGTGGAACATTTCTGTAAACATGACAGTTCTTTGAGCAGCAAAGTTTGAAGAGGCAAGTAAAGGGAAATTCCATAGATCATAACTATTAAAATTGATTCAAATGAAATATTTCGGCTTCAAATTGGGATTGGATTTTTACATTTTTTTTACAATTGACAAGAACGAAGTATATAGCTCTTTTTCTTTTATATCTTTCCTGAACTTAGTGCAGAACAAGGGCAGGAAAGATAATTGTTTGCATTAGAATTGAAGCCATGGCAATTCCAAATTACTCAATCATGGAACAAGTACAATAAAAAATTTCCTCATTCCCGCAAGCCAAAAGTTTGATGTAGCAGAACAAACAAAACTTTAGAAAAACCAGGAGATGTGACACTGAGAAATGAGAAGCAAGTATTATACCTCATGGAACACCGCAGAAACTAGGAATGCAATTACGACCGCTACTCCCTGCATGTGTTTGTTTAGGAAAAAAAACACAGCAATTAATGCAATAATTTTCTATACAACAATTAAAGAATTTGAATTTAATGCACGGTTCACACATGAAATTTTGAGAGTCCAGCAATAAGAAATTGGCAGATGGCCAAGTCTTCCGTAAGCTAGATGAACAAAGTCAAACAATGCAGATTACATCAAATTGATCGTGCCAGGTTTACAATTAGTTAACAATATATCGCTCAAAAAAAGGTGAGCGAGAAGAATCTTGTGTAGATTCCATTCTTGAATGTACCCCTATAACGAATGCCCCAACTCAATCCACCAAATCAATTTTGATTTAGAAAGCAGATAAGTCCCCGTCATTCAATAAGTTTTCAAAAGATGAGTGTTTCTTTTTCAGCCATAGGCCATCATATGAGAAAGGAGAAATCACGTGGCGAAGGTTAGGAGTAAGCTTGCGTTCAAGCAAAAAACTGCAAAAATGTTTGTGCTGTGCCTAAAAATTAATATCATGTTGAATGTTATCACATTGGATATATAGATGCCAAAATTCCTTGGTCAGATTTATTACTTCTGTCGCCTACCCGCCTACCCTCACGCTATTATTTAATAATTGTAGATGAATTGGTGATTGATTGAAAATGAAATTTTGATAAAGCATCTACCTAACAGAATATTTTGAGTAATGAAATGAAATCATCTTTTGGGTGCTGAGATCACTGATCCTTAATAAATAGTGACAAGATCACCAAGGTGTGTTCATTTCTCTTCAGTGATCACATGCGTCATGTCTATCTCTATTGAAAGTAACAAATTTCAATAAAATAACATAACCATCTTCGTCCATTTGATAAATAGATGCAACAGACTTAACCTTGTCACGAACAATGGGGAAGGAGCACCAAGGATTCATCAATTTAAACATTTTCATGCATCCTTATATCATATCAGTAAAAAGTGAAATCAACATTTGAAGGTCAATATGGTAAATGTAGATTGAAGAACATCAATACACAAAGCTGACACCAAATAATTATCTGAAAGATAGATGTGGTAAGAATAAAAAATCGCGAGTTTTAGTACCTTCGGTATTCCATTCCTTAGGCATGGAAAATAGATGTGGCGAACCATCCATTTGTGAACAGGCTGTTTACAGAAGTCAAATCAGTTGCACAGTTAATTTCACCCTATCTCTCTTTTATACACGGTTAATTTCAGACATAATTAGTGACAGTGATTAGAGCTAGTATGCTGTAAGTAGGAATTAAATGTGTGCACGTTATACAGGCACTAAGTAAGTATTGATAGTATTATGAACTAAAAATATTAAACTAACAGCAAAAGTTTGGACATTATGATAATCACAGTTGAGAAGAAAATCACTTCGAAAGAGTGTGGGTTGAGAAACATACCATATTCCACATTCTCCAATACTGCAGCAATGGTGCCAAAGGAAAGATCCACACAATCAAGACAAATAGTTAACATTATCTTCCTATAAAAGGCAAGAGGTGAAGAAAGCGTAAAAAATTATTTTTCACTGGGCATATAGATATAACCTCTTCAACTGTTTTGGCATTCCACCAGTCCTTGTAAAACTCCCGATCTCCAAAACAAAGAAGCTCCGCCAATATATTTAACCTATCAGGTGAAATCAAACTTCTTAATTTCAAACCTCAACCAAGTAGTTTCATCCAAAGTGTTCTCACTGTTGAAAATACATACCAAAGGTGGAAAAAGCAGTAGAACATGCAGAGCCAAACATATAAATTTGGCACAGAAAGCTTTAGGATCCTCTCTGTAGCATACAAAAGGTTACCCTTTAAAGGGTGTTGAGAATTTTTGACGATGGGATTTATGTACTACAAGATCAAAAATTTGAAACACAAAAGATTCATCAATTTATTCAGCTTAAAAATAAGACAGAGACAGGGAATTATTAAGATTTAAGAGCAGGCAATACCTGTTCAATAATGAAACCCATAACACCTGTGAATATTATTAACTTAATAAATTGTCGAACCACCCAACCCTTTCGTATGTGTGCTGTTCGTGGGTAGCTTGGCTGTAAAAACAATGCAAAAATTTCCCATCAACAGGAATAGAACCGATCACAATGGGTAAAAGAAATATGGATAAGCAATTATCTACATATGATTCATGAACGTAAGGAAGTCTGCAATTCATTTACTCAGTAACACAATACCTGATAACATAAAGTTGGAGCAAGCATAAAGTAAACCAAACTCTTGAAGCTAACATTGTGAGGATACTCTGAATCCAGGGAACTAGGCAAGACATCTCCCTAAAGAAATAACTTTATTACATTAGAACAGAAAGATAACAAAACATCAAGCATCATGCAGAAATAATGAAGAGGAAAAAATTTCTCACCATAGCACAGAATGAAGAGGAAAAAATTTAAGAACATAACTTCAAATAAACTTGGAAAAACCAGTAAAAAGTAAGCTATCTAATCAAATCTGGCTCTTGGTTCCATTTCCTCAGTACTAAACTTAAAGATGTTCAATAATATTCTTTTGAACTAGAAATAATAACAATAATAATCAAATAAAACACTGTAATTTAAAACTAATAATTTATTAGGAACTCTAAACAACTCAATGGATACTATTTTCCTACAAAAAAACACTTTGTTCGGACCTATGAAAGGAAACCAGATTGATACCTGATCAACTGATCTGGAAACTTTTCTCATGTCATGATTCGTATGGGCATATGAAACCAATTTCAACCAGACAATGCATGCAAATAGCATCAAGGTTACACCAGACAAAACAGCAGAGTCAAACCTGCCCAGTTTAAAGTCATAAAATCAGATCGAAGCCTTCAAACTTATATCCTGAGATTTCAGTTAGGATCATAGAATCTAGCATCATTCCCAGAGATGAACAGTAGATTACATTCTCCCGAATATCTAGAAAGCAGAGGAGACTTAATTGGTATACTACTTCGCATAAAACATCCATAATGAACTATCTTGTCAAAGTCAGCATGGTTTCATTACCTCTTCAAAAGCCTTACATCAAGGTTAAAAATATATAATAACATCAACCCTCCCTTCACTTATATGAGAAATTTCATCATGTTAAAACATAGGCAACAACATATAAATAAAATGAGAAATTATCTTAACATCGTTCTCATTCAACTAATAATTTTCCCAGTGAGTTGCCAAATGTGCAGAGTAAACCATAACTGACCTGAGAATCATAAAAACTGGATACAGAACTGCAGTAGTGGTTATAATGATATGAAGAAAAATAATAACCTGCAAATATCATTTCAGCCATTAAGCATCCAATTATCATATATACAGTCAGAATCCACCCAAAGTAACAATTACTATCCTGAAAACGTAAAGGAAATAAAAGAAAGAGAGATTCCCATAGAGTTAACCAAGAAAACGTACAGACTCAGATATATCTTTCTGTGAGGCTAACTTCTCAACAAGAAAGGCAGAAAGAGGGAAGACAGGGAGAGAAAGGCTGCAAGAGCGAGGCATTGCCTAATATCAGATAATAATTTGAAATGCATACACTAATCAATCAGTAATAGTTCATGCATCTTAATTTAGTAGCAAAAGAAACAATAGAGAACTTACCAACACATTAGAAGTGGCCAGTCTCGCAAGGATCTTGAACTAAACCAAAAACCAGTTTGAATTAACAAGCCATACTGCAGAAAGTAACCAAAAGAGGGGGAAACAGAAACTACATTAAACCTAAGAGATATTACTCTTCCAGAATTGACTTAATGAAAAAAAATGGAAGAAATACGTAAAAAACGACCACTGAATGGATTTCACTTCTTCTACATTGTTGTGAGCCAAGTTTACATGAACAGAGTATAGAGGAGGCACACCTTCATAAGATTCTCAATGATCAGTCTACTGTTTACCGCAACAAGCACTACTATACAGAGGTTGAACAGACCAGCGTGGCTCTGTCATTTAAAGTTAATAAAATCATCAGCATTATATATATTCATTAACCATCAGATCAGATCTAAAATCTTAGGCCAGAAACAACACGGCATGTTAACCATAGGTCCATAGTTGCTGAGAGTATGATATACTCGATGACAATGCAAGTTAAATTGTTCGCGTCATAGAAAAATTCCTCCGAAAAGTAGTGTGCCTCATGATTTCACGTTGAAACAGAAAATCGACTTTAGATAGCTGTTTAATGATTCCAGGTTCCAGCTATACTGTTTAAGTCTACTTATGATAGCTAAAAGGAAGGACGGATATATATATATATATATATATATATATATATATATATATATGCAATTGCAATGGTGAGTACAATTGTATTGAAGCCGAAGCTAAAATAAACAAGATTACCACCTACCTGTCTGAATATCGCATCAGAACTTAGAGGACTTTCCTTCACTCGTCTATGAGCCGGAGCAGAAGGTCGATAAGCAAATTTCACAGCAGAAACATCAAAATTGGCTTCGCCTCGACTCTCGGCCTTTTCACCAGAAACCTTCTCCGTTTCCATTAGATTCGGATTTTCAACAGCGTCATTTCGATCATTATCCTCCTGAAAGCTCTTGGCAGGCGATAAACCATTAACAGCTGCATGATCTGGAGGCGAAGTATGAGTTCCACGAATGTCAGGTCTGAAAATTGTATCGGAGTCAGTTCCAGCGGTGGCAGCAGGAGTCGGTCTCCGACGAAGGAAGCGTGTGGCATCTAAGTCGCTTAAAGAGCTATCCAAGGAGGTTGTACTCTCAAGCGTATCGGTGATCGCCATGGAAATCAATCAAGAGCAAGAATGAGAGAGAAATTCTGGAAAGAGGAAGAGAGATTATGAAAGGAATGAAAAGAAGCGCGCATAAATAGCATAGAGAGAGAGAGAGAAAGAGCGGGAGAAATGAAAACTTACATATAGTCGGTGAAGATATGAATGAATGAATGAAGGCAAAGAGAGAAGAGGAATCCTGAAAAGAAAACCAAAAATAGGAGAAGGAGAAAGAAATTTCACATTCGAGAGAGAGAGAGAGAGGTAAATCAAATAATAGCGATTTGAAGTGGAACAGACTGCAGAGAAATGTCAAGAATCTAGAGATGCCACACTTTACAAATGCGCGACGTGGTGACGAACCAATTCAACTCCTCACCGCTTTTTTGCATTTATTCATTTCCTTCCCCCCTAGAAACCCAATATATATATTTATATATAAATATTTTATTTATTATTATTATTTTATTTTGTTTCCGGATTAATTTGGTTTCAACATCCCTAGTTTAGAATGGATCCTTGACATATTTATCTTATGCTACAATTATCAATTAAATAATATAAAGTATTATGAACATTAGTATCATGTCATTAATCTCATTTATAACTTTCTACAATGAATCACAATTATTATTAATTGCTATCATACTTTGACGGATTCTCTCTATAAACACAACTCTATAGTCTATACCTCCTTTACATTTACTAAAGAAATATATATATATTCATACCTTTGAACCTTGTCCTATTCAAATATATTATCATTGTTGGTTTGAGTTATGTATTAACCATGTCCTTTCAATAAACTTTTTCTATTGTTTTTTTAATACATTCGTACTTTATTATTCTTGTCTTGTTACTTTAATCTTTACCAATTATAAATAACTAACTTTTTCATCCCTAACTAAAAAAGTCAATTTAATATTATGATGTACTTGGGTGGTTGGATGGCTTTTTTTATGAGTACGATTTGGAGGTACTAACAAATTTGTATGTAAATAAAATTACATATAACATGAGTTGAGAAATTAAAATAGAATGTTAATGTGTCATTTGAAGGTAAAGTGATATTTTGATTTATCTAATAAATAGTTAATTTATCAATTGGTCTCTAATTAAAAATTAAAACTTTATACTTTTAAAGGTGATAATTTTATTGAATTAAAATTCTAAATTTTTAATGGTGATAATTTTATTTGTCAATCTAATCATTCATACGTAAAATAATTTCTTTAAAGAGTTAGAAAGAATCCACAAGAACCAAAACAAAAATAACGTTTATAAACTCTAAAGAAAATGGACTGACTTTTTCCATAAATTAATAAATGGAGGACTTATTAAATAGTCTGGCATTTGAAGCATTAAACGTCTCCATAGAAAAATTCTCTCACTTATTTAGTACATAAAATACTATATTTAAAAGAAATTTGAGAGTTTTATAGATTTGATTTGATGTTTCATTTCCAAAATTAATAGATTAATTATTTTGATATGGTTAGATATTATTATTATCATTATTATTATTATTTTGGCCTTTATGCACATTTGTCCATTTGAATTGATTACTGCAACCATTTAATTTTCGTGAGATTTTAGAATCACAGGTAAGGAAGTTCTATTAATTCTATCTATATTTGTACATTTCATACTCCTATTTATTCTACCTATATTTGTACATTTCACACTATGTACTAAAAGGAAAATTCCACACTTCTATTTTCTTCTTTTGTTTTGTTTTATTTTATTTTATTTTATTTTATTTTTATTTTTATTTTTCTAGGAATATTAGGTTATAACCAAATATCCACTTCTCAAAATATACATCTTCGTAACTGCCAAACTCTACAAACCTTTGCAATAGTTTCCACATTTTGCCGTATTGAAAATAATAATCATTAATATGTGTATATTTTTCTCTCTCTTTTGCACTATACGTGTAGTAGATGAATCTAATTTCTAATCTTGAAATTAATAATGGATCATGTAGATAAGTATATCTTAAAATGCATATAAATGAGACTTTATTTAGTTTTCAACAAATAAGAGACATTGAAAATTTTATATGGTATATAACTACAACCGATAAAATATTTGAGCATTGGTCCAAATGTTGTACTAGCGAATGTATGGTTGGTTAGAAAGATACTAACTATCATGACAAAAATCGACAACTCAATCTCTCACTCTTGCAATTGCTGAACTGAAAAATAATATTTGATTCGTTTAACAATCTAAATAGTTATGTCTCACTTATCAATTTGAGCTTAACACAATTGATGAAGTCATATATTGTTGTTCATTAAATAATATTAAGAGGCTTGAACCTCACACTCTCATATGTCGAATTAAAACAGACAATCTCCCTTAAGATTTTTATGACTCAACAAAGAAGATAGATTTATAATATCTTTTAATTGTGTATCCAAGAGATGTAATCACTTTAAGAAATCAATACAAACATTACTTTTATTCATGAGTTTCTTTGATTTGTTATCTATTTTCATTGAGATTTAAAATCAAAGTCAAATTTTAAAATCTAAAAACTAATTTATTTTTTTATAAATTGGTAAAATTTATTTTGAAGAAAATAGGAAGGAACAAGCACATTTCCAAAAACAACCAACAAAATATGAAATTCTTATCAATTAATATCCTTCCATTTTTCAATTTCCACTAGTAACAAATGTCCATCCATTTAGTAGCATGGTTACTTCATCTATAACCACCACTATTAAACTTTTATTAAATCTAAAAACGTAGCCACATAAGTTCAAATATAAATTGTTTACTGCAAAACAAATTATGGGTACAAGTATTTGAATCTCCTAACCTCGGGACAAAGGAGTATACATACCGATTATTGTTGAAATGCACTCAATTGACATTAATCTTTTACTTAGAAGCATGGAGATTCAAACCACTGTTGTCCCATGGTGGTTAGACATACTATATGCCAATTTACATAAACTTACCGTATTAAATTATTACATCCATAAACTTTAAGTTAATAGGAAAAGATATATGATTTATTATATAGATAAATATATTCTTCCATTAATCCTACAATGGAAGTTTTAGCTGCAAGTTATACGGAGAAAATTAAGAGGAAAAAGATGAAGGAGATTAGTGAATATGTACACTACATATAACAATCTCCAGTAAGAAACATAGAGAGAAAAGGAGAAAAAAATACCTCTCAGGCTGCTCGTGTAATCTAAACATAGTTCTTACATAACAGGGAACAAGGATCGTGGAAGGGGTAATTTCAAGCTAGTGTGAGATATGTTCTTATCATGGTTGCTCCAGTAGGATCAGAAAGGAGATGTTTAACGAGGCACATTCTTAGGTCATTTGGAGCAATGACGAACATATACAATGCAAAAAGTGCAAGGTCTGCTGAAGATAAAGTAGATCCCAGAAATCCTTGCCACATCCTGTGTGTTCATAACAATAATGAGTCTTAACAATCCAGCAAAATCTTCTGTCGACGATTAAAGAAAAAGAAAAAAAGAAAACGTAAAGCAATAGAGATTCAATATACGGATTTACATAATTCACTAACAAAGTGTTAGCGATCTCTGCTCGTAGATAGAGAATATTGAATATAAAGATTAGATACATCTTACTAAGGTTAAAGAGTTTATAGTGTACTTCTCTAAACTCCTTATCTAAGGCTTTATTGGGGACTGGGTTCATGTCAATATGTCATGTTAGAAGTGAGGAGGATCTTAGATATATAAAAGCAATTTCTCTTGCAGAAGAACAAAAGGGAAGTTCACTGCCTTAACGAACTTAACAATATACTTGTAACTATAAAAGATTTTTCATCTTAATGTCAATCACTGGTCTAAAACATAATTGGTTAATGAAGGTCCTTCATCCAATTAAACATTCCAACTTTCGATTAGAATTGGGTTAAATCTACAAAAGTATACCAATTTGGATGGCAGCCTTTATGTTGAGTATAACTACTACTTTCTTAAGTTGGTTCTACATTGATTTATTTATTTATGGCATCCAACAAGCTAAAGTACCGGGCTGTTACAAGTCTAAACGCAAATTTTGATGTCATCATCTTGAGAGGAAATTGATCGTACCAATCTGGCAATTGGAAGAAAGTCCGGAAAAATGTTCGAATGCCCTCAATGTCCAGTTGAACAATCAGTGCAAGCCCAAAGAGGAAAAATGCTCTCTGGCGTTTCCTTTCTCGAGGCCAAAGAGTGTTCCACGCTGGAATAGAGGACAAATTGATAAACATAGAAGATTACTTGAAAGGAATTTGTACAGAATAAAATGGTCTCCTTGAAATAGATCTAAACAAAAAAACTGGCTCACCCTGCATTGAGATATTCCCATAATTTCTTCCGCTAGCAAGACCATCCTTTAGCTGTCCTTGCTTCAAAACTTTTGCAATAACAGAAGCATATTTTGGAGCTTCAGACAGAGATCTAACAACTGAATAACCTGCTTGATGAATAAAAATGAAGTATATAAGATTTTTTAGACTGATAATTCTATAAGATAGATGTTCAGCTCGCTTTTTTAATACCGGTGGCTGGATGTACCATGCTGGCAGCTGCGCCAAATGCGAGGTTTTTCTGCTCTGTGTTTGGCAAGGATCCACCAACTGGAATATAAGACCATTCCTACATGCCATGCATATGCGATAAGCAAACAAACGAGCTGATAGCACAAGCGATAAGCAAACAAACGAGCTGATAGCATAAGCGATAAGCAAACAAAGTATTGGGATTTAACGGAGGAGAGTTTCATGCCATGCATAATTCTGAGGAAAACAGATTTTTAAACAACTGGTTTTGTCCCAAATAATGATCTTCTACCCCATCCATCAATAGGTGTGGAAATTTACCCAGTTCTAGTTGGTCCGCTGAAAAGCAGGAAAGCAAATATTTAACTAACATTACACTGATTTGCAGTCATAGATCTCAACTGATGCAAAAGCATCATTCAAAGTATAATGAGAGATGGTAAAACTTCATATGTTTAGACACATTTTCATTTTAATTATATGTGAACATGCACCAATAAGAATAAGATACATAAAAGCCACACGAAAATGGTGCAATCCAAAACTTCCAGAAAAGGAAGTACTATATAGGAAGGTTGATAATGAAAGCTCAATCCATCTACGTCTTCTATCTTATTTGGAAAGGGATTTGTTTCCTATATGCTTCACTCTCCTAGTTGACTCGCTACTAATAGGAAGACAGGAGGGGAAAAAACAGACATACACATGACATGAACACCCATCTCACGTATTGTTCTGAAGCAGATGTGAGATGTAAGGAGGTATTGAACAAATAGTAAGTAGTAACATGCTTTAAACGCAATGAACATCATTCACGAAAAGTACCTCTTCATATGTTTTCACAATTCGGATCCCCATAGTCTTTAATCTAGACATGAGTTTTTTCTTTAACAGATCAAATGGCATAGCTTCTTTTGAAGCTAAACAAGTTTCCTGCAAATTTTAAGTTTCCAAGTGTAATTCATACATGATTCTGAGAAAAATAAAATACAAAGATAAACGAATAAATAACAACGTTGCAGACCTCAAAGAATACTTTTGTCGGAGACATGGGCATGGCGTAAAGAAATGTAGGATATTGGGCTTCTAAAGATGAGTTTTCTTGCTTTGCGTAGTCCCTGTAGTCCATAAAAACCATAAGACTTGGATCATAAGGATTGTTTTCCACCTGAAATGGCCATACAGATGCACAGATTGGTTATCAACACAAAAAAATTCCAAGAACCGAACCGAACATTATTTTGTTGACGAAATAACATTACAGTGCATTATCGAGAATTACAAGCAATGGTTCGATAAAACTCATCTAATTCTACATTCACATTTTCCCTCAGATAGCAGACTGCATGAAATATATAGTACCCTTAACTTTTAATATTAGTTAAAGGAAGTTGAAACACTGTCTAAGAGTTTCTTTCAACACGGTATCCAAAGAATGATTTGCAAACTAAGCAGGGACTATCATAGAACAATG
This sequence comes from Cucumis cinereus, assembly GCA_037974625.1. Lineage (NCBI taxonomy): Eukaryota > Viridiplantae > Streptophyta > Magnoliopsida > Cucurbitales > Cucurbitaceae > Cucumis > Cucumis cinereus. The sequence goes on from JBBPDJ010000019.1 coordinate 15,730,653, forward strand.
CATTTTAACAACTTTTTTAGAGATTGTATAAGTCGTCTGTACATAGGAGGAAAAGAAAGAAGAATAAACAGAGGACTTCTCCTTCCTACCTCAACCTCCACACCGTAAGCTGTTTGGACAGACACCTTTGGCCCACCAACCTCATATTGCAGCAATTTACCTGAAGCTGCTCCTGATGCAACTGTTGCCAGTCTACAATACAAATTTTAATATTTGAAGAAAGAACAAATAGTTAATATAAGCGAGATGCGACAAAATTCACAATGAGGCCAACGGCATGAAAATAAGGTAATGCCATTTTACCTGCACGGAACAAAAATATCATGTTCACAGGCTACAAGGCTATTGCCAGTGGCAGTTTCAATAATGCTGTCCACTCTGGAGTTGAGATATGAAACACCTGACTTGATACACCTACAGAAATTATTACATTATATAAATTCCAAATGTACAAATTAGTAGTTGTACCAAAAATCCTACTGTCTTACTTTTTAAGCAGCTCCTCGTGAAGCAAATGCCTACTAACACGTCCATATGCACGGCCAATAAGAACAGGATCCTTGTCATCAAGATATATGACTGTATCCGGCCACACATGCTCTATACACCCTTCAAGCCCAAGATCTGTAAAGTTGAAAAATTGAGTTTAGATGAAAGGAGTTCAAGCATGGTAATGTGTCTTGTCGCTGCACGAAAGCTTCCAGGCATTAAACTGGCCTAAACTGGATGCCATAGATGGCGTAACCTTAATACGTGAAGAAAACAGTAGACATTGTGTCATTTATTTCTTTGTTTTAAAGACAACTACTTAAATCTACAGAGCTTTTCAACTAAAGCTATTAAGCTTGATTTAATACTAAAAGATCTTGGAGTTCAGATTGCAATGCCATTTTCTTCGCATTTAATATTAGTAGCTCATGGAATGGATATTCACACCTTATGACACATGTGAGGGTGAGAGTATAACCACTTAAAACTTTTGGAACGGATTTAATGAGTTATATAAGAAGGGTAAGGAGAAATATATTCTATAACATAGCGAGATGGATTTTGGAAGCAATTTCTCCTTAGTTATCACTTATTATGAGCATAGTTTAAGACTGAACTAAGTCCAGGCGGTCTGAAATGTTGCTAAAAGAATGAGTAGCATGCATCAATATACCTTTAAATTCATCTTCCCACACGCCATAATTATTTGTAAATGGCAGATCTGGACCAATGAGTCCAACTTTTAACCCCAAAGCAGCCGATTCCGCAGCCAGAGCAAGACCAGCAGGACCACAACCAATAACCACCAAGTCCAATACGCCATTTCCAATTGATATTGGCGGTAGCTGCAACAATAATAAAAGGATGTATCCCACACTTAAATTGAAACGCCTGTAGAATAATAGTCATTACTAGAAACAGAATCACACAAAAGATAATGGAAAAGAAAATACAGTTCAACCCTTTCAAGAAATCCAGCAATTCATTTACTTACTTTTCAAAACAATGATTGCATTATCAAAAAAGTATTGTTTATATACTTCAAACTTTTAGAGAAGTGTGTTAATCTTTCATTGAATTAAAATTGAAATGTCCTCAATCAAATCCAACAATATCAGTGCAATCCTAAGTCTTATGCCGGACGTCAAAGAAAACTTAAACGTTCGCCATGAGTAATAACCCGAAGTTGAAAAATGGAGAGTATCAAGGCGTATTACCATGAGCCATGGAGACAATAATTTCATTAAACTAACCATCTGAGGTATAATTGCATAGTTTAATCAAACCATAGAGGCCAACAGATATAATCTTAAGTTCTTCGAATTCCCATATGCATCAGCTTTGAAATTAGGGTGGATTTAGTCAATAATGTTACAAGATTGTAGGGAGTTTTAGCTTTTAAGAACACAATCATATTAAATTATAGCGGCATCAATCCAAATTACAAGTAAAAAAGAGTTGAAATGAATTTGAGAATTTAATAATTATCGACAAACTGCACAAAGCTATGGCGAGAGATAGCCGAACCTCGTCAGCGAGCTTGGACTGCATCTCCATCGACTTGTTCTGCTGCATTTGAACAAACAGAAGCTCAGAGCCACCACCCTTGATATAATCTTCGTCGTCTGCGAATCCTTCTCTGACTGCGATACAACTCTCACTTCCGGCACTGGCCATAACAAGCACCGAAGGACGACGGAAAGGGAACTGACGACTTTCTGTTCTACATAATAACCGGAGTCTTCTAGTTCCAGTAGAAGCTAGATTAGGGGTATTAGAAGCAGGCATTGCCGCAAAGTTCCGAGCAGCGAGTCCCATACACTCCATTGAAGAATTTTGGTAGCAGAAGAAGCAAGCAACTAGGCCATTAATGGAGGTTTGGAGTTGGATGAGAAGATGGAATAATCAAAAGCAAAAGAGTAATGAGAATGGAATTTGGCGTTGCCTCACTAGTTCTGGAATTCTTGTGTAACCTCCAATTTTGTAGGTTGTGAGATAGGGAGGGAAATTAAATGGTGGTGTTTTATTCACTGATTTGTCAAACGGCCATCCGGCAACTCCACGTGTGAACAGGTGATTGGTTTTAAGTCCCTTGAAAAAGCTACCTTATCCATGGAAGAAAAGGGATTCGTTTTGTTGGAGTCGAGGGCGGGGCAGCCGGGCAGCCCAGGATTCGTTTTGTTGAAGTTGAGAGCGGGGCAGCCGGGCAGGCCACTTTCGACTGGCGGGAAGGTTCGAAATCCCACGTCATACAACTCTAATACCGCAATCCGCACACTGATCGCGTACCATAGTAATGGATGAGTTAATAGTTTTACTGAAATACCCCTGATTTAACCGAGGTTTTTGGCCTTTTCTTTCGCTATTTATATTTCTCTTTTTCAGCCAAACATACATAATGTCATAATCAATTCATCTATAAAAATTAAGGTATAAATTATTGCAATAATTGGTTTAAAGTTGTAATTAATGTAATATCATAAGTTTAGGCTATAGCTTTTACTCTAATTTTAATTTTTCAAGTCCAACAAATGTGGTGAAAATCGTATTGCTTTAACAATTTGTTTGACTTCGATCCGTAATTCTATCTTACACAATTCATGCTCTATTATCTACCAAGTACCAACTACCACATGCATTGACGATAGCCAAGGCGGTAACCACGCCTAATGTTTTCTTTTCTTTTAAACTTTCATATGCCACGAAAATAATAATGATAATAGTATTAATTAATACTTACAAGTAATCATGATGATAATAAAACCACAAAGTACACTTCAAAATAACAGCACCAAATTACAAGTTTAGTTCGGTCCATAATTTATATTTACATCTCATAAACTGTCATCAACTTTTAAAAAACGTCTAATAGTTTATAACCATTGAATTTTGTATTTAATAGATGATTAAGCTTTATACACATCATCCACGTTATATCCTTGAAAATTACGTTAGTAAACTTACACTAAGCAGCTTTCGAGACCTTGTATCTCAATCAATTACCTATGTTTAAGTAACAAACCAAATGATGTTTGTATGAAAAGCATGTTTTCCAAATAGCATGGTTACCAAAGTGTTTAAAAAATAAATGATCACTAGCCTCAATCTTAACCGTTTATTAAACACATTTACTAGATACGTCCAAACACACCTTATTACAAGCCTTATCTCCAGATGATTCCAAACAAAAAACCCTGAAACAAACGAATGACCGAAAAAAAGAATTTAGCATTAAACTTATAATAAATAATTAAAATTGATTAAAACAAACATAACCGATTTGACAGGTGTTATTATTATTAGGCTAAATTATAAAAAAAAATAACCCTAAACTTAACATTTTGTGTCAAAAATACCAATAAACTTTCAACAGTTTAAAAAATACATTCAAACTATCAAAAATGGTTAAAAAATATTCTTACCTGTAGCTTTTGATGGAAGCCGTTAAAATTTTGTTTCAAGAATACATTTGAACTATTTAAAAGTTTCAAAAATACCCTTGAACTTAAAAGAAGTTAAAAAAAAACTATTATCACAATTAGTATATGAACTGAAATAATGGTAAATTTATTTGAAACTGTTAATATCTTAGTTGATAAATTTAGGCTCCTCCTAAACTTAGAAAATCCCTTCTCAATTAATCACAATGCACAAATATTAAAGAAAATGAAGTATGTATCCAATACGTGTAACGTTCCCTTCTTCTAACACAAGCCAAAACAACTACAACAAGATAATACAAATGTTGCTCAACAAACTAACTGGTCAAAACTCCAATCGGAGACTAAGTGTCGTTTAAATATGCACATTGGAATCACAAAATGAGCAACCCTAACTTCCATACAAACCGCACACTGAATAAAGGGAGGTGTCAGCAGGAAAAACAAGAAAGGCAATCACCCATAAAAAAATATTTTGCAAAATCAGCACTTTGGTTAACCGTCTTTTTTCAAAACAAAAGCAATGCAATGTCATTTTCGATATTTGAAGCCATAAAACAAATATTGTCAATCTCATAAAACCTAACAACTTCAAATAAATTTATCATTATATTAACGATAAAGACATTTTTTTTATTTCGAGTTGTTTTTTCAAAGAAATAGTTAACCATTTTAGTTCATATACAAAGAGCCGTTATTTTAATTCTCTTTTAAGTTTAATGGTACTCTTGAAATAAAACTTTAATGATTATCATTCGAAACTAATAATAAGGAAATTTTTAAACTCTTATTGAAAGTTTGAGAGTATTTTTGAAACTTTTGAAACTTTTGTATTTTTAATATAAATTACAAAGTTTTTTTTTGACATTTTCTATAATTTAGTCTTATTATTATTTTATTATTATTATTCAGAGTAATGTGTGAAGGGATGAATCTAATAAATCTCAAGATTTGATAGTATAAACTTAGCTGAATTGAGTTGGTTGTGGTCGTTGGTTTGTATGTACACTCATACAATTTTGCACCAAACTAAGAAAGTAAATAAATAAAACTAAGCGTTAAATTCCGAACTGATTTCATCCACGTTTATGACGGCGAATTCTGGTCACCGGTAATCACAAAATTGTCATCCAAACCCAAAAGTCAATCGTCAACTCCTCGCAGAGCTAAGAACGACGACGACCCAATTGAAATTATACAATTAAAATGGAAAGTAAATTAAAAAAAAAATGAATTGGACGGACTCTCGTTGATGGTGGTTTTCTAACGCAATGACGTCCGTGGCTGTTGCCGTTAACGGCGTCCGCGGCGGCAAAGGCGGCGGAGGAAGCCGCCGCGCTGTGAGATGGGCCGTCGAGAATCTCTTGCCGACCGCCGATCGTTTCATATTGGTTCACGTTATGCCCAAAATCACCTCCATCCCCACCCCAAGTATTTTTCTCTCTCAAACTGCTTGTTTGTTTGCTGAGAAACACTGGGAAAATAAATCTTAACAAAAATTTCTTAATCTTTTTGTTATACAGTGGGGGATCTTGTGGCTGTCTCAGAACTTGATGCAGATGTGGTAGCTCTTTATGTTCATGATGTGAAACAGAAATATGAACAAGTTTTTGTCCCTTTTAAGAAGTTATGTAGAAGAGAAAAGGTAACTTCAACTTCATTTTTTAAAGTTTAGCTCCAAATTTGTGGTAAATTGAAAATGAGCATTTGTTCTGCAGTTTCTTCTTTTGGTAGAAACTTTGATTTTGGAGGATGATAATCCTGCCACTGCACTTTTGAGATATGCATCTGAATCTGGGATTAAACGCTTGGTTTTGGGTTCTTGTTTTAGAACTTGCATAGCGAGGTAATTTGGTAGATTTTATGTTATTAACTTATCATTCACCCTATGGCTAACCATATGATTTTGTGCTAATATTTGTGTCAAAATTCAAATTCATTCATGAAATGATGATGTGATATTCAACATTTTGATACTAACTTTTGGATAATTTACCTGAAGGAAGCTAAAAGGTGATTCAGTACCCTCTGCTATTATGAGAACTGCTTCTAGTTCTTTTGATATTTATGTTATATATAAGAGAAGAGTTATCACAATAAAGGCTAGTACTGCTCCATCTACGGGTAATTTGTTGTAACCACTTGCTTCTCTTTTTAGTTTTTTAATACAAGATGTTAAGAAATAGACAATCAAAGAATAAACAGAAAACATAAACAATAGATAACCGATACAAATTTACTTGGTTCACTAACAGTGTGTTAGTTATGCCCACAAGTGAGGGAGAATGTTAGATATTATATTAAATTTGCCTTTACTCACCAATTTAAGCTTTTTGGGTTGATGGTTGATTTAAGAGAGTGAATAATGTAAGTAGGATAAATATGAATACAACTACGATTTAGATTTTCAATGATGTGTGTAATTGTTTTGGCAGAAACCGACTCAAGGCAGTGGATGCTCGGTGACACTGATTACTACAGGGGTTCCAGTGCTGTTAGTGAAAAAACATTGGGAACTCTGTCTTCGTCTTCCTTGTCGATTGTTCATCGAAGGGGTGACAGCATCGAAGTTGACTCTACTGAGCGACTGAACTCTTTGCATACTCTTACTGAGGAGGTTTTTGTTGTCTTTTTGCTTTATTGTTTCAAGCTTTGCTTCCATCTTTGGTTTTGTTTTCTAGATGGAATTTTGTCACAATTTCGAGGTGATGCTACGGTAAATTCTTGAATAAAGGTCCTTAAATTGCAGGAGGATATGCAGGCTGAAGTTGAATCTCTGCATCTAGAACTAGAGACCACTGTTTCCTTGTACAAACAAGCTTGTGAAGAACTAATACATGCTCAGAAGAAGGTGAGAGAGCTCAATCATCGTATCGGTTTCGACATGACATTTTATGGAGCGAGGTTTTGGAATCTCTATACGATTTTGTGGAGAGTGGAGATACTGGTAGTTAAAGTTGAATCATGATGTTGTAAGATGCATTTGAGCATTTACACCACACACCACAATATGAGATGGAATTAGCAGTGATAATTTTGGTGATTTAATAGGAATTTTAACCCAACTATTGGCTATTTGGCTTTTCATAAATTGAAAAAAAAACAATGTAAATGCCTATTTGTTCTTCAAATTGCAGGTTCAGTCACTTAAAACAGAATGCCTTGAAGAATCAAGAAAAGTGACTGCTGCTTTGGAAAGGGAACAAGCTTTGAGAAAAGTTGCTGCTAAGGAGAAAGCAAAGCACTTGGAAGCCATTAAAGAGCTTGAGGAGGCTAGAGACTTGCTGGCTAAAGAAGCTTACGAAAGGCAGTTGGCTGAGCTTAATGCCTTAAAGGAGTCCGTGGAGAAGCAGAAAGTTGTTGATATTCTTCTGACTAATGATAGGAGATACAGAAGATATACCACTGCTGAAATAGAGGCTGCGACAAATTTCTTTGATGAAGTTAATGTGATCGGCGAGGGAGGGTATGGGAAAGTCTATAAATGCAGTCTTGATCATACCCCTGTAGCCATTAAGGTTATTCAACACGACATATTCGAGAAAAAAGACGAGTTTCTAAAAGAGGTATCATTTGTTACAAAAAGTTTCTAACTGATCCTCATGTTTTTATTTATCCAATTAATGATACTCATTCCATCACCTGAACTTATCTCTGCAGGTTGAAATTCTTAGCCAGATACGACATCCACACGTGGTTTTACTGCTTGGAGCTTGTCCCGAGCGAGGTTGCTTGATCTATGAACACATGGAAAATGGAAGCTTAGATGACCATATCTTGCTCCGGAATGGAAAAGCTCCCCTCCCTTGGTCTACTAGATTTAGAATAGTTTTTCAAGTAGCTTCTGGGCTTGCATTTTTACACAATTCAAAGCCAGAGCCTATTATTCATAGAGATCTCAAACCAGGTAATATCTTACTGGACAGAAACTTTGTAAGCAAAATCTCAGATGTTGGAATGGCTAAGATCATTGGTGATATCGTGCCAGACAATGTCACGGAATACCGAAACACCGTTCTTGCTGGTACTCTACATTACATGGATCCTGAATATCAGAGAACTGGCACACTCCGGCCAAAGTCGGATACTTATGCACTTGGAGTAACAATTCTGCAGTTGTTGACTGGGCGACAGCCACACGGTCTTCTTCTCGCTACTGAAAACTCCATAGCAAGCGCTTCCCTTGCAGATATCCTAGACAAGTCAATTAGTGACTGGCCTCTAGCTAAAGCTGAAGAGCTAGCTCGACTCGCATTGAAGTGCTTGAAACTTAGATGCAGGGATAGGCCAGATCTTGAATCTGAAGTTCTTCCAGTCCTTAAAAGACTTGTTGATTTTGCAGACACTTTTCAAAATGAAGACAAAGGTTTTGGCAATCCCCCAAGCCACTACTTCTGCCCAATCCTCCAGGTGAATTTAAAACACACACTACACTCCATCATCAGTTCTTCAGAAGCTTGAGTATAAACTTCTTTTTGTTGTATTTTATTTTTTGAACGCAGGAAGTCATGGAGGATCCTTATATAGCAGCTGATGGCTTTACTTACGAGTATGTAGCCATTAAAGCATGGCTCGAGAAATACAACGTATCGCCAGTGACAAAGCTTAAGCTCCAGCATTCTATTTTTCTTCCAAACCACACTCTGCGTTCTGCCATACAAGAGTGGAGGTCAAGAGTGACATTTTCATCTTCCTAAGTTGGACAATTTGATTGTAATTGTCTCAAGCATTCGTATGCTTGTTTTTTTTTCATCTTTGTTAATATTTGTATAGTGTATAATTACACCAAAATCTCAGTAATGTTTAGTATTGGTTTGTTCTGTGAACTACGTCCAATATGAAAATGAATTGAGAGTTCAATGGTTCATTTTCACAGCTAAGCCGTTAACTAACTAAATTGCCCATGAGATTGCTTATTAAAATAATGGTCTTATTTACTTCAGATATAAAAGCGAGTGATTTAATTCCTTGAAACTAGTCCTGTTTGGAATAACTTTTTAAATACTTAAATATATACATATATTTGCACTATTTTAAGTACTTAAATACAAGCTTGTAAGCTGACTCGTTGATAAGCAATAAATATCAATCAAGTAGTGTAAAGTTTCCATTACATTAACACAATATATATACCAAAAAGTTTTTCCAGTTTCCTCGACTGCCTAAAATGAATCACATTCCTCATTTTCATTTTTCATTGTAGTAAAAACAAAACTATATTACAATGAGCATTACATGGCTTACATTAGAATTGATTTACTCATCAACAAATGAATTGGGTTCTTGAATGTCCCCTAGTGAAGTTTGGATCTTGTAGTAACCTATTTCCTCCCATCAAATAAGTTGATGCCACACCAAAGGCATTGAAGTAATTAAATAAGATGTTAAAGTCGAAGAGCCTGTCGCCGACTCCTGTTCCTGGTGAGCAAGTTTACCTTGTTTAGATGGAAATAAAATGAGATTTGGAAAATGAAACTTGAAAATCATGAATAAGGGATAGTTCTTAAGTCAATCTCACTTCAAGTGACTAAGTAATAGGATGTCAACATGTTAAATTTCAAGCTATGGGATCAGGATCAACAAGAGATCACAAGTTACCATATAAATTAGAAGGTTGCCAATGGAGACCCAGCATCTTTGAAGTAAGCTGCAAGATCTACATCGAAGTTTTCAAACTTTTTGATGAAAGGATGCACCTTACAGAAAAAAAAAAAGTATCCAATTAACAAGGTTTAATCCACATTCAGAATCCAATATGATTTGTCATAATTTAATCGTAATCCTAGTAGTAAAGAACAGCAGAAGGATCAATTATACCAGAAGTTCACGTGCAGAGCTTCTCTTCTGTGGGTCTTTCTGTAAGCTAACCAAAATATAAAAGCCAATTCATCATAAGGAGAAAATTCGCTCCAAAAATAGAAAAATAAAATATACTAGCCATATTTTTCCTAAGTTTGGGGACGATTTCAGCAATTCAGGGTCGCTATAGAAGTATGAAATCTTTTGATCTAGAAACAGCAGAGACAATTTCATATGATTTGCAAACCCAAAAGCTCGTATACCATGAAGAAATGAAAGAGCAAAACTCTGGAGAAAATTGTTCGGGCGCAGAAGGCGATGCTAGTTCTACTACGGCCACCATAACATCAAAAAAGCCTTCCCATCCTTTATCCTTATCTGGTGGAGCATATGGAAATTGACCTGTCGCACATTCTAGCAAAATCAAACCCAAACTCCATATGTCACTTCTGTTGTCGTATTTGTCCCCATTGAGTCTCTCCGGCTGCAATCAAAGCATGAAACTACAAGAATTTAGAGCACTATACCATATATTAGAAAATAAAAAATTGTTGAAAACCGAGCAACTACTACCAAGTTAAGTAAATGTTAAGTTACTTACAGACATGTAAGCATATGTGCCAACAAAAGAATTTGCTTGATCAGCCGTATTCGCCAGTATAGCGCTGACACCAAAGTCAGTAATCTTAACTTCCCCTCTATGATTTATCAACAAATTTGAAGGCTTAAGGTCTCTGTGGATGACATGTTTTTCATGGTGAAGGTATATTAATCCGTTTAGTACCTATATATAACGAGGAGACAACAAAGTGTTGAGATTTCGTTCAGATATTCACAAATCAAATGTGCTTTAAACGTCCTCATACCTGGTAACAAATAGCTGCAAGATACGGCTCTAGGATTGTTTCAACGTTTTTCAGAAGATCTGCAAGCGATCCACCATCCATGTATTCCAAGATTATGAAAATGGCACCATTGTCATAGAAGATTTGATAACACACTACGATGTAAGGGTTTTGTGCCAACTGATTAATTTTTAGTTCCTTAGCAACCAGCTTACAATAAGATTCCTCGGCATTCATCTGAATCACCTGAATTAGAAAAAATGACACGTCAAAAGAATCTCAACTCTATTGAGAAGGAAACACAAGCATTGGTCATATAAGAGCCATTTTGTGGAAAAACTCCGCAAGGATGAGCGAGTTAGGCAGAAACTAATGGAAACTTTGCTTGTAAGAAACCAGCAAAAAGTAATAGTGAAAGAACTAGCATCTTCATCTTTTAAAACAAAGTAGCAAGGGCAAGTGCTCACCATCAAATGAGTTTTCAGAACTAGCCGATGGACTATTGTTCGAATATTAGTGAAATTATAGACATGCTTTTGATTCTATTTGAAGTACTATTTAATGAACAAACAAATCAAATATTCAACAAAATGTTGCCTAAAAAAGAAGAGAGAGAGAGGGAGTAACCTTTAGAGCAAAAAACTGGTTGGTCCATTTATGTCGGACTAATTGAACAATTCCACCATTTCCTTTTCCAATGACTTTTATCGAGTCTAAATCTGCTAAAGACAAATGGTTGTCTGAGGGCTTTATTGGTGGAGGCTGATCAATCAACAACATAAACAAACACGAAACAATTAAATAGCGAAATTAGATCTGATTCCCAACTTTCTACCTCAAGATTCTCGAATACCAAACAGAGCACAAGAAAAAATGGCAGGCAGCTTCATCGACACGGAGAAAATGAAAAAGGTAAACCAAAAAAGAAAACACATTTTTATTCCGGCATTGACAAGCATAGGGCAAAAAGGCCCAGAGCCATCTGTTAGCAGTACCATAGCAATGGAGAAACAGTTGGAAGGGGAAAAAAAAGACAAGAAAAAACAAAACAAGCTCAAAATTGCGTACACTTTCGTCGTCCGTTTGAGAAACAATCCGCACGCCGTCCTTATTAACAAGTAAATCGCCATCGGTGAAAGTACCGCTTCGAGTTCTGCAATGATCACAGACGCCATAAGCGGAATTATTAACCAAAACCGGGAATGCATTCTCAGAGAGAGAGAGAGAGACGGGAGAAGAGAAGAGAAAGCAAATTACATGAAGGCAAAGGAAACTTCGTCGGGAGGAGGTAGAAGAAGCTTTAAGTTAGGATTCATGGAGCTGTCCTTCTTCATCAATGGCGGGCGTATTATTATCCTCGTGCTGTGGAGTCGTAGTGAAGTCTTCTTGAAATGAAGAGAAGTGAAATAAAGTTAAAGTTGTTTGAGTTTGCAGTTTGGCCCTTGAATTAATTAAAATTTATATATAATAGAAGTATAATTATATAAAAATATCGATATTGGGGAAGGAAAGGAATAGCGGCGACCGGTCTGGGAGGACCCGGGCGTGAAGACGACGACCGCTGACTTCTTATTATTTAACCCGCGTTCTTCACTGGCTCTGCCTCTGCCCGGCCAAATTTTTTGCCCATCTTTTCTCTATATTTAATTTAATCAATATTCTTTTACACATTCCTATTTTATTTTTATTATTTTTTTAAAAATTGATTTTTTTAATCTCTAATTTTGATTAAAAAAAAATTATGTATATTAATCTGACATGTACAAATTTGTATATGGTTGAGTTAAGCACAAAATTTAAAATAACGTCAGAGTTTGGAGATTACTTTCTTTCCTTTGAAGCCGTCAAATGAAGTTATTTACAATGTTCTCATTTGACGCACATACATGGTCATGCGTTCTTCCTTTGATACATGTTACACGTTTGTGGTTACATATAACTATGATAGCGTTCTCTCTTTGACACACGCCGTCTATGATTACGTATAACTTTGATAATGTGAGGATCGTTGTACGCTCGAGGCTATAGGATATCATGCTGAATACGACTCAATTATTTTTATTGATATATATTTTTCAATTCAATTGGTCAATTAGACCATTCGAAGTAAGGTTTGTTGTAGTAAAAATAAATAAATAAATAGAAATAATAATGATATGAAAGAGAGTGTGTGTGGTTTAGGAACACTCAAAAGTGTCTCAACCAAACACAACATTAAATGATTGAGACAGTGAATAGTACATATTGATATTATTAAAGAAACATTTATATATATTTTATTTTGGTTACATATATGTTTGTATAAACTATAAAGTTTGTGGGTTCCAACTGGTTTCGAACAATCGTATATATAATTAATTATATATATTATTTCGACTTTGACAAATATAAATAATATCAATCAGTTTTTATATATTTTCAAGTTTAACAAATGGAAAGTAACCAAAGGTTATAAAATATGTTATCCTTTTTTTAGAATAATCACATAATTATAACTAAGTTAATACTTCATAAATTAAACTTTAACTTTAAATCAATTTCTATTGTTTTAAAAGTTAAAAGTTTCATTTCTACTTTATTAAAGGAAAAATGGTTTCATTTCTACTTTAAAATTTTTAATTATTGTAAAATAAATCTTTACAAACTTTATCGAAAATAAAAAAGAATAGTTGCAAATATAGAAATTAAATTCAAAATACTGACATATATAACAATATTTTAAACAAATTATAAATATAGCAAAATCTGTCAAAATCTAAACTATGTTGAAAAAATTAACATATCAATGATAGACTTTACTAGTTTTCAATTAACACATCAATCGATAAAAGTCTAAATTTCTAACTTTCTTTTACTTTTTTTTCTCATCCAAACACAAAATTTTAAAAAGATTCCTTTCAAATCTATCATATTTCAAACAAAATAATTAATTTAAAATAATCGATTTCAACATTTTTCTTTTTCTTTTTTTTCTTTTTCTTTTCCCTTTTCCGATGCACATAAGTCAGTAGTGCTTCTTTTTCAGTGGTATGAAAACGTGAGTTCAGTTCACACGTGTTTCAAATTTGATTTATTTGTTCACTATTCATTTGGTTTGTTTGAGAGATAAGTATTTGATTTTACTCCATTCATAGTCAAAGTCTCTCACACGTCACACGTGTCTTTGACTTTAATGTAATTGGAAAATTCTCCCTTTTAATCCAGCTACCGTGTTTACTTAGATTATATATGTTTATATATAATTTGTCATATTCTAAGTTTCCACCTACAATTATTAATTATTAAATAGTCTAATCTCTTCTAATTGAAAATTAATCATAGTCCAGGAGATGATGTTGATATCATATCCCTTTTCAACTGTTTCTTTAACACGATCATGCCTATCTCTTGGAAATTAACAACTAATTAGAGACTAGAGTACAATTTATTTGCTTGTTTGTTTGTTTATGTATGTATTGTATTTAAAGCTAGAGTTAGTTGCCTGAAAAAACTTTGAATTAAAAAACCTAGCAGTTGCTATAAGCTTCTCAACTAATTTACTTGGTTAAATTACTAGCCTAATGTAAATGATGTAGTCGTATATGTAACAATTGAGTTTGAAGACAAAATGGACATTGTTCATTTGTAATTGCCATACTTTTTTAGTACAATGGTAGCGGAAATGGAATCGAACTTCAAACCTCTAAGAAAAAAAGACACATCAATTATTGTTAGATTAAACTTATTTTGGCACCTCATATCTTATTGATGGTTACATATTGTTTTGAAAGTATGTCAAACTAGGGTCTATTTGATAAAATATTCAAATTCTATTGATTGCTTCGGTATTGATCCTAAATCAAATAGATTTTTGGCAAATATTTAGACATTCGATTTTTAAATTCTGTAATTCAAAAAAAGAAATAATGAAAAACAAAATATTCTATAGTGTATCCAAAATTTTAAATTACTATTAAAACATATAGTAATAAGAAAATGAATAAAACTTTCTTAAACGTAGTGCTTTTTATATTAAAATTGGCAAAATAGCTGTATATGAAAATATTTTCAGAGTTTTTTTTTTTTTTTGTTTAAAATAATTTCTTATGGCTTTTTTTTAGATTATTAAGGAAATACAATATTAAATGTGAGTCAAAGGAATGAAAATACTGTACTAAATGTGAAATGAGGAATGTGTTGATGTATATGAGTATCTCTAGTATTAAATCTTTGTGGGTGACGTGAAAAGAAAAACTAAAGTTTAATTGCAAATATAGCCCTACAATTGAAAGAAAATTAGACTTAGTCCCTATAATTTTAAAAAGAAAATTTGTCTTTATAATTGAATAAAATCTTCATAAGTAATCTAAAGTTTAACTGAAATCCAAATTCGCAACTTAACTAAAAAAAAATATTATTATTTATTTATGAGAGAAAAAAAAAACAACAAACAACATCGATTATTTTATTTATTTATTTATCCTATTTTGCAACTTTGGCAGCGTAAAATGTTGCCTTAAATTACGCCTCGTACTGAATTAATCATAAAACACAACCACTTTCCCAATTTCGAACACAGAAGAACTACAAAATAAAACGAAAATAAAATTCAAGTACAAAAGGCCGATCAAACACAACTTCCTCAAGTTTAGAATAAAAAACAACTTCCTCAAGTTTAGAATAAAAAACAACTTCCTGCTGCACCTTCTAACTTAACTTTTTTAAACAAAATTCAGAATCCGACATAATTTTCCACACAACAGAGAAAGAAACGTACGTAAAACACAAGGATAAGATAGCTAAACCAAATAAGATCCAGCTAAAGATAAGGAGCTTCATGTCGCAGCTGGCTCCAATCCGTGGCGGTCTAGTGAGTTGATGAATGAACAGCATTACACCCACCACTGATCAGAAAAAATAGGCAGTAAAAAAAGACACCCAAAATTCTTGCAAGAAAATGCAACCTCCCTACAAAATCCAACCTTAAATATAACAAGGATTCACAGCACTAGCACTAGCACTAGCACTAGCACTAGCACTGATGGCAATATAATAAATATGCCATAAGATAACACTGTCCTTACGGAAGAAGAGGTCTGCCATTGCCACACATTAACGCTCTTTTACATTCTATCTTCTCTCCTCCTGGGGGCACAAGTGATGATTTCATCAACTCTAAGAATCATCTCAGCTGCCTCTGTTGCAGAAAGCAATATGGCTTGCTTCACTTTGAATGCTTCTGAAATACCAAGTTCTGCCATATCTCCTACCTGTCATATACATAATTTTCAAATATTATGAGACAATCAAAGGTAATGAGATAACAATCTATTGATAAATTTTCACTTCGCAGCCATTGCCATATTGAGCTTCAATATTATAACATGAAAAACGCTGTGACTAACGATTGATTGATAACACTAAGTGAGCGAGAAGAATAATAAGATCGCGAAGGACTCCATCTTCCTGCATATTAATGTGTAGTCGCTGCAACAGTTGCTTTATACCACTTGAGGTAGTACTCTTCTTAAATTGATTTCAATCTCAACACTTACCGATCCAGAGATGACATCGATTCCTGCATTGCAACCCTCCTTGTGATGCTCAGCCCGGAGCTGTGCAATCAAGTCGGCACTATCCAACCCAGCATTATCAGCAATGATTGTTGGAATAGCCTGCAGAGCCCGTGAAAAAGCTTCAATAGCATGTGATTTCTTTCCAGGAGTCTTTCTAGCCAACTCATCCACTTCTTTTGACATGATCATCTCTGGCCATCCACCTCCAAGCACGACCCTGCTGTCATTAACTGTCTGAGACAGTACACACAAGGCATCATGCAGAGACCTTTCAGCCTCATCGAGGACGTGATGGCTGGCAAAGACAAAAAATACAATCAAAACATATAGCACTTTCTGATATTCGCCATTCATTTCTTTGTTATCAGAAATAAGCAATCATAGAAATGTATGAACAATGTTACATGGGGGTGAGGGATGAGAACCGAAATCTACAAGATTTTTTCAAATACCTTGCACCCCTCAGCACAATCGTGCAAGCCTGACCCATTTCCACACCTGAAAAATGGATCAGTTTGTCCTCGCCAATCATAATCTCCTCAATCAACTTGCAATATCCAAGTTTCACAGATTCGGGATTGTCAAAAGTTGAAGCAATTTCACCACCAGTTACTAGAGCCAGGCGTTCAATACCATCAAAATCAGCATGCTCAATAGCAAGTATTCCAGCATCTGCAAATAGTTCCTCTGGGAAATTGTAGATCAACTGTCTGTTAACAAAGCAGTTGATTCCATGACCAATTATCTTCTTCACCTTTTCTCTCATTTTTTCCTTTTCAGCACCCTCGATCTCAGCAACTTTTGACATTGAGTCAACACGAACTCGAGCACCATAAATCTTAACTTTATCAGTATCCATAGCAGTATTTGCCACTAAAATTTTGGCGTTCTCTATGCGTTTGGGTTGGCCAATACCAATTTTCTTGTCAAGAATAAACCTGAACAAAATTATACAATTCAATCTTTAAAACAACTTTTTGAAAAAACATGTGTAGACAGTAGACTTAGTAAGTATACTTTGTATAACTAAAGCATTTTTCAGAAAACATTCCTTAATTGTGTCAACTTAAATAATTATTACTCAGTAAAATAGTCCTTCAACGATTTTCCAGGGTTCTTAAAAATTTGCAACACAGAATGCAAGTATGCATTAGCTTCAAACTTCCTTTTTATGTTTTATAGAAACAATTGGTTTCATTGAGAAAAAAAAAATGAAAGAATACAAGAGCATACAAAAAAGGCATTAGCCCTAGCTTCAAACTTGTTATAATAAAACCAAAAATAAAACCAACACCATAACCCACCCTTCGTCTAAAAAGGAATCCTTCAGTGATCCTCCAGGTTTCTTGATAATTTGAATTGATTCCAAGTTCGTGCTCCCCTGCAATTTCAACAAGGTAAAAATAAGAAAGAACACACATCAAAAGGTATGGAATATCAGACACACTGACACAACATGGAGACAGGTACACATCATTTAAAATGTCCCTCCATCTCTCTCATAGACGCATGAACAGATAGGATGAAGAACGCATCCATCAAAAAACAGAGCAATAAACAACATGATATTTAGACTTACAATCAACCTGTCCTTGCATAATTTTTAACCCAAAGCACAATATATGGATTAAGAGCGAACATTCACCTTTAGCCTCATTACAGCATCCACTGCCAACTTAGCAAAATGTTCCTTGTCTAGTGAGAGAATTTTGGAACTCAAAGTAGTCATTGCAATCTTCAACAAGTCTGATTTAAATTTCTCTGAAAAAAGCCAACACACAACTTCAGAACACACAATCATAAGTACATATAAGATTTGAAGCTTATAGTCTCTGATTAAAAAATATATTTAACAGTCACATCATGTGCTAGACAAAGAAAAGGTAAAATGATGGGAAAAAATGAGCATATTACCTAGATCTTCTTTGTTATCCACCACTTTCTGCAGTAAGGCATTACGAGCACATTCTGCAGCCATTCTATAGCCTGAAAGTTTAAATGAATCATCACAAGTTTTAGCAACAAATACATATCACTCACAATGCAAAAGGTACCAGGGTAAAAAAAAAAAATTAATCCATCTAGTTTCCAGGAATGAAAAAGGGGAGAGAGCTTGATGCCCTGCATGCATGCAGGTACACATAGAGACGTCAAACAAGGTAGAACCGTTTGAGAGATATTCCATTAAGATAACATGACACTGAGATTTTTCTAAAATAGCATAACTCAAGCATACAACACAATCTTCAATCTTCATAAGGGAAGGAGTTCCAAGTTCAAACTTCATCAAACGAAAGAATGCAAATGGCAAAACCACCCTACTTTTGTCATTAGGGTTGAGAATTCTCTATATCTGCAAGTTCCCCAGTGGGGATTTAGTTGGAGGGAGCATGGAACAGAGAAAGGGAAAGAGAGAGGATATGGGTAAACTCATGCAACAAGGAGAGAGAGAAAAAAGGTCTGAGCTTTAGCCTGATTGATGAGTTCCAACTCTATTGATCATTGTGATTGAAAGGGACTTTTTACAAAAAGCAGGAGTGTGTGCTATGTTATGGGGTGTTTGACCAAAAAGAAATAATAGAGTTTTTAGACATATTGAGTGGGAGTCTTGTGATGATTGGTCCCTTGTGAGATTTAGAATTTTAATGTCTAATTGTTGAAGCTGGTGACAAGTTCCTTTTGTAATTATTCGATCGGTCTTATAATTATTTTGCTTATAGTCCTTATTTAGGGTGCTCCCTTTTGTGGGCTTTTTGTACGTCCCTATATTCTTTCATTCATTATAAATGAAAGTTGGCCTTCTAGAAGAAATTATACCTATTAAATAAGTTTGTCTTTTCATGCATCCACAACTAGAACAGTATTGAAAGATAAAGACACTAACGACCATCCTAATTCCTACAAAGCAATGGTTCAATCCCCCACCCTCGCAATTGAAATAAATGTACTCAAAAAAGAAAATCACGTGTTTTCATGTTGCAAAACACCGCGCAATGGAATGTGGCTCATAATTTAGATGTCTATAAAGTAATGTATATTAAATTAGGAAGAAAAATAACCTGCTATAATTGTCATTGGGTGAATCTTTGAAGCAACCAACTTCTCTGCCTCCCTTAGAAGTTCTCCAGCCAAAACAACAACTGAGGTTGTACCATCACCCACCTCATCATCTTGAACTTTTGAAATATCTTAACCTTGTTGTTAAAGATTCTCAATTCAAAGTCATAAGAAGGGCAACTTCGAGTAAGATAAATGAAGCATCCATTACAAGAATTAAACAGCCATCCACAACTACAGTAGTCATGAAATTCCATTGAGCATAAACACAGTACACACTAAAAAAAAAAGGATACCGACAAGAACTTTGGCAGCTGGGTTGTCGATATGGAGAGATTTTAAAATGGTGGCACCATCATTGGTGACAGTGACTTGCCGTCCTCTGCCAGTAGACTGGAGAATTTTATCCTGGAAAGCATTATAAGAGTCATAGAATAGTCTAAAGATACGAAATAAAGATCACACTTTGTCACATTGGTATCAGTTTATGGTTCTTCCCCTGTAGGTCCTGAACGATTAAGGGTGGATTTAATATCCACTAGTTTATTTTTCCCCCGATCTTTACTCAAAAGTACGGGTTTATTACTAAAATAAGAAAAAATAAAGGACGCCAATGCCCTAAGGAATCCATCTCATTAGTTAGTAGACTAAGGAGTAGAACTTACCATCCCCTTAGGTCCTAATGTTGTCTTAACCAAATCAGCAATTGCCATAGCGCCAATGAATGATGCCTATGAAAAGTGATTAAAAGAAATTAAATTTAGGAAGTGAAAAAAGCTCTACAAAACAAAATAAGAAACTTACCATTCTAGCACGCTCTCCCTTCTCTTCGCTGGCTTCATCTTTCAGAAGGTTATCGACCTAAAAAGTTCGACATTCATGTAACCAAACAAAGAACAATCACATACTTGATGAGAAGTGAAAATTCAGGAAAAAATGTAGCAACTGGGAACAAACTTACCGCCATGGAAATGATGAAAACTGAGACCAAACTGTAGAATGAAGCTCAGTCAATTAAAAGAAAGAGAAATGGAAATCAAATATGAGCAGAATATAGATAAAACAAGCCCAACAAACATAGGGAAAAAGAATTAAACAAAAATAAATAAAACCCTAGCCAAAGTTCATTAAACCCTAAGATCAAACTCAACAAGCAACGAGTGATTTGGAGATGGAGGGAGTTGCAGAAGACTTGAGTGTGGACTTCGACACAGAAGAACGCTTACATAGAATACGATGGCGGCTTGCCGCAGTTGCAGCTGAGATGGAGAAGGATGAGTCGGAGGGGTGTTTAAGATTCTTGTGGCGCGCTGCGGAACCTTGGGGTGAAAAAATGGAGAATAGTGAAGAGGGTGGTGGAGGTCACGGGACTAGGGTTTTAAAAAAAAAAATTTGCAAAATAGGGGAAGAAGTGTTTTTTCTAATATAAAATGGAGGGGAAATTATTTTTTGGTCCTAAGTTTTAATCCTAATTATTACTTAGACACTGAATTTCAAATTTTATATTTTTAGGCTCTGTTTATTAACTATTAAACAATTTCATTTTCTGTCTTTCCTCTTTGAAAATTGAGTAAATTTCTTTAATAATTTTAGTTTGTATCAAGATAGTACACGCTTAGTCCTTAAATTTTAGATTTGGTTTCAATTTAATTCATGGTTATAATGCTACAATTTTTTCTATGTTTCAAGATTTACAAATTTAATAAAAAAAAATGGTAGCAAATAACTAATAAATAATAATTAATGGGAGCCAAATCAAATTAATCCAATTTTCAAAACTCCAAGGATTCAAGGTATGTTTGAAGAGTTATAATGTAATCAAGTTTACTGAGAATCAAAGAAAGGTTGAAAAGCGCAAATAATCGAAGACGAAACAAAATAAAATCGAAAAGCATAAAAACAACTAAAAAAGAGAGTTTAGATTAAAAATTGTTAGAACGAAATAAATTTTGTATTACAAATCAGACCTAAAACATTCAACCCAAACATGAATTTTGGATTACAGTACAATAAAAACCCATTCCATTAGGTATATTACTCGTTCCTGAACCAATTTTTGAATTTTGTTTCAATTGATGTGCACCTAAGGTATAATAGAAATAAAAATAAATAAATATAAGGTATAATAGAAATAAAAATAAGCAAATAAGGAGCTGGAAAAATTTTGTTATATGTTATGAGCAGCTGAGGTAGGTGAACGTCTATCACAGTAAATTTTACTTTCTGCCATTTAAAACAATTTCTGATTCTTAATATTGTTATGTACTAAAAAATAAGAAAATCCAAGGAGCAGAAAACAATGAAGCAAAATGTAGCTAAAATAAGAATATTCAACTCAACTGGCAGAAACAAGCAACTGAGTGTCACACGTAATAATAATAAAGCTTCAAAGACGACCAATACCACAAATACTGTCTGGATAAGGATAACACACATATATGATATATACATTTGCCACTTTTGACACAGCATAAACCCATAAACGCAACCTTCACTATCCATACATATACACACAATTTCCTCTTAACATATCTCATCAATTCTCCGCATCCTCCAGTGAGAGAATGATCAAAACTCTGTTCATTACCACAAGAAAGTCAAGAGAATTGGCAGCAATTTACACAATCATATGTAGTTTTTAGCACTCATTTAACACACAAATTGTAAACTGACAATGTGAACCTATATTACTCTATATCTTTATACTTACAAAATCATCACCATCATTTATATGTTTATATGTTTTGTACAAGGGTCTGTCAACGTTCATATAAAGTTAGCTGACAGCTCTATAATGCACTAATAAATATTCTTTTCTCTGTTCCGACCATAGTTTTTCATCTTTTATAATTAATAAGATGAATCTTAGGTTCCAATGATGTTGAAGGAGAACTTAGAAAGAAGCTGTGGAATGCCCGATATAACTGGCCCATATGTCTGCAAGATGACGGGGATTTACATGTAGTTAGATATGCACCACATTTTTATTCAACAATATACATACTTATTTCAAGAATTGAACTTCGTCTCCTTTTCTTTCAATCCTTCAACAAAAAGTAACATTTTCAAATTCAAATGTTACAAATTGGACTTCCACGAAGTAACTTGATTAAGATACCTTATGGTTTTCATGAATTTGGCATAAAGGAACTGCGATCAACTTGAGGTTCTTAGGCACCACAAATTTTCGACTCTCCGGCAACTTGACCAAGAAAAGTTTAGTGCACTCCTGCATCAGGTAGTGAGTGAGCGAGTTAAGGGTAAACGATGCATGTTGCAGTTTAAAGGAAGTTGTTCGCATTCAAATAACTACCTTGGCCCCTTTTACATTACTGGACAAATATGGAAAGAGCAAGGTTTCAAAGTCAGGCCTCCACCACATACCGAGGCACTCGCTAACCTAAACGTTAAGAGAAGAAAATTCCAAATTCCATCATACATAATCTCAGTAGTAATACATGGTATAGAAATAAAAGAAATAGATTTGGGCATTATAGTACCTCCCAATCAGATGCATCAGAGGCTCCATTGGCAGAAAGCTTCCTTGACAACTTTCGTATCAAGCCATCAATATCTGTAAATTGAGATCATCAACCATGATAAAATATCAGCATAACTAATAGACTTAGACAAACACAGCTGCAGAAGAGATCCAAAGAACAAATTTACCTGATTCGTTGGGCCTTAGGCGACCACCAGGAAGCTTGAAAATTGAATTACGTATTTGAAACAGCAATAAATGAGGATGCTTGAATAGTTCAACCTAATTTGAGAACAACAAGCACTTTCAATTATAATGCAGAGTACTAAGCACTGTTTCTGACCGCAAGATGAAATGTACATCTAGAAATTGTATAGCAGAAAAAAGCGTCCTGAATTCAGGTTCATAATTCTAAAACTTATCTCCTAAAAGGTTTTATGGATAGAAACGGCCGACCTACCATGATTTCTCCCAGAACGGAAATGAAGTATGGAGATCATGTATGGATGCAAAAATTCATGTTCATTCCACAAAATAAAGAACCAATCCCACAAAAGCCAATACGGCCAAGAGACAGAACTTGTGAATCATAAATTAATTGAAAGCTGTACTTAATTATTGTTGAAACCTAAATTGTGTTTGTATTTGGCATTTTCCTATTTATGTTAGTAATACTTTTTGCCTAAAGTTAGAAACCATCTGTATCCTGAATTATTCTCCAACAATAAACTCACACACTGTTAGTGAACAAGATATGTAAATCTTTGTGTCGGTTTCCTACAATTCAGACTTATCTTCTTATTTTTATTTGCTGATTTCATAACAGCTACTCTTAATAACCAGGCATCATGACTATAAATCTAAGAATAGCGGGAGAATAGGCCAAATAAGCCGATGCTGTCTAAACTGCAGTAGAAGTTATAACTACACTGACCGAACCAACAGTATCAGAACTCCACCGATTAAGTACGCGTCAAGCAATTGGAGGAGGGTAACAACAGAGGCAGTATAAAAACTCTATATCCTTAAAGAAAACAATCAGTAGGACTTGGGAGTCACAAGATTACGGAAATGGAAGTATATAAAATAAAGTAATTGTAAGGAAGGAACGAACCAGCATAACTGCTTCGACGCAAGTCCTCAATCCGTAAGCAGCATAGCTGCAGAAAAAAGAGAATAGAGAAATTGAAGGAAGGTATTAAAGAGCAAAGTATAGTCAACGGAATAAAGTGAGAATGGATACTTGGATTTCATCCTGAGGACACGATCAGATAGGGTCTCATCCTTGAAAAGAAGAGGCTCTTTGGATCCAAAGTAGTAATTGCTGAGAGGGTAGATATCGATGTAAGAGAGTTGGTCGGCGGAAGAAGCTTCATCGTCGTCCATAGCATGCAGACGTCCGTCGTCTCCCATGGTGGGGATTGAGAAATGAAGAGAAGGAGAATGAAAAGGGAGTTTAGAGGAATATAGGTATGGAAGTGGGAAGTATGAAGAAGAAGAAGATGTCGTGTTGGTTGGAAAGAAGAGACACGAAGCGAAAAAGTGGAATGGCGTCAGTCACTCCGCGGAATTCTAATTGTAATTAAAGCCTAAAATAAGAGACGAACAAGACCACCACTGGGAAAGCAAAGGGGAAGGGCCGAGATAGAATTTGAGAATAGAATGATGCTAAACTCTCGCTTTCTACTTTCTTATTTCTCGACAACTTCCACCAATGGGCCTTTATGGGCTTTTTCTAAACTAGTTTTTACGTTTAATCTAGTTCATATACTCCCTTCAAAGTACGATTGAATATTTTGAAAGTAGATCGAATAACAAAAGTATAAAGAATGGAGACAAAAATAAACATATTAAAATTATAAATACCAAAACGAATCAAAATACAAAGAAGGAAAAGAAAAACATAAGAACCAAAGTAGTATAAAGTCAATTTCTATTTCTTTGTCAAATTATCAATTTGGTGTTTTGGGTTGATTCCTTTGTTTTAAATCCACTCCTATTGTTTAATTGTATGAGAGTACTTTGAAATTATGTGATGTGACGATATTCAAATGTTAAAATTTTGTTATGGGTAATTGTCACACACACACTTAACATAAATTTTTACTTCAAAAATAATTGTAAAAAGTGAAAAAAAAACCATTATTTTACAAATGAAGATTATATTTTGGGATGAATTTCAATTTGAGCATATATTATATTTATTTTTAGTTACAAAATATAATTAAGTGGAATAATCTTTATTATATATTATTTATTTTTAAGTTAAAAAATGTTGAGTGGAAACATCAGGAGTGAGAAGAATTTTAGAGAATTATCCCCCAATGACCAATTGAATTGTCACAAACAACCACACTCAAACTTTAACTTTTAGAAAAAGAAAGCGTAAAAGAAAAAAGAGATTATGGGTTGATTCATCACTAAACCGACGTATCTCATTAACCTCCACCTGTCACTTACCTCAATCTTACAATACTTAACCTTTTTAAATTTCTAAGCTTCAAAACTTCTAACTTTTTAAATAATTTAAAAAAGGAGAACGGACTTACTCGCACGTAAAATTGTTTGGTATAAAAAATATTTTGGTGTATCTCGGGCTATACCTATCTATGATGCACCCCTTCTTACACATAATTAAAATTTGACACTTATCATTTTAAAATTTTATTTGTTTGATTGGTATATTATGTGATACAATATATAACCACTCTTTTCAAACTGGAGCACGCAAGTAACCGTAGAGTTGTAACCTTTAAAATTTGAACAAAAATTTTAACCTAAAAGTTTTGTTACCTTGTAGGCCTTTTTTATTTCAACTATTATGATCGGGCGTTGCATCGTTGATCAATAAATTGGTATTTGATGCTTGTCTTGTAAATTATGTTAAATTTGATTTATAAACTAGAATATTTTTATTTAATATATATTTTTAATAATCAAGATCTAAAATCTAAAGTGAGCCCAATCTCAACCGAATTGATAGGTGACATGAGAAAGCGTGAGTTCCAAGAAAAATGTCAAACCCTCAACCAGTCAAGCCAGAAGAATTCTTGAAAAATATAACTTAAGACGAACTCAACTTTGATACTTTACAACTTCAAGATAGTTGCAAGCACTTAGACATCATGGACATTACACACTCCATAAATGAATATCAAACAAATAACATTATGAATCTCATTTCACAATCTGAAAGGAAAAAAAATAAGCAGACATCGTAATAAAAAAATTCGAGTTTATCGTTCTACGTGCCTAACAAAACTAACTAAGTTGAAAAACAATTAGGACCTAGTAGTAGTAACTACACTATAATTAATATGGATATATAAGCACGAGTATAGAGTAATAGTGATGAACACAGAGACGTTGTTAACCCAGTTCGGCAATAGGCCTACGTCTGGGGGGTTTTCACCCTGATGAAATCTTTATTATTATTATCAGGAAACTTCTCAAGGTTCATAAAGTTACAACTCTTGTTATAACATAAGATAATAACTTCAGTAGCACAACACACTCAGAGACATCTTTTCTGATGTTGTTTGTCTTCTCTGATGAATGTCACGAAGATCTCCCCCTCAAGAGGTACACACAGTAAACAACTTCCACGTCCTTGTAGTCAAGAGCCGCAAGGTGGAAGATCAAGATACACTCTTTATATTTTATGCATAAAGTACAGAACAGTAGCAAACACACCTTGTATTCTCTTAATCTCGATCACGAAAAGCTACATCAAGCTTGAAGCCTAAGAGCAAGATATATAAGCAAACTAAATCTTTTTAGATTTAATTTCTTAGAAGATTAAAGAAACAATATCTTTCTTTAAAGAACAATATCTTTCCAAGAATATCTCAACAAATAAGAAAAATATTTTCATCCATAAATAATTAAGATATTCAAAAGAAATTATGTCAAGTCAATTAATAAATGTAATATAAGTGTTTGCGATGTTTGTGTGTGTTTGTTGCACGAACACATGTTAAGATAAATGTTAGAAAAAAACGGCTGATAATATATAATGGAAATACGTTACAATTTGATTCGTTGGTATTCTATCGTTATATTATATCTTTTGCTAAACATAGAACAAACGTTTGTAAAAACAAAATTCAACAAAATGACGACACGTGGCCCTGGCCGCCCAGCCAACATTTCTTTTTATTTTTTTAAATAAATCTATTATTTGCGCTGCCATTTTAGATAGTATGGACTCTCAATGTAATATTCATAGTTTATTCTAATTATACAATAAAATAACGTGATTTTTGTACTTATTAATTTATTGATTGCCAATTTGTCACTGATAACATAATTTAAAATTTTTAAATCTTACACTATTTTTAGTTCCACAAGTTAAAGGTTCTAAGTGAAAGGATAATTACAGGTTTTGTTTAAATTATGCTTTAGAATTTAAAAAATTCATGCTTTTATATGGAAAAATGTTGGCCAAACTCAATGGATAAGACGCAAATTACCATATTAAAATTTTTTCCTTTAATCTGATATCCATATATTTTTTTTAGCAAACTTAGTGCCAAGGTCAATTTTTAGATATAATATCAATCATTATTAACAAAGAATGGACAGTAACACTAATTCATACTTCAATTATGTACACGTGCAAAAAAAAAAAAAAAATCAAAAGTGTACAACGTTGACAATAGAAAATACAAATTGCATTTTTTTAAGCACCAACTTGAATGAAAACTGTACGACCAAATGATATCAAAATTGCAAACAAAGAGTACATCAATCAATCTCATCCGATAACCATTTTGTTTTTTAAAATTAAATTCATTTTCTCTTCATTTATGTTTGTATTTTTCTTACGTAAAATAATTGAGTTCTTAGTTAAATTTCAAGTTCCAAAGACAAGTTGGAATGATTTTTTTTCTTCTAAATTTTAAAACCTGACTTTATTTTAAAAAACAACGGTATATTGTGGATGAGAAAGTAACAAATTTAAAAGGTACAAATGTTTATTGAAGAGGTCGAATAATTACTTTCAAAATTTGCCTTTATTTTTTAAACAGTGAAAAAAAAGCAGATAAAAAAGTAAGAAATTTTTTTTAGGTGAAATTAAAACTATAAACCTTAGTTGCAGAAATTTCTTTATCTTATATTTATTTATTTATTATTTTTTGAAAACTTTTATTTATGTCTTGATATTCTTAAAAAGGACATATTTGTATAACAAATTAGTTATTTAGATTTATTTTAATGTATACCATTAGTTTCAACTGTATATCTTACATTAAAAAATATATTTTAAATTTTATTCCAACCTATTATTATAATTTTTTTACAACTTCTTAATTTATTTTGAACATTTATTGGGCTAGAAATCTAGTTAATACACCAAACAAAATTCTAAAATTAGAGGTAAGAAAGAAATGTAAAATTGAAACTCTAAAAACTCAAAAGAATGATGATTATAAACAAATTATGTGTTTTTTTTAATTCTTAAAAGGCACTATTGCAAAAAACAAGTTATGTGTTTTTAGTTTGTGTATTTCTTCCACTTCGAAAGATGTCAGGTGCAATTGAACTTTCGACTTTTTTCAAGTTGGATTTTGGATATTATTTTTGATGATTTGTTGGTGCTTATGACTTTTGAAGGTGAGATTTTATGATTTGTTTTTTTGGTCTTATCTAGATGGTGATTATAAAAGTAAATAAATATAAATCAGCCATTGTTTGGTGCTATTTTGACTTGAAATGTATATCTTTCTCAATAATTTTTTTATTTCCCATTTGACACTTTAAAAGTATATATTTATAGATTTTCAAAAACATTATATATATATAATGTTAACAAGTACTAAGTAAATTTTTTTTAAAAATGTTACATAATATGTTCGCATTAAAAATGTTAACAATTATTTATTTCTTGAAAAGTCATTAATAATTACGAAGGCAGAAACTAGAAAGAAAGGGAAAGGAAAGGCCAAGGGGCCGTATTGTGATTGCGAAAACATTTATGACTTCGCATTAAATATTAAATAATAATGGCCTCATCTACAAATAGAGAGAGTTATGGTGGTTGATATGTAAAAAAAAAAAAAAAGGAAAATTTAATTTCGAGGGCTGTTCGTTATTTTTCAAGTCTCACAAACAAGGGAGTCAATTTTCTCAGCTTTTTGGTGATAGAGAGATGAAGTCGATCGTTGCTTGACGTTTAAATTTCCTGCTTAGTTTAAGAAAAGCGTGTTCGTTTGTTAATTCATACGCCAATTCCATCTCTGATCCGTCCAAAGCGAGAGAAATTGCCGTCTCAGTCGTTTCCATCCACTCACCTATTCATCTGTTTCGGTATTTTTCTTCTATGATTTTTGTTTACTGCTTCATTTTCCTCATGTTTTTGTTGCTTCTGCTCAATTTCTCTGCTGTGACTGCTTTAATTCGAGTCTATAGTAGCTTCTTCTTTGATTTCTCTCTTGTT
Organism: Cucumis cinereus; assembly: GCA_037974625.1. Taxonomy (NCBI): domain Eukaryota; kingdom Viridiplantae; phylum Streptophyta; class Magnoliopsida; order Cucurbitales; family Cucurbitaceae; genus Cucumis; species Cucumis cinereus. The sequence goes on from JBBPDJ010000019.1 coordinate 15,759,758, forward strand.
TTGCTCGGTAATTGATGGATATTCGGGGAACTGCCCCTTCATTTGTGGATAGTGACTAGACGGCGATTGTATCCACGATCTAGCTTTCTTTTGGTTAGGACTGGGTTAGGAGTTTCAGATTTTTTGTAGCTGAATAAGTCACTTGTTGCTATTCGTTTCCCTTTGTGCTTAGAATTCTCTACTTATCTTTTATTCTTGACTTTGGCGTGGGAATATGACTATGATTCATGAAGAGTAGTTTTGGTCAAGCTAGGTTACCTATTCATCTGACGGCTGTTGGAAGATGGAAAAGTTCCATAGGGTCGTTGTGCTCAATTGAACTAGTGTTTTATTAACATGAGGTCTAATGAACTAATTGGTAAGAATATTGGATTGTTTAGAGCTATTTGTGGTAAATACCAAACTTAGGTAAATTTTCCATCCAGTTTCAATCTTCTGTTTGCCGCATTTGAAGAATATATAGCTGTCTTGTCGGGTGTCTTTTGATTATATCGTTCCGACTTCTGAGTAGATTTTGATCTTTCACACAGGTTAAGAAAGTGGATACTGCGAACTCGAAGAGTTCATCCTTCCATAAACACCAGCTTCAACATGGATCCAAGTAACTTAATTCTTCTGATAACTTGGGTTGCTCATGATATCACTTACGGTTGGGGCATAATCTAAAATTAAAATAGAAGAAAATAAAAGAAAAAGGCATGATTATGTATATTAGGTGCATTATATGATTTTATTTGTGGAGTTGTAGCATGGTTCTTACTTAAGTAATTTCTTTGATCTTGAGATTCTTTAGGTGTTTTGGACATTCATACATGCCTATACTCATTTTTATGCTATCACTGCATGGTTATACTTTTTTTTTGAAGAATGTGGTCACATTCTGAATTTTAAGCTTGTTAATTTAGTGTCTGTCCTTTTATGATACACTTTTTGCAGTCTTCGTCAAACCAATAATAGACATCGAACTGTAAATAGTTGTTACGAAATAGTTGGAACAATTACTTCAATTGTGAACATGTTTTCTGGATGTTACAGATGGAAAAATGGACCAGACAGTGCAACTGGTGAAATTGGTCTCTGATAAGCATCTTGATCTTTTGAGGCCATCTGCCCGAATTTGTTCAATATTCAAAGGTAAGTCGGGAATAAAAAGAAACATTTATGACTGGGATTTTGATGATATATGATGCGTATATTATTACCTTGTATTGGTGGCTCTAGAATGAAATTATTTTTCGTAAAAAAAAAAAAGGAATGAAATTAGTTGAAAAAAAAAGGAATGAAATTAGTTGAACCATTTTGAAGATGCCTTTGTATTACAATGGACGCATTGCCATGCCACATTACTGTGGAATTTCTGGAATAGATAGGGCTATCATTTTTTATTGTTCCATTTTGAGGGAAGGTTGAGATGATACTTAATAGCTTCATTTTCATCGCTACTCGTTTTTAACACTTCTTTGACGGTGCATAGTCTTGATGGTAGGGTTTTATCAGCCTGGTAGTTCATTTTCTTTGTGCCTATCTTTGAATTACAGAAATCTCTTAAGATTTTCATGTTGTTTTCAATTGGAGATGTTGATTGCCAGTATCTTTTGCTTGTATATTCATTTATGCTCAAAATGGTTGATAATACACCTAGGCCAAGGAAAAGATGCTCCAGACCACATAAGGAGCAAATACACACTTCTCAGAGATGTAGAGGATTCTCAAGTAGGGCTATATGACAAGCCTCTCCCGTGTTTTGGCTGTGGCATAGGATGGTTTTCGTGAGTATTGTGAAACTTTCTCGTGTACATACATATCACGGAACGTCTATCTTTGCTTACATCTAGTTTCGAGTTTCCTAAGCTTACCTTTGTATTTGTCTTTCCATTCAGTTTCCTCCTCGGATTTTTTTTCCCACTAATGTGGTACTATGCTACGATTCTCTACTTCTGGAATGCTCGCAGAGATCCAAGGGAACGAGCTGGATTAGCTGCATCTGCTATTGCTGTAAGTGATTCCTTTGTTTCTCCCAGTCCCAACCCACAATAAAGAGAGGAAAACAGAAGAAACAAACATAATTGACATCAATTTTTTCGTCTTCGCCATTTATCATGAGTTGTTCATTGAATATGATTGAGTTTTCTGAAGAAGCAAAAAATGGTGAAATGTTGCAGGCACTTGCATGTTCAATCATCTTGTTAATCACGGTAGCTGTTCTTCTATGATAGCTCTACTGCATTCTTAATCTTTGCCCCGTCGGTCTTGCCAATGCAATTTCAATCAGAATAGGTTTCGTGGATGTGCAGATAAATGATTAAAGAGTTCTGTTGCGCAGACTTTGGTGATTTCTGCTATTTTCCTTTGCAAAAAAAAAAAAAAAAAAAATTCAAATGTTTATAAATCATATATACGAATATTTTGCCACCTCTTTCAGAAGAGAGTTGTCGCATTTGTAATACACAAGAAAAACGTAAATTTTAGATCCCTTAAATATTTTAGTCGAAAGTTTAGAAAAGAGGTTTTAAATACTCTCCGGGTGAAATTTACAAAATAAAAACTATTTTACAAATGTGAACCTTAGCAATATGTTATAACAATAAGAACTAAGATATCTTTATTTGTCTCTCGAGGATGAAGGTTCAACTCTAATTGACACATGTGACACATGTACAGATAAGAACATAGGTTACTACTATCTTTGTAAACCAATGAACCAATGAAATTGCCATAAAACAAACCAAATTTCTCGACTTACAAAGTGTGAAGACAGATCATCAAAGGCAGCCTTGTATTATGGTAATGCATGCAACCAAGTACAATAGTTTTCCAGATAAAAAATTGAGCCACTTTAAAAAATGTGCTGTTCATCCTTTACTAAACTCATCAAATTATCAATATCATGACAAATACATCAAGGCAGTAAAGAAACATATTGAAGAAGAAACATGAATCTCGTTATTATTGTCATTCAATGGAATTGTACAAGAAAATCAACAATGTCTCTCTTTAATATTTTTTAAAAATAAATATATTTAAATGCAGATTGGAATTCAACCTAAAGAGTTTTTCTTTAAGGAGACAATCAAATTGAGCCAGAAACAATTGCAAAAAAAAAGTACTTCATCCTTCTTTAGGACTAATAATAATGTTATATATCAAAGGGTAGGAAGACAAAGGGGCTACAACTAGGGTAATCAACGTTGTTCTACAATGATTCCAAACTGAAGGAACAATATAAGTACCCATTGCCCGTCTTTTCTTTTTTTTTTTCTCCCTCATCTTTTCATTGAATGGATTGCAGCAACCTAGTGTAATGAGCTTGGTTCAGCTGACACCACAAGAATAATACCAACTGTCTCTTCCCATAAAATTCAATCCTATAAACGTTGCAGATTGTATCCCAACTCAATGAAATCTTCTATTAACTTAGCTTTGGCAATATCAGCCATCTACAACTCACTAGACAAAAATGGGGGAACTACGGAACTACACAATTGGCGAAAATCTGATTTGCAATGCTATAAAAATGGTGCTTTGCTCAAGCTTTAGCTGCTAGCCGAACATAATTCTTCTCAACAGAAAATTTTGAACTTGAATTGATCTGGCAGACACAGACAACAACATTAGTAGCAAATGGTTTCAATTTCCAAAGTTAACCATACTTCAAAAACACATATAGATACACAATATCAGTTTAGAAAATATAGATCAGATGAATCAACCTTTTGCTCGAGCATCCCAATAAGTTTGGTTTCATCTTCTGTGACACCGGATTCACGAATAGACTTCAAGGTAAGTTTTCTTAGTTTTGACAACTTAAGAATACCATCAGGATTCTATCATATCCAACCAAAAGACAAAAACGGTAGTATGTTAAAAATTGACACCAAGAGAAGGCATTACTAAAGCGAAAATAAACTTTCAATTTTTCCCTAAGGGCTTGCCATAGCTATACTACTGGCATTAATATCTCATAAGGCCGTATCCTAACTACCCTATGCAGCATTTTAGAATTCCCACTTCCAGTTGAGTCATCAACAATCTCATCATGGGGGCCGTTCCATAAAAAATATTTGTAGAAAAACTTGAACAGTCAAGACTACGGTGAAACAAACTATCGTGGACATGGACTAATAAGAATGACATGGCATATGAAACAAGAGAACTGCACAAAAACATACAGATTTCAAAATTGATGTTATCAGCTTTTTCCACTTAATCTTTATTTTCGGATCTTCTTCCAGAGATTTGGACGCTCTGGCCTCATCCTTTATTGGCTCAATCTCAGCTTCGGTTGCCTGAATAACCTCCCCATTACCTGTACTTGGATCATCATCTATAGTCTTTTCTGTTGAACCACCATCCACAGCATCTCGTTTCCTTTTTTTCTTCGTGTGTGAAGAACCATTTTCTTCTTCCAACTTTCCAAGTCCACTTTTGGACTCAAGCTGATCTTGCGATTTTTCTGCCCCAACATGTCCATTTTCAGCGACTTCACATTTGGGAGTGTCAACAGCGGTAGGCTTTTGATCAGTTTCCTCTGTCTGATTAGATTGTTTTTTTGCTGCATGAAACCCACGGGCTTTTGCTTTGTGCTTCTTTCCTTCTGCATGAAGCAGCAACGTCTGTTTACTAGTTGCCTTGGTATTGCAAAGACTGCGAAAAACAGGATACATAGTACATAAACAAAAAAAAAAAAAAAAAGAACCTTAGAACCAGATTAACCGATCTCAATAAATCATTACAAGTTTTCAGCCCTCTTATTTAACAATTATCGTAACACTAACGGCCATTAATCTAAGACCATGTTTATTTACCAATATTCCACATTTCCAATAAATATGTACATATACAACATGACGGAAAATGATAACAGAACGAAAAGTAACAATACCTGCAAAACCAAGGAGGGCGCTCAGATAATCCAACGAGGATATCAAAATCAGGTTGCTGTTTTGAATCCTTGTTGGACTTGGGGGTGGTGACACTCATGGCTGCCCCTTGCCCCTTGGGACCATATTTTTCCTGCAAAAAGTAGACAAAACTTGTAATAAGAAACACAACACAGACTGCCTACTGAAGCTACGGCAGCAAGCAATGTGCATGGTGTTTAAAACTTTGATCAGTACTAGATGGCAGAGCAACCAAACAAATAAATTTTACAAAAGTCAAAGCCATATGCACAAATACGATCAACCTTTATTTCAAGAAGAATTCATTATTATGGAGAATCCAATGAAAGCAATTTTCGTTTAACCGGTAGAATAACGGAGCATCAAAAACAAAATCTTACTGCTTCTGTGATACATTGAGTATGGCCTTGTACGCTTTCCTGCCCAAAGGTTTGTCCACAATCGATGCAAGACAACTACAGAAAATTACAGTTAGAAAAAGAAGAAAACACGAAAAGGGGGAAAATAAACACTATGATGAAATCGAAAGGCAATCCAGATTATCTCCATGGTAGAACTCTAGAGTTCACCAGTCCGAATTCCCAAGACGTGATTTCTTATTGACAAATTCCAAATTATACATCGTTTTTTAAAGGAAAAATCGGAGGAAACGCATTTTCCTTCGGAATAACTTCTGGAAAAATTTGTATTTTCCGATTTCGGTTCAACGAGGAGAAAAAATCGAGACCTTGGTAGCGGAACAAGTTCTGAAGTGATTTGGAAGCTTGGGTTTCTTGAGGTTGTCGCCGCAATCCTCGCACTGAAACCACACCATCTCTACGCAACCAAGCTCGTAGTAACAATGGCAGATTGTGATCTTTGAGAGACAGACAGCGAGAAGCAGAGACGAGTTTGGTCTAGGGTTTTTAATTTGGCCTTTTCAGAGATTTTTTTTTTATATTTTCGATTTTGTCTTATTTTTTATTGTAAAATTCAATAAATCGGGGTTGTTTGAAGTCAACTAAAAGTATTTATAAAGATATCAACTTGTTGCTACTAATGTGTGTTATTTTGCTACTTTGTAAATATTTTAAATATTTTTGTTATTAAAAAGAAGTTTTAAACTTAAATTACATTAGTTTTTTTTAAATTTCCTTTCTTCATAATTGTAAACATACGTACGTTTTTTTTTTTACGACAATAGTCAAATCTTGTCACTTACACCGTTGATGTTGAATAACATTAGTCATTTTTCGAATGTTTTGCCACTATAAAAGAGCACAAGTTGAGACCCTTGACTCATTTTCCTCTGCCATAGACCTTGTCAGAGAAAAGATCCCACACTTATCAGTCCATAATCATTGATCTATACGAGTGCAGACTAAAACAAATAAAAAAAATCGTTGAAAGACTAGTTTGACATAAGAAAAACTGAGTCTGGGTGCCACCTTAGTCCACCACCAAGTAGCACCAATTGCGACCCCTGGTTCCTTTTCCAGTGCCAGAGACCTTGCGAGAGATATGATGCCACACTTATCCGCCCATAATCTTTGATCTAAAGGGGTGCAAGACCAAAACAAATAAAAGAAACCATTGGAAGACTAGTTTGACACCAAAAATAAAAAACTGAGTCTGGGGCTTCAATTTTCATTTTTTTGGGAAAAATCTCCAACATTCCTAAAAAAGAGACCACTTACTAGTTAGATGTGCATTTTCTATGGCAGTGGTGAATGAGCCAAGGGTCGCAGTTTGGGCTCCTTAGAGGTCTATTTAAGAGGCGCCCAAAACGTCCGAAAAATGGTCAATGCTAAACCTACGAAAAATGGCCCAATTATGGCCGAAACAAAAGTCTTGAAAATTCACGTTTAACTAGCAAGTGGCCTAATTTTATGGAACCGTGATGATCTTTACCAAAAAAGTCGAAAAATAGGCCCCGAACTAAGTTTTTATTTTTGACGCCAAAACTAGTCTTTCAACGGTTTCTATTATTTGTTTTCGTCCTGCACCCTCCTAGATCAATGATTATGGGTTGATAAGTGCGGGATCGAGTCTCTGGCAAGGTTTATGGCAGTGGAGAATGAGCCAAGGGTCGCAGTTTGTGCTCCTTGGAGGTGTACTAAGGAGGCGCCCCAAACGTCCG
>JBBPDJ010000019.1:15766877-15777632 GCA_037974625.1 Cucumis cinereus
TAAAAAGTCTTGAAAATTCACGTGTATCTAGTAAGTGGCCTAATTTTGAGGAACTGTGATTACTTCCCAAAAAAGTCAAAAAAATAGGCCCCGAACTCAGTTTTTATTTTTGGGGCCAAAACTAGTCTTCCAATGGTTTCTATTATTTGTTTTCGTCCTGCACCGCCCTAGATCAATTATTATGGGCTGATAAGTGTGGGAGCATGTCTCTGGAAAATTCTATGGAAGTGTTGAATGAGCCAAGGGTCGCAGTTTGTGCTCCTTGGATATGTACTAAGTAGGCGTCTAAAACGTCTGAAAAATGGCCAATGCTATACCTTACGGAAAATGGCCCAATTTTGGCCGAAAATAAAAATGCTTGAAAATTCAAGTCTAACTAGTAACTAGCCTAATTTTGAGGAATCTTGATCATTTTTCTCAAAAAAAAGTCAAAAACAAATAGGCCCCGAACTCAGTTTTTATTTTTGGCGCTTAAACTAGTCTTCCAACGGTTTCTATTATTTGTTTTCGTCTTGCACCCCCCTAAATCAATGATTATGGGCTGATAAGTATGGGATCGGGTCTCTGGCAAGGTCTATGGCAGTGGAGAATGAGCCAAGGGTCGCATTTTGTGCTCCTTGGAGGTGTACTAAGGAGGTGCCCAAAGTGTCCGAAAAATGGTCAATGCTATAGCTTATGAAAAATGGTCCAATTCTTGTCGAAAATAAAAAAGTCTTGATAATTCACGTCTAACTAGTAAAATGCCTAATTTCAAGGACCCTTGAAGATTTTTCCCAAAAAAGTCGAAGAAATAGGCCCCGGACTCAGCTTTTATTTTTGGCGTCTAAACTAGTCTTCAAAAGGTTTCTATTATTTGTTTTCGTCCTGCACCCCCCTAGATCAATGATTATGGGCTGATAAGTGTGGGATCGGGTCTCTGGCAATGTCTATGGAAGTGGAGACTGAGCCAAGGGTCGCAATTGGTGCTCCTTGGAGGTGTACCAAGGTGGCGTCCAAAACGTCCGATAAATGGCCAATGTTATAGCGTACGAAAAATGGCCCAATTTTTGCCGAAAATAAAAAATCTTGATAATTCACGTCTAACTTGTAAGTGGCCTAATTTTTATGAACCTTGATGATTTTTTTAAAAAAATTGAAAAAATAGGCCCTAGTCTCAGTTTTTTTTTTTTTTTGGCGCGAAAACTAGTCTTCGAAATAATAGGCCCCGGACTCAGGTTTCTTAATGATTATGGGCTGATATGGAAAATGCTTTAGCCTACAAAAAATGATCCAATTTTGGCCGAAATAAAAAAGCCTTGAAAATAAACAACTAACTAGTAAGTGGCCTAATTTTGAGGAACCTTGAACAGTTTTTCCAAATAAGTCGAAAAAATAGGTCTCGGACTCAGTTTTTATTTTTTTGCGCCAAACAAGTCTTCCAACGATTTCTATTATTTGTTTTCGTCCTGCACCCATTAGATCAATTATTATGGACTGCTAAGTGTGGGGTCGGCTCTCTTGAGAGGTCTATGGCAGTGGAGAATGAGCCAAGGGTGGCAGTTCCTGCTCCTTGGAGGTGTACTAAGGTGGCGCCAAAACGAACGAAAAATAGTCAATGCTATAGCCTACGAAAAATGACCCAATTTTGGCCGAAATAAAAAAAAGTCTTGAAAACTGACATTTAACAAGTAACTGACCTAATTTTTAGGAACCTTAAAGAGTTTTTCACAAAAAGTCGAAAAAGTAGGCCTCGTACTCAGTTTTTATTTTTGGCACCAAACTGTCCCAACGGTTTCTATTATTTGTTTTCGTCCTGCACCCCCTTAGATCAATGATTGTGGGCTGATAAGTGTGGGATCGGGTCTCTAGCAAGGTCTATGGCAGTGGAGAATGATCCAAGGGTCACAGCTAGTGCTCCGTGGAGGTGTACTAATGTGGCGCCCAAAAGTCCCAATAATGGTCAATGTCATAGCCTACGAAAAATGACGCAATTTAGGCAAATATCATAAAGTCTTTAAAATTCACATCTAACTAGTGAGTGGCCTAAATTTAAGGAATCTCAAATATTTTTCTCAAAAAAGTGGAAAAAATAAGCCTCAGACTTTGTTTGTTTTTTTTTTTTTTTTTTTTTGCGCCAAACTAGTTTTCCAACGGTTTCTATTATTTATTTTCGTCCTGCACCCCTTTAGATCAACGATTATAGACTTATAAGTGTGGAATCGGATCTTTGGCAAGATCTATGGTAGTGGAGAATGAGCCAAGGGTTGCAGTTGGTGGTCCTTGGAGGTGTAATAAGGTGGCACCCAAAACGTCCGGAAAATGACCAATGCTAAGCCTACGAAAAATGAACCAATTTTGACCAATATAAAAAAGTCTTAAAAATTCACATCTAACTAGTAAGTGGCCTAAATTGGAGTAATCTAGATGATTTTTCTAAAAAAACTATAAAAAAAAAAAAAAAAAAAAAAACTCAGACTTATTTTTTATTTTTGGCGTCAAACTAGTCTTTCAACGGTTTTATTATTTGTTTTTGTCCTGCACCTCTTTGTATAAATGATTATGGGCTGCTAAGTGTAGGATCAGATCTCTGACAAGGTCTATGAAAGTGGAAAATGAACCAAAGGTCACAGTTGGTGCTCCTTGGAGGTGTACTAAGGTGGCGCTCAAAATGTCTGAAAAATGACCAATGCTATAGCCTACGAAAATTGAGCTAATTTTCGTCAATATCAAAAAGTCTTGAAAATTCACAGTGACCTAAATTTTAGGAATCTTGAAGATTTTTCTCAAAAAGGTGAAAAAAAAAACCTTGAACTCAGTTTTTATTTTTTGCGTCAAACTAGTCTTCCAATGATTATGGCCTGGTAAGTGTGGTATCGGGTCTCTGGCAAGGTCTATGGCATAGAAAAATGAGTCAAGGGTCGCATTTGGTGCTCCTTGGTGGTGGACTAACGTGTCACTCAAAATGTCTAAAGAATGGCCAATGTTATAGCTTAGAAAAAATGAGCCAATTTTAGCCAAAATCAAAAAGTCCTTAAAATTGACATCTAACTAGTAAGTGGTCTATACTTGAGGAATGTTGAAGATTTTTTCCAAAAAGGTTGAAAAACCTTGGACTCAGTTTTTCTTTTTGGCACCTAACTAGTCTTTCATTGGGTTATTTTATATGTTTTCGTCGTGCACCCTGTTAGATCAATGATTATGAGCTGATAAGTGTGGGATCGTATCTCTGGCATGGTCTATGGCACAGGAAAATTAGCCAAGGGTCGTAATTGGTGCTCCTTGGTGCTGGACTAAGGTAGCACCCAAAACGTCCAAAAAATGATCAATGCAATAACCACAATAAAAAAAAAAGTAACTAAATTTTAGTCAAAATCAAAAAGTCCTTAAAATTGACTTATAACTACTAAGTGGTTTAATTTTGAGGAGCGTTGAAGATTTTCCCCCAAAAAATTGAAAAAAGAGGCCCCAGAGTTAGTTTATATTTTTTGCGCAAATTAGTTTTCCAACGGTTTGTTTTATTTATTTTTGTACTACACCCCTTTAAATTAATGATTATGGGCTGATAAGTGTGAATTCATTTCTTTGGCAAGGTCTATGGCATAGGAAAATGAGCTACGGGTCGCAATTGGTGCTTGTTGATGGATTAAGGTTGAAGATTGATTTTTTGAATTTTGTATAAATTGGCTCATTTTTTGTTGGCTATAGCATTAGTCATTTTTTCAGACGTTTTAGGTGCCATCTTCATCCACCGCCAAGGAGCACAGATTGCGACCCCAAGCTCATTTTCCTATGCCATAGACCTTGCCAAAAATACAATCGCACACTTATCTGTCTATTATCATTGATCTCAAGCGATCTAGGACAAAAAGAAATAAAAGAAACTTTTGAAAGACTATTTTGGCGCCAAAAATAAAAACTGACTTCGAGACTTCGTTTTTTGATTTTTTTTTAGGAAAAATCTTCAACATTTCTCAAAATTAGACCACTTACTAGTTAAATATAAATTTTCAAGGCTTTTTTATTATTGCCAAAATTGGGTCATTTTTCGTAAGCTATAGCATTGCCCATTTTTTAGACGTTTTGGGTGTCAGCTTAGTCCACCACCAATGAGCATTGCTTGCAACCCTTGGCTCATTTTCTTATGCCATAGACCATGCCAGAGATATGATTCCACACATATCAGCCCATAATCATTGATCTAAAGGGGTGCAGGACAAAAACAAATAAAAGAAGTCGTTGGAAGACTAGTTTGGTGTTAAAAATAAAAACTTAGTTTGGGGCTTCGTTTTTCATCTTTTTTGGGAAAAATCTTCAATATTCATCAAAATTAAACCACTTGCTAGTTAAATGTGAATTTTCAGGACTTATTGATTTTGGCCAAAATTGGATCATTTTTTGTAAGCTAAAGCTTTGGCCATTTTTCGGATGTTTTGGGTGTCATCTTGGTCCACCATCAAGGAGCATCGATTACGACCCTTGGCTCATTTTCTGTGCCATAGACCTCGTCAGAGATACGATCCCACACTTATCAGTCCATAATCATTAATCTAAAGGGGTGTAGGATAAAAACAAAAAAAGAAATCGTTGGAAGACTAGTTCGGCACCAAAAATAAAAATTGAGTCTAGGGCTTTGTTTTTCAACTTCATTTGAAAAATTCTTCAACATTTCTCAAATTAGACCACTTACTAGTTAGATGTGAATTTTCAAGACTTTTTGGACAAAATTGGGTCATTTTTTGTATGTTGGAGCATTGGTCATTCTTCGGACATTTTGGGTGTCATCTTATTCACAACCAAGAGCACCAATTGCTTCCCTTAGCTCATTTTTCTTTTTCATAGACCTTGCTAGAGGTAGGATCCCACATTTATCAGCCCATAATCGTTGATCTAAAGGGATGCAGAACCAAAAGAAATAAAAGAAACCGTTAAAAGACTAGTTTTGCACCCCAAAAAAATTGAGTCTATGGCTTCATTTTTTAACTTTTTTTGAAAAAAAACTTCAATATACCTCAAAATGAGACCATTTACTAATTAGATGTGGATTTTCAGAACTTTTTTATATTGATCAAATTTTGATCATTTTTTGTAGGCTATACTCAATTTGACACATTTTATTTGTTTTCTACACTTAATTAATTTGAAATCTAATTTTATCTCAAACAAAATATCTCTAATTTTTCTTTCCAAAAGTTTTAGAGTTAGATATTTGACATTTCACGCTAAATTTTCTAATTTAACATGTAGTTATATAAATATTCAGATCTCCCACCTTTTAAGATTCTAAGGATAAGAAGAAAGAGGCATGCTAATGCTAATAATTTGGGTTAACCTATACTTTTTCATTGAAAACAATATATTAGTTACTGAGTTTAATGTGCATATGATTCATTTTAATTCTACATAACTTTTAAATTATTTAAATTGACATAGTTTGTGAAACAACTGCATATACACATTACAACGCTTTCCATTTTTTTAGGGGATCGTTATAGATATAGCAATTGGATGGAATCTATCTTTAATAAAAGTCTATTCGTTATAGATATACTGATACATTTTATTATATTTACAATATTTTTTAAATGTTGCAAAAATACTTCCTCATTGGCCCTAAAAGCTACTCATTGCAATTATCTTAAAGCAAAGTATCATTGAGAAAAATAAAATTGTTGAGAGTAATACAAGGTAAGACCAAGTCCACAAATAGGATCAAGTGAGAACACACCTTAAGAGACTGTGCATTTTGAAAAAGAATGTTAAAACCTTGAGTTTTGGGTCGACAGAAGGGAACAAAGTGTACTAAGCTCACTAGCTAGGGTAAAACCCTACACAACCTTGACACCTATGTTCACAACGTCGATATTGCTCATGTCCCAATTGAAGGTTAGACAACAAATTTTGTAAGTAGTCTCGTTCACCCATTCTAAGTGTTTAGTGAAACTAAACACTTCACTAGTGTGAGTTCAACGCAAGTTAGACAACTTAGATGAAATACGTGCACCAATGAAAACCAAATATATCTCAAAAGCCAAAAAGACAAACCGACTAAATTTTCCACCATTTTTTCCAATCAACTCAATCAGACTTTATATAGTTACCTTAAGTTATTCCATAAAGAATCTCAGAGTGCATGAAGTCTACCCAATGGATGGTACAAAATTTATGCTAGTTCAACAACGTTGTTGTATTTGGTTGTATTTATATTAAAATACTTTAATAGAATTTAGGGATATATCATGACTAATAGAGTCAAGTAAGTTGTATTGTTTTTAGCGGTTTGATTGCTCAATCAAATTAAACTTTCTAAAATTACAATATTAATGATAGGATGCACCAATCTTAAATGGTCTTTATCTTTCCACTACACAAAAAATAAAATTATCCACTAAATATTTTTCTTACATATTAAATGAATTGATTGACCTTTCGAATCTTGATTTTATGAAAAATGAACCTCAAAATACTCTATTTGAACCTATAAATTGTTATCTACTTTTGACTCAAACCCCAAGCCAAATTTAGTGGTGGGTAATGTCAACAATTAAATAAAAATTGAATAATTACAATTAAATCAAAATTGTGTCAAACAACGTTAATTATTTATAATCCCATTTTCCGAATTGAAATTAACACATAAATAGCATAGACACAAAACAAGGAAAGAAAGAAATAGTATACACAAAACTTATAAGAAACAGCAAAAGCCGAGTGGATAATTTGTATTTTCATCACAAATATTCAACGACAGCAACTACAAGCTCTAAAACAGAATCTTCGATAATACCTTTAACACGAACCTTGACCTGAAGATTAATCAATGGCGTTTCTCTATAACTCAAATTTAGGAGTCTTCCTCGACAGATGCTCCTTAAGGACATCCATAACAGCCCCAAATTCCGCTTTCACTTCCACTGGCGGGTTTGCAAATCGGCATTCCATGCCCCAGATTGCTCTCGAGTGGTAATCGATCTTGGATTGAGTAAATTTCAGACCATGTGCAGTGCTTACCACCACTGTTCGGTCACTGCCTCCGATGATGCCGCGGTTTCTGAGCTTAATCAGAGCTGTTAATGCCACCCCTGTGTGAGGACAAATGAACATCCCCGTCGAATCAGCCTGAGCTGTGGCGTCCATTAGTTCCTCCTCCGTCGCTTCTTCCACAATCCCGTCGGAGTTTTGCAGAGCGAACACAGCTCTGTCTATGGAAACCGGATCCCCAATCTGTATTGCAGAAGCAAAAGTCGTGGTCGCCTTCAATGGCGAGAACTCTTTCCAGCCAGATTTGTAATACAAGTAAAGCGGATTTGCATTTGCCGCTTGAGCACAAACCAAGCGAGGAATCTTATCGACGAGACCTAATTCTTTGCACATTTCAAAGCCTTTGTAAAATGCATATATATTCCCTAGGTTTCCGCCCGGTATGATTACCCAATCCGGTACTTCCCAATCGAACTGTTGAAGGATTTCAATGGCGGCCGTCTTTTGCCCTTCCAATCTCAAACTGTTGAGAGAATTCGCCAGGTAAATCGGAAGCTCCGCCGTAACTTCACGGATTAGTTTCATACAGCCGTCGAAATCGGTATCCATGCTTAAGACGAAAGCGCCGTTTGCAATCGGTTGAACTAATTGCGCCATAGAAATTTTATCTGCTGGCAGGAAGACAATGGATGGAATACCTGCGGCGGCGCAATAGGCGGAGAGAGCGGCAGAGGTGTCTCCAGTTGAGGCGCAACCGACGCCGACGACAGGGCGGCTCAGTTTCCGGAGGCGATTGACTTGGCTGACCAAAACGGTCATTCCAAGGTCTTTGAAACTGCCGGTGTGGCTAATCCCGCAATGTTTGACCCACAGATCATTCATACCGACAAACTGTTTCCCAAAACGCTCGGCCCAGAAGAGATTCGAATTACCTTCGAAGGCGCTGACGATGTCGCTGGAGTCAATCTCCGGCAGGACCCACTCTTTCTTGCTCCACACGCCGGAGCCGTACGGCCAGGTCGTCTTCCCCACACGCGAATCGAACAGATTTCGCCAATACGCTCCGTCGAACTTCTTCAACGCATCCATGTTGTGCTGAACATCGAGCAGCCCGCCGGACCGACTCCTATAAACTATTTCGTCGAGCGAGTACCATTCGGAGGAATCATAGCCAGAACCAAAGGGCACATACTTCGCCGAGAAATTATGGCTGGCGTCAACGGCTGCAGAACGATGGCGATGGAAATCGTCTTGGAACTGATGGGACTGAACTCCGAGGGGCGGAGATGAGTCGAGAACAGGGGAGGGGGCAGAGTCGGAAGTGGAGGAGGAACAGACGAGGGTAAAAGGGGAGGAAGAATTCCGTCGAGTGGGGCGGCGGAAGAGAGAATCGGGTTTGGGAGAGAGAGAGGTGTTGAAAGAGAAGAGAGAAGAGGCCATTTTCAGGGGAGAGGTTTGGTTTGAGAGAACAGGCGACGGCGCGCGCCGGAAGAGATGCAAATTTGTGGTTTCAATTGAAAAGAAAGGAAGGGCCCATTTCATTTTATACGCCTCACTTCTCACTCACAAATCAGCTCATCCTTAGCTTCAAATTCAATTGTGTGTATAATTTTAAAAATAATTGAAAAAAAAAAAAAACTTAATTTGTGTCACGATAAACATGTGCCATTTATTTATTTAATTACTATCGTCTTTTTTTTCTAAAAAATAATAATAATAACGAGTGGCGTGGTTGCCTTTTTTATTTGTTTTTTTTTCTTTTTTTCTTTCTTAAAAAACATAAAATTATAACACTGTGGAGTGAAGAGGGGGAGGCGTTAGTTTTAAGCAATTATCTCACTTTAAATCACAAAAACGTACTAATTAAATCACTATTATAACTGTCGATTCCAAAGTAGCTAAATACATAATACAAATCTCAATTTGCCGTGTATACATGATTCTATTTTTTTGCATTTGTTATAATAAAAAAATTAAATTTGTGTTCTTCTTCCACAGATTTATTACACAAATTTGGAAAAAAAAAAAGAATCGTTGTAAAAAAAGTTTTAAAAAGGAAACATAATTGGAATTAAAGGTTTAGGATATGGTAGTAATTACAAATTAAGAAGGTGGTCTAGGATATATGAAGTTGTGCTTTAGCTGACAAAAATATATGGTGGTTAATGACAATAACATATGACATAGTGAGATATTCCTTTTGTAAAAGCCGAGAAAAAAAAAAGGTTTCTAAACTTTTTATAACAAAATAATAATAATAAATAAATAACAAAAACAAATAATATTCTATGCCTACTTATGGTGTAATATATTTGGGTGTATATTAGATTTTTGTTGAGAGTCAATTTATTTGGTTTGGGCAACAGTTTGTTTACAAGCATTGAAAATGAGGTTGGAATATAATATTAGCATCTTTTACCAGTTGATTGATGTCATTTAATAAATATTTATTCTACTCCCATCCTGTATTTTGACTATATCTCCATAAAATATTAAAAATAAATAAATAATAATAATAAATAAAAAAAAGAACAACCTCTTATCCTAATTAGCAAACACAGGAAGAGGAAGGCAACCACCTGGGTTTTGTTTGGTTGGATGCAAAGTGGCAGTATTTTTTAGTGGGTCCAAATCAAAGGACTTATTCGACCGTACGATTAAAGGACGCATGTACGGAATTGGACACTCAACATTTTTGTACTTTGCCTCCTTCGAGTCTGCCAAAGTTGATCACTGATCAACGTTCAATTGGGACGAAGGTTAAATTAAGAGTGCCCATTGGAATTGTTTCTCTTACCTTTATGGGCCATATTTTCCTCAAATATTTCATTGGGCCGATTGAGGGGCCCAACTATGGTGGTATGGCCAAGCCCATCTCATCTTCTCTTATTGGGCCATTTTTAGTTTTGGACTTCTCTCATTTTGGCCCAAAACTTTTTGTCTTCACTTTCCTTCATTTCATGTCATTTATAAATATAAATGGTGGGGATTGCTATTATATAATTTTATATGAAAATTACAATTTAAATTTTATGGACTTTTAATCTTAGTAGGTCGTAAAATATATATTTTATAAATTAAATTCGTACGTTTTTATGTTAAATAAAGACTGGTTCTAAATTTGAAATAAGTCAACGTATTTCACATATAGTTGTTGTAGGAGGAATTAGTCAAATATTGTTCTTTTAAAAAATATTTAGGAAAATATGGTAGTTTTGAAACATTTTAGAAAAGTATTGTAGTTTTGGAGGTGAGAGAAGAACGAGGGTTGAACCCTCGTCCTCAAGAGAGAAGAAGTTAAAAAGAAAAAGTGAAGAAAAAGGACGAGGGTTGAACCCTCGTCCTTGAGAGAGAAAATGAAAGAAAAAAAAAAGAAGAAGAAGAGGGCGAGGGAACCCTCGCCCTTATAACAGTGAGAGAAAGAGAAAAAAAAGGAAGAGTGAGAGAGAGAAAAAAGAAGAGGGGTGAGCACTATTATCAAAATTAATAAGATTTTAGTTAATTTAAAATTTAAAATTTAGTTTAATTTTAAATTTGATGTATTTTTAAATTTTAGTTAATTTTAAATTTTATGTATTTTTAAATTTTAGGATGAGAGATTTTTTTTGTTTATGTATTTTTAAATTTTCTTTGATATGTTTTCAAAAACAAAAAATACAAAAAAAAATAATTAGCTATAAATTTTACGATCGACTAACATATAAATAATATATATTGATATTGTTGGTATCGTTATTTATCAATTTAGTTCATAAAACTTTGGGCTTGTTTATCGTTATTTATCTATCCGTAATTGAA
>JBBPDJ010000019.1:15786504-15832911 GCA_037974625.1 Cucumis cinereus
CAACAACCGACCATAGAAGGATTCTCAGAAAATGAGAAAGATTTTAGTATGCAAAATGGCTCCTATATCATCATATGCCGTTGCCATCCCCTTTGGGGTTGCATTTAATGAGTAATGGAAAACTGTAGACAGGCTAACTTCACCCTTTGTCTTGGGTGTAGGGTGCATTTTTGGTCACCTCATTTAAGTTTCTAATAATAATAATAATAATCAAAGGATGAAGAAAAGATGAAAAACAGCTCAGGTTTATGAAAGTTGTCACACTTGAGAATAATGCATTTAACAGTTAGAATTGTGCATTAACTGACTTTCAAATAGAAAATTAAAGGAGAGTCTAATTTGGGCTGGATAGCTAAACTGATTTAAGTATATCTTCTATCGAGTGGTTGGAGTTTTAAACCTCCCAACTTTATATGTTGTTGTATGTAGGGAGTAATGAAAAACTAGACTGGTAGGTAGTTGAATGAACTTTGAATCTGTATCGATTTTACTATAGTGGCTACAATTTTTAGTATATAATCTTTTGATACTCTCTCTTGAATATTGGAAGAAGTCTTTCTTGCTATAACTTTAAAGTTCCCAAACACTCAAAAGAAGTTTTTGTTTTCTAAATCTTCAATCCATAGATTGTCAAGATAGTTATAATCCTTGGATCTTCAAGTAAGTTAATAGCTTTCAGAGTTTCATAGCTTTTCTCATATGATCTTCAGAGCGTCAAAAGAGTATGAAGCTCTATTCTTTAGATTTTCGGAACTTTGATCTTCGATTCTTCTCCCCCCTCTGTATAATAGAGTTTCTTGACCTTACATGGGCTTGGGATTGGGCTTGGCTACTTATGGGCTTAGAGATTGACCTTGGGTTTAAGAACATTCGTTTTACTCGGCCTAGTTTTCTTCAACTTCTGCAAAATCCTAATTAGAACCTCAGCAAAATTCCAGGGTTTAATGGGGCATATAAACAGAAGTTAAACAAAATTGTCGTGCAGAACCCTAATTAACTAACCTCGGAAAATTTTAGGCCATTCGTCCTTTCGAATCTAATTAGTGTTAATCAGAGAAAATATAATAATATACAAGTAGGACGATATTGGTATTTGGTGCAACATCCTCCGAACCAATTTCTGGAAAGTAATTGGGGCAACAAGATAATGTTATCGTCAGTTTCAAGTGCAAAACTTGCCACGTGGAACAGCGGTAACATGATATCTCAAATATGGACCGCTCACTCGATCAAGCTTCCACCACCACCTCTATATTCTAAAATGAAGTCAGGAACAAGAACAGACACACCTTAACAAAACCAATATTCTTTCTCTCTCTCTATCTCATTTCAGCTTAGAAGAGAGCTGAGTAAAAGGAAAAAGCTTCAATCAAATTTGACAGAGAAGAGCCCAAGAGAGAACCAAATGGCTTCAACTTCTGCAATTTCAATGGCGATGCCAATTACTAATGCGGCACAGAAGAGAGCGAGAAGCGTTGAAGCCTTTGCCAAACCATTGCCTTTGAGGCCTTCCAACAAGTCAAGTGGCTCCTCAAGCTCCAGCGCCAAGTTCCAAGTGCGGGCTTCTTTGAAGGAGAAGGCTGTTGCTGGACTGGCTGCAACGGCACTGACGGCTTCCATGGTCCTTCCTGAGGTGGCTGAAGCTGCTGGCCCTGGAGTTAGTCCCTCTCTCAAGAATTTCTTGCTCAGCATTGCCGCCGGTGGAGTAGTCGTCACTGCTATCTTGGGTGCAGTTATCGGCGTCGCCAATTTCGATCCCGTCAAGCGGACCTGAGCTGCGGAGGATCACATTCCACAAATTATGTTATCATTTTCCATTCACGATGTTCCATTCTCCTGTAGTGGTAGTTTCTGTGTTTTGTGTGCAATAATCAATATGCGGCTCCTGCTGTAAATTCATCAGAAACTATGATATATTCAAAATATAAAGTTTCTATTTGGCTCAAAGTCATTTGGTTTGGATCACTTTTGCTTTGTTTTCTTGATGTGCCCAAAGTCCTCCAATGACCTAGAAAAACATACTGAAAGGTATCTGATCACTCAAACATATGTCCAGTTCCCTGGTTATAGTCTAAGCATCATTTGACGAACTGAAGCTATAAATTTTGTGCACTATTTATCTTCCCAATCTTGAGCACTCAATGTATGGTGATATACAAGTTTAGCCTAAATACATTTTATTCTACGAATTTCTGGGAAAAAAAAAATATTTCCTTTCGTTCTCCAAGAGTAAAATAAATCTGGACAGAATTAGACCAGCTAGTCAGCAAGAATCATTTGTTACTTCGAAAATTTCGAAAGCAAGTCCAACATATATTTGCTTTCTGAAGAATAGTTTACCCTATCTGCCTTGACTACAGTATTTTTCACCCTCTGTTCATCCCCATACATCTCCTCCTTAATTTTGAGCCTAAACAGAAATTGGTCGAAGATTTTACTTCTGATGATTTCACCAAACTTGACATCATCCTGCTCTTCATACTTCAACATGTACAATTCCTTGGCTGAAACACCCAGAATCTCTTCACCAGTTTCCTGGAAGGCCGTCACCCATGTCAACCCAGTATGGTCTTGGATTTGGGCTTGAAGAAGATACCTGTAGTCGCAATCTTCAAATTCTTGATTGCACCTGTCACACACCCACTTCGAGTTTCCTGATCTATTCACCTTCTTGTTGCATTGTCGATCTCCAATCATTAACGGACACGCTGTGTAGCAGAAAGAATCTGTTTTGATAAACGATATTGTTGCTTTCACCGTTATCCAATCTGGCTTATCAGCTCTGCCAAGTCCTTCGTCTTTAATCTGAGACACAGTCTTCCGAATATCATTCTTGGCAGATCCTGGTACAATTTCTTTAGAAATAGATAGAGAAGTAGTATTCTTCCCCCCACCATCGTACCACTCCCTCAAGATGTGAGCCTCAGGCAGATCGGGATTTATGAAAAGCTGAGTAGAAGAAATTGTCCCAATGGATTTCCCAGTGAAATCACTTACCTTCCCCGATTTCACAGCTAAAACCGGAGAAAGGCCCGAGCAAACTATTTCTTGCAATTTTTGACCTTCCTTGTTGCAAAAATCCCCCCACAATGTTAGCTCAACACTTCTGCCAGACGCATCCTTCAAATTCACAACTCTTCTTTGAGTTTCCATACCATTTTTTCTCAAAACAGGAATTGATGGATTGATAGATGTTACAATACCAATAACATCCAGAACAGAGTTGGTTTCAGCATTCTCAATTTCACTAATAGGTTTAAAAGAAAACTGCTGTCTTGGTATGGTATCATCTTCATCTGGGCTCAGTTCCACAGTGGAAGATGCCTCCAAGAAAACCTCCCATTCATTCTTTAGGTGATTGAAATCCTTCCGCGCAGGTTTTAGGCTACCTTTAGAAATCAAGTAGACTTTACCAACTTCTATGACCTCGTAGAAACGATCCACAACAGCATTAAAGCAGGTCACACGTATCTCTCCTCCATCAGAATCAAGGAGGTCAAAAGAGAAAACTTTTCCATCTCCTTTGGCATTGTTATAGCGACGGAGATCACCCTTCGCAGTAACTCTTGCCTTTATAGCCCATCGTCCCTGATAAGGATTCAATGCAGCTATGGGAATTATACGAGCCGGTGCCTCGTTCTTAATGATTGCACCATGATTTTTATAATTTGGAGGTGGCTGATATGGAGGTTGAACTGTAGCTTGGAAGCTTTGCACGTTATGAACTGGATTTCTGGCACTCAAATGACCATTACCAACCTTGGCAGGTTGCTCCAAATTTCCAGATGGTGTTGCCTTTTGTGCAAAATTCTCTAATTGAACAGATGATTTTGGATTCCCAATTATCTCACAATCCAATATAATAGTTTCCAGGCAGAGTACAACAATAATCCTGCATAGGTAGGCAGATTGTAGAGAAATCACCATTGGCTCTAGGTTATAGCAATGAACGTCAGAAGTAGACTTAACTCAAAGGATAAAATCCGTCCTGCTCAGTTAGAACATCAATCCTACTGTGAAGAATCTATAAGTTGTCTAGTTTACAAAGCTACAGTCAGCACAGAATGAGAAGTACGATACCATAATTAACATGAACATGAGGACATATCCCACAAAGCAACACTATTTGTACAGCTAAAAGTTAACAATAGGACCTTTTTTTCTAATGTAATGGTGTGTACATATACACAGATTTTAATAAGAATATGAGATATTAGCACTAAACCCAAACCAAACAATGCAAATGGACAATTAGCGCTGTTAGAAATTCTATCACCTTGGACTATTCATGCATGCACTGAGCATTTCAAAACAAGCATCTAAATTGACAATAAGACCTTTTTCCCATGATGTGTTCCGATACACAAATTTTAACAAGACAAAAAGAGGGAACCGGAATCTATGGCGCTAAACCACTTGTGTAAAATTATAACACCTCAAATGGACACTCAAATCAATGATTAAAGTTCAATAAACCGTATATATCATAGGCAGTAATTCATGCATGAACCAAACACTGCAGACAAGCATATAAAGTAACAACTGGACCCTTTTGTCCCCATGATGTGTTCTAATACATAGAATTTAACAAGAATAAAAGCAGAGAACGACAATCTACACTAAACCACTTGTGTACAGACCTAAAACCAGTTGGGTAAGACCTAACAGTGCAATTGGACAATCAATCAGTGGCTAAGATTAAGATTAATATTTAATAAACTGTATCAATCTTAAACACTAAATCATGCATGCACCTAGCATTTAATTATCTCAAACAAACATATAAACTGACAATAGGACCTTTTCCCATGATGTGTTCATATGCACAAAATTTTCACGATGACAAAAGGAGCAAAAAGCGATCTATCGGCACCTCTGTACAAACCTACCAATTCAAATGAACAATTAATCAACAACTAAAATTTAATTAACTGTATCAATTTACCGAACTGTCAAACAGGTATGTAAACTGATAGAATCTTTTACACCATGATGCGTTCACATACAAAGATTGTAACAGGAACAAATGGAGAGAACAACAATCTTTTAACACTAAACCACTTGTCTACAGACTGAACAGTTCAAATAGACAATTGATCAATGATAAAAATTTAATAAAGTCTGTCGACCTTAGACGGTAATTCGTGCATGAACTGATTCATACAACCTCTTTTAGCATGATGTGTTCATGACACATCATTTAACAAGAATAAAAGGAGAGAACAGAAATCTATCAAGATTAGACCACTTAAACTCAAACCTAACATTTCAATCGTACAAAAAACATTCAACGATTGAAATTTAATAAACCCTAAGACAGTAATTCATGCATGCATTTAACATTTCAAACAAGCATATAAACTGATAATAGAACATTTTCTCCCATGATGTGTTCGTATACACAGATTTGAACAAAAATAGGAGAGAACAGAAATCTGTCGGCACGAAACCACTTAATAATTTCTTTCAATTGACAATTAAACGATGATCAAAATTTAATACAATAGTATCAACGTTAGACGGTAATTCGTACATACACCTATCATTTCAAACAACTAAACAAGCATACAAACTGTTTTCTATAAGAGATTTCAATGCAAAGAAAAATAACCATTTCTCCATTTCAGCTATGAATCGCAAAACGCTTCATCTTAAAGCTTTTAAACGCACACCTAATTTTACTTAACATGCATCACTTTGTCTGAGAAGGCCAGTAAGCGAAGTACAATGAACAATAACGCTACATACAACTAAATTTCATTAACACAATGCGATAACAAAAAGTGATTAATGAAGTAGGAGGGAGAGAACGAACTTGCGGTTCTTGATGGGACTGCAGACATAATCGATCAACTGGATGACGGATCCTTTCTTGACTCGTCCAGTCTTAACAATATCATTAAGCTGAGTTGCGAGCATAGCCTGCTCAGCAGAAACGGCATCGGAGAGCAAGAGGCTGTACCTCTCCTGCGCGTTACCGATCAGCTTGATATCCAGAACCTGCACCAGGGGCTTGGAATTAACGTCACCAGCCACAATGGCAGATATTGCATTGGGCGTGAGATGCACCGGCATGATGCAGATACGACGGCAAGAGAGCTCGGGAACGAAGAAACTGATGAAAGCCCTAGGAAAAGCAATGCGGAAGGAATTGAAGTTGAAGAAATCAAGAAAAGAAGGGGGAGAGTGATCTAGGTGTTATGAAGTAAAGCATATGGAAGTGAAGATTAATTAGAGAGGAAATTCAGAATCAGTTACCGACGGCGAGGTAATGACAACCAGACCTCGGTCGGAACTCTTCAAACATGAGCTTCAGCAGGACGTGCGTTCATTATATATCCGCGCGGGGAATGGATCTCATGGCGGATAGAGAGAGAGATATAATGTCACGCAAACGCCTGACCACGAATCCCAACCCAACCCCGACTTACATATAAAATTACCTAACATGTCCTCCAAATTTTCCAAAATAGTCAAATTAAAAAGAAAATATTTAGATTTTTCGATATCTCTACCGCATTAAAAGCTATTTTTTAAAAAAACTAATTTTTAATCTTATATTTGTATGGTTGATAAATGAAAAGCATGAAAATAGATACAGTGTAGAATGCACCTAATCATTGTTCAAATTAAAATTCCAAAAAAGAAGTTAAAGTCATTCCTACCAATTTTTGTTCTCATCCCTCTCAATTCTCTTCCAAAGCATTTTTGTTTTTTCCCATGGGCCTATTATTAGTAATCACACAATGAACTTCCAAATAAAAATGAGAAATTCCAAATGGCTAGGAGGGAAGAAACTCAACCTTTTTTCTTTTCTTTTTTCACTGAAGAATTTCAGTAACATCAGTATGTGTAATAAAAGTTGAAAAGTAAGAAAGAAGTTCAAACTATTATCTTTAGAAATAGCGATTTTCTCATACGATTTATTCATTATACAATAGCTTGAATGTAAGGAGATACATCTTCAGTTCAGGTAACATCTAATAATAACTTATAATCAAAGATGTATAAGCTGTGATCGTTGCTTGGTTTAGCAACATTTTGTTGTTCTAAGCATGGAGTTTCTAGGCATTGCCAACCAGCCCTCGCCCATGTGCGAACCTTGCATCGTCCTCAGTGAAGATATGAGTCTCATTCATCATCCTGCACACACAACCACAACAAACGCATGATCCAAAAATCAGTGGTCACTCAATAAGATACGTGGTTTTTCCCCTTCAAAGCAAAGGGAGAGAAGGGAGATCAACTATCTTTGTACTTACGATGTACGAATGGTCTTGTTTATGACTGTTGACGCTACGATGAATGCACCATCCAAGTAGTGTAGCTCGCCTCGGACTCTCTCACAAATCCTATTGTTGAGATCCTCCATGTCCAGTTTAATAGGATGATCAGAAGCCTACCGTTTCAAATTTGTATAAGTACTCACAAAAAGTGTGTTTTTAAGCACTTAGAAAATTATTCTAAGTTTGTCAGTCTCTTTCTTATTCATTTCAGGCAATAAGATACACACAAGGAATTCTTTCTAGTTGCTTACCAAAACCCATCCGCATGAATCAGCATAGGATGGAACATGAGCGGTATAGGCAATCACATCTGTGCACATAAAACAAAGGATATTACGCCAAACGTGAGCTGTATGTGCAATCAAAACGGCACTTGAAAATTATCTTTACAAATGCATGAAGGGAACGTTCAGGCAAAACACACAATAGAATGTAGGGATTATGTTAACAACGTCTTACATCTGAAGACATGCTTTACGGTGTTGTATATGGATGAGAAGACCTTGTGGGAGAGAATACCAGCAGGGCCGGCCTGCATTTTAGTAACAGTATAATAAATCTTAGTAAAAGTATTAGCCAGGAACAATAGCAGAGGGTTATGAATATGTTATATACTGTACCTGAGTAACAAAAATACCATTGTCATTGAGCTTGGGCTTGATGACTTCCTCATAGAAGGATTTACTGTATAGATGATTGCATGGTCCTCCTTCATGTGGATCTGATAAATCGCCAACGATTACATCGAACTTCTGTGGTCGTCCCTCCAATCCAGCCCTTTTTCAATTTCGGGTTAGTTCTTTCAAATCTAAACTAGAATTCGTTTGAAATGTGCATTGATTCAAGCAAAAGTTGGGATATGGTTTTAACAAGCTTCACCAAACTGCATAACTAAAATGCAAATAGCGGATTCAGTCCAAAGGGAAAAACCTACTCACTTTGCATCGTCAAAAATAATATGAAGCCTCTCGTCCTGAAATGCATCTTGGTTTTCTTTTAGATGTGCGCGGCAGAAATTGACAACATCCTACAATGTAAGTTAAAGACTTCATGCAAAAACTAGTAATTCTCATTTTTCTTCTCTTTTCCTTCCATTAAAATGTCTCTACTAAATACTTTTTCAAGACATAAAATTAAACTTCATTGATCGATCCTTTTGCCACATGAATTAATAAACGAGTGAATCTTTGAGAACCATACCCTATCAATATCGCACATGACAACTTTCTCAATATTTTTATGCTTTAGAGTCTCTCTAGCAGTAGACCCTTCTCCACCTCCCATTATAAACACTGTTTTGGGACTGAAATCATTCATTCAGAAAATCAAAAGGAAAGATAAGAACAAAAATCAGCTACGCTTCAGATTGCAGTCCCACGAAAACCATCTTAGTTAAGAAAACTAAATCAAATATAAGCACAGCATATACTTATGATGCAGTAACAGAGCAGGATGAACCAAGGACTCATGATAGATGAATTCATCTTTTTCAGCACTTTGCAGCTTCCCATCAAGCAGTAGAGCCTGAAAGCGATGTCAACAAATTTTCAGCTAATTTGTATTTAATTTAATCAAGGGATTATTGGGAAGGAAACTGAAACTAATGTGGGATAATGCAAACCTTCCCAAATCGCTTGGTATCCAACAGAACTATGTCTTGGAACTCGCTAGTTGTTGCCTGAAGTACCCTAAAGGAAGTGAATAAAGTCAGTATCAGGTTTACCTTAAAAAATACGTTCAGAGTCTACAAAGAAACAAATGTTGTAAAGCCAAGAATACAGACATCTTATGAACAAGAGAAAGGAAATAAGAAATGGACCTGTTGACGGCAAAGGACCATTTGAGATCATCCTCGAGTTGTTCCTCGAACCATTGAGGGAATTGGTGAACATGATCAAGAGGAAGAGAAGAGGAGTTAGGGATAAAGAGAACTGAAAGGGCAGAGCAGAAGGACGAAAACATTGTGGGAAAATTGAAGTGAAAGTGGATATTGTGAAGAAGAAAAGTGTAGAATGAAGGAAGAAAGAAGGGCATTATAAAAGGGGAGTTGGAATCCATGTGGAACCCACTGGAATTGAAGAATGAGAGAAATGCAGGGAAAAGAAGGAAACTTGTCAAGAAAAGCAAGAGAAGAAGGCGGAGAAGGACAGATGCGTGCGTTATGGTGAAAGAAACTGAAAGTAAACGCATTAAGGATATGGGAGAAGAGAGCAGATAAGGATGTGAGAAATTGCAAAAATCAGGATTTTGGCTTCTTTTGTGGAGTTTTCAGTTCCTGCATGGGAGTTCATTGCTCAAACCATCCCCTTTCCTTCTATAACCAAATGCATGCAAAACCCAAATAACACGTAATACACACAATTAGGACCATGTTGTCGTCTTCTGCTACTGCCTACGTTTACTGATTTATTTGTTTATTTATTTGTAATCCTTCTCATTGTACTCTGTATTTCAAGCTACTTGTACAACATTACCAAAATCTATTCACTGTTAGGTTGAAGCCACGACTGTGAGTGAAGTCTTTACGAAGATCTATGTGCTCTGGATTAGTCGTGAATTTAGTTTGTGTTTTCCTTTTACCTACTTTTTTTTCATTCTTTTTTATGGCTTTGTTTGTGATTGCTGACATGTGCACTTCGAAGAAGAGGAAAGAGAACCCTTTAAGTGAGACACGAGCAACCTCCATTACATTCACCTTACAGTAACTATAATGAAAATTTCCTAAACCCCAAAAAACAAGTGGACAATTTTGAAATTGAAGCATCCAACAAAAGGCCATACATATGTGACATCATATCAAATAATGCTTCCAAAGCTTTGAACAACTTAAAAACAATCATAAGCTCGAATGTACCAAAAGCGAAATAAATGGCAGTCAAATTCAAAATGCAAAGGTTAAATTTTTAAAAAAAAATTGAATGAAATGTGCAGAGATCAAGATGGTCTTCATCATATGTCATGTTCTCGACAAAAGTATTAAACTAAAAGATGAGATTTAGTTCAAACACGGTTCAAAATAAATAATCATTAAGCAAAAATTGAAAATTAATAAAGGGCTAAGGCACATAAAGACTGTTCTCCATATGCATTTTGTTTGATTATCAAAAAGAACGCTCTGCAGTCGGGAGGCTCAAACCAACAGATCAATGAGACAAAACGAAATCTTTGGGAAAGAAAGTACAAAATGGATGACGACTGATTCCATACATAAATATCTAGAAGAGAGCCTCTCAAGCTACTGGTACTGGTGGTACTGCTACTGGAACCTCAATATCAGCGGTCAAAACTGCTGGTGGTCTGTGGACGATTTCTTCTTCCTCCTTGGGAGAGTGGATTGTGACAACATCAGGAAGAGGGGTGGTAGGGCCTTGCTTGCCCTTAGGATCCCAATCAAGCATGATCTTAACTTTGATACCAAGAACTCCCTGAGCCAGAAAAACAAAATAACATTAACAGGGTGACAAAAGTATTGTGTAAGCACTTGTTCTAATTTTTAATACTCGAGGCTAACCTGTCTGAGAAGAACATGTCTAACAGCAGAGTCAATATAATCTCTGACTGGTTGACCCGAAGAGATCATATATCCATCTTTGAACTTCATAGATTTCGCACGCTGTGCCCTGAGTTTTCCACTAACAATCACCTGTTGGGATTTACGAATTACATGTTAACACAGCTAAATTTTCATATATTGATAATAATGGATTGTACAGGCTAACCTCGCAACCCTTCGCTCCACTTTCCATGACAAATCTCAGAACACCATAGCATGCCCTGATGGAAAAAGTACATATATAAACATTTAGACTGTCTAAATATACGTACTCCAAGGATTAATAGCAACCACAAATGAGATAATAATAATAATAATAATAATAATAATAATAATAAAAGGTTTTGGCTAAAATGAAAAGAACAAAAACCAAATATTCAAAAAAAAAAGGAATAAAAAGTTCTAGCTTTGAGGCAAGGCTCAAACAACAGACTAATATATTGTAAACTGTACTAATACAACATATTGATAATTATCCTTAAAGATTCAGAAAATATGAATAAAAGCTTGAAGAAAAAGTTGATATATTAGTGACAAATGATAATAATTTAAGGAGCATGGACACACAGCAATGTGGTAGGCATCTGACGTTACATGGACACAATAATGCGTCACTTACTTTAAAATGTAACACATAAATACTTCGAGACACCTTTTTCTGAATAATATAGTGTCTATATTAAAATCTACATTACTTCGATACTTGGAAAAGGTCCAAGTGTCTTTGCTACCGATAGTATTGAGAATAACCTTGTTGAATCTGTTAACGAAAGTGCTAGTTGATAGGTGTGATCTGTAAATACTTTCCCACAAACATTGTGCTTGACAAAACTGGATTATACATTATTATTAGCTGTAAAATTTATATTAACTAATATTGAGACTTAGTTCTCAACTATTTTAAGAAAACGTCTCAATACTATCTTTAGCCTTCAAAAATAAAGTGACAAGAAGAGACTAAAGATACTACCAGGAAGCGCATGTATCCTCCCTAAAGTTGCAGTGTGAAACAAAATGATTCCACAACGATTAACAAATGGAAGAGCACAATTTATATCGTCACCTTCCGACACAAGGTTGGTACCAAAAAACCAATCTGCTTTGTAGATGACATGCGCAAATATCCAGGAAAAGGAAACAATTTATATGAATCTAAAACGAAGCTCCCATTGGATAAGATTTGATATAATTAGCCAAATACTGCATTCTAAACAAGATGTAAAAGATTTGCACTAGAAATAAGATTTCTGTGATTTTTATTCTTTTATAATCATAAATAATATTACCATTCCAATAATAAATTAATAAAACTATAATAATAAAAATAATGCTACTAGTAATTATGGGAACAAAAACGAAAAAGTACCTACGAACAGCAAGGCCACCAAGTAGCTTATAACGAAGTGACTCGGCTTGGGCAATGGCACAAAGCCCTCTATTGTTAACTTTCTCGGCATAAAGCTCAACACTGTTCTCCGGAAACTTGAACCGCTTCTGCACAACCGAGGTGAGCTCCCTAATCCTCCTACCTTTTTCACCTATATAACAAAAAAAAGTGCGAAAGAAATTACTAAAGCGATATCGATTAATGTTATTCTAATACGTTAATTCCAATGAACAAATAAGGTAGATTGTTCAATTAACTTTAACAATTGAATTTAGAAATGAAAGTAAACTGACCGAGAACGTTCTGGGTGCGGGTGGCTCGGATGATGATCTCAGTGCGCATAGGAGTGACTCTAACCTCGACACCGGAGTACCCATCCTCGGCCAACTCTCGGGTCAAAACCTCGTTCAGTTCGGCAAAGAACACTCCATCGGCTACGAACTGAAATAAAATCGAAAAGAAAAAACAATCAATACTAGATAAAAGAGGTAAATAGTTGCAGAGAATGGGAGGGAAAAAGTACAGATCAAGAAAATTTGTGTACTGACCTTTCTCTTCTTACTCATCTGGGTCGCCATATTCAAAGAGAGGCTGGAAAGAGAGCAATGAAGCCGCTCAAAAAAGATCTGAGATATGAGAAGGGAAGCCTCTGTGCCGCGCGCGTTCCAGTGGAAGAAAAACCGCTGCCGCAAATTGAACTTTATATGGCTGCATGCAAATGTTATGAGATTGGGATGGCAAATTTGGATCTAGGGTTTCCAAAATGAACGGACGTGATTGGTTTTTAGATACGGCCCAACGAGCCCAACTATCTGATCAAACTATTGTCGGTCCATTAATTAGAAGGCCATATAGAAATGGGCTGACATGAAGAATGCCTAATTTAAAAGATTTATTTTGAAAAATAGCATTAAAGTTTCTAAATTAATTGGGTATCATTGGCTCTTTAGAAAGAGCTCCCTTCTCATTTTAGATTTTTAGTAAATTGGTGAGAGATTGTCCCACCTATAAAACTCAAAATTTTTAAAGGCAAAATTACAATTATAGTAATTAGATTCAAAATATTAGCACATTTTTTTTAAATTACAAATTTAGCAAAAATTTGTAAGTTTATTAATGATAGAAGTCACCTACTAATTAACCATATCACAAATATCGGTCTATCTTTGATAGACTTTTGGCACTTATAGACTTTACTGAATTTGTAGTTTTTTAAAAATATTTTTATACACTTAGAATATTATCTCTAAAATTGTTACTCATTATGATGATCTGTTTTAAAATTCATGATTCATAAATTTAAAAAGAAAAAAAATGCACCACCCGAAAACGAATGTGTAAAACAATTGAGTAAGATTCTAACATTTTCCAAATTTTTGTCCATTTTAAAGGTGTACCATAGGCTCTTTTTTAATGAGCTATCTTATTGTTTTAATTTTTTTAATAAATTAGTGAGAGATTGTTCGACGAATAAAATTCCAAATTTTTTAAATCCATAATATCCAAATTTTAAAATAAAAAAATAAATAAAAAGCAAAACAACTAATTGAAACGATCCTACAAAACCGAGTCGTCATTCACTAGTTTTTATCTTGGAAGATGTTCAAATTTGAAGAAAATGAAACTAGTAGTGGTTTCAAAGTTGAATTTAAACAAAATTTCACTATGACCAAAATTTAGTCATTTCCCAAAGAGTTACCATTGCATAAGTTGTATGTCCCAATAATTGACCAAAGAGGAAAACATTGCTATTTATTGATGAGATTGATGCCGTGTGACAGTGATTGGTGGAAAGAAATGTTCTTTGATTGGCAATTGAAGATCAAGAAATTACTGGTACAATAGTAAATGAAAAAGAGTGTGTTAAACAAAATATTTGGTATTTTTAGGATTGTTTTGGTATCCATTTCATTTTTTTTTTTTTTTTTTAATCTCAAACAACCCTCAAATTATTTCAAGTAGGAAGAAAAAGTTGTATGTAATGTAGGAGCTGCTGTGATAAAGATGCAGCTAGGTGGTGAGGCGACTAGGAAAGTCAACAAGGGAAAAGAGAAAATGAAGGTTCTATTACAACCTTTCTATTAACAAAATTGATTTGATGTAGTTTTTTATGACACCAAATCAATTGGCTCTCCGTTAGTCTTGACATACTCACAACCCTTGATACCAATTTCAATTCAACCTCCGCTATCAACAATTCATTCTTCACCCTCCCTTCTTCTTCTTCACCCGTCCTTTTAAACTTCTTTACTATACAATTCCCACTTCTCATTATCTCTTTTAGCCTTCTCTCCTTCTGCATTTACATGGAAATTCAATATCAACTATACCATCTACAAAATAATCAATTTGAATGAGAATAACAAAAAGGCAAACCTTTTGCAGACCACTTCTTATTTCCATCATCATCCCTTGTGCATTAAGTTGTACTTGAGCACACTTGATCATTGAATTTCTGACAAATTTATCTGCGCGCACAAATTCCCGGAAAACCTGCATTGAATCTTCAATGATTGACACTAGAGCTGCAGTTGAGATGGTACTTTCACCTTCTTTGCCTCGTTGCTTTTTGTCATTTACACAATCCTCTGCAAATGAGAATCAGGTAAAGTATTGTGTTTCATTGTAATCTTCTGTAAGTGTTGCTAAGCACCTTGAAAGTTAATCCAAATAGATCCTCAGCGTGCTTTTGTA
This sequence comes from Cucumis cinereus, assembly GCA_037974625.1. Classification (NCBI taxonomy): domain Eukaryota; kingdom Viridiplantae; phylum Streptophyta; class Magnoliopsida; order Cucurbitales; family Cucurbitaceae; genus Cucumis; species Cucumis cinereus. The sequence goes on from JBBPDJ010000019.1 coordinate 15,801,425, forward strand.
CTTACCTCTTATGGCGGGAACTTGAAGGAGACTACGAATGAAAAGTCGGTTTCTGGAATAGTTGTCGATTCGAGAGCCGCAAAACTGTTCGTCTTCAATGAATCTTTGAATGAGGACAAAGAAGAGTTGAAATTCATTGACAACTCGAGTGAACCGAGAGGTTCCTCGACAGTCATTCTGTTGCAACTCAGTGGCTTTCCTGTGCTGCCAATGCAGAAGTTCCCAAGAAAGGCAAAGATGTCCAACATACACCATTTCCATGTCCCTCTTTAAATCTCTCATTAATCTTGGACAGTCCTTAACATCTCCTCTCCCTGGCCTTAACTTTAGGGGAAACACCGATTTAAGACCAGATTTCTTTCCATCCATTGAACCATTTGGATCTTTCAACTTAACTAAACCTGCACCAAATAATCACATCGTAATACAATTGAATCCCCCAATTTTTTTACTAATCCACAACTTATAAGATATCAATATAAGGTCAAGTTCCTAACTAACTTACCAATTGCGTAATTTGTTTGGATATTGGAGATGTCAAGCTTTCGCATTTTCTCTGCATAAGTCTTGTACACCTTTTGGATCTCTCTGAAATGTTGTTTGAGTTCAAAATTTTGATCCTTTTTTAGAGGGTTTAGAGTTTCAACCGAAGTGGGACACATGGATCCTGCCTCTCCCTCATCTTCTTCTTCTTCTTGTACGGTTGGAAGTCCTCCTGTTCTCGAGTTTCTTATCTCTATCTTGAGTTGGTTTATCAAATCTTGGTGCTCTTGCAAGAATTCCTCCTCCTCCTCTTCTTCTTCTTCTTGTTGCTGCTGCTCAAAAAATTCCATCCCCTTCTCATCCTTTTCTGTTTCTGTCAGTTCTACCAAACAATCTTGATTCTCCTCCTCGCTCCAATCATTTACAGGCAAAACTTTGGCATTATTTGATACATGTAAACGTGGTTCCAATTCTAATTCTATTTCTATGTACTCTTCATCAAAACTTGGAGATTCAGAGTCTGAATCTGAAAAAAGAAATGAACAATTTTCCACTAGGGCTTCAACCTCGGGACAATCAAGACCAAATTTCTCCACTTCCACAGGAATAAGGGCAACTTTATTGGATTCTAAACCCTCGTGTTCGTCTAACTTTTCTAAACCCTCTTCAGCGCTAAATATTTCTGGTTTCACCCCATCATCACTTTCACATAAATATTGTGTGCTGTAACATTCAAAATCATGATCAGAAGTTTGATTACCCGAAGAAGAAGGTGAAGCAGTAGAGCAGAATTGTTGGAGAATACAGTTAGTAGTTTCAGATTGTTGGATGACTCCATGGATTTGTGTCGTAGGTTCCAACTGATATTTGCTTGAATTGTAATCAGGCGTTGCTTGAAATTCACTTTCTTGGCCTTTAATTTGAAGAACAGAATCAACAGTTCCATAATGGACCTGAATTCTGAGAGAGATTGAGTGATCAGCTGGTGCAGTTTGATTGAGAAATGTAAAAAATAGAAAGAAAGAAAAAAAAAAAAAAAAAAAAAAGATACCTGAAAAAATGTCTGATTATTGCTCCAAACAAAGAAAGCAGAAAATTGAAGATGGAAAATAAGAGAGGAAGCATATTATGGCACAAAAACTCATTTGAATAAAAATGGAATGGGGGAAAAGGCAAGAAGTGGAGGCATAAGATGTTTTAGAAGAGGAATCAATTGATGGTGTTTAGCCTATTCTATTCCCCAGAATTGCAAGCAAAGTGAAAATGAAAAGGCCGAAATAATTGGGAGAAAATTCATTTTCTTTGTGAGAAGTGGACACTCCACTTCTACTAACCAACGCGGAACCCTCACACACACTGACACACAAGAGAAAGTCTTTCACAGTTTCCCTTTTGCAAAGTTTATATATGTTTTTGTATTTTTTTTCTTTTCTTTTCTTTGACAAGCATGTAAAGACGAAGTATATAGATTTTAAAAGTGATAGTACAAAGTATTAAGTGAATTGAATTATTGAGATTTTAGCATTTTAGCTTTACCTAAGAAAGAAGTAAAATAAAATTTTAAATGTATAAAAGTAATAATAATAATAATAATAATAATAATAAAAGTGAAGGCAGAGATTGCGGAAGAAGATTGATGAGAATGCCATTGAAAGTGCAAAATTCAGTAACGGGCAGGCCACGGGCTGAATTCAAAGTTGAAACTGAAATGACGTGACGTCCAAAGCAATTTTCTTTCTTTTCCTTTACAAAGGAGAATTGAGGCTCCCCTTCCCTCCCCTCCCCTCCCCTCCCGAGTCCTGACACTATGACCATGAAGGTGTGAGTGGCGTTGTGAAAGTTTGAAAATTTCAGTTTGTGGAATATTGTTGGTTTGCACACGTGGCGGCATGTCTTGTAACATATTTATAGAAAGAAAGCCCATCATATTAGCCCAAAGACAGGATAAATTTGTTGGGCCGCGTTTCAGCCCACACATTAGCCCATAACGGAATTACATATAGTTTTGTTAAGCGTTCTCAACCTCCTTCTTGGAGTGGCGCCGTCGTAAGCTAGAGATCATCAGAAACAACAAGAAATAGAGAGATTAAACAACATTTGGGTGTCAACATTAATTCTTAGGTAGGCATTAGGTATTAGGTATTAAACTCAACTTCTTTAGCCTTTTATTAAACACATGTATTTTATTTTATTTTTTTATTTAGAATTGAGTGTATTGTAGGTAAAGTTTGACTAATGTAATTAAAAAAAAAAAAGAGAGAGAGATTGAATTGATCTAGAATCGAGTTCCTCCCTTTTGTTTGCTAAAAGTGCACGAAACAAAAGCAGACCAAACAGATAGATTCCCATATGTAATTTTTGTTTGTATTTAATTAAAGTCCAAAATATGAGTTACCCAAAACAATGTGTACTTAATTAAATAATAATTAAATCAAGTTTTTAGAAGAAAACGAAAAGAACAGAAAGAGTTGAGATGGATGTAGTAGGTTTAAACAATGTATTAAATAAAGAAAGAAATAGATGAACTATGAGTTAGATATACGTAGTCCAATCTAATCTGAAGAAGAAGATGAGAAATAGGATTACCTCATACACCAACACTATTGCCAAAAAAAAAAAAAACTAATTCAGATTAAGTTGCATACTAATTAATTACCACTCCTTCTAATCATATTTAAAGGATGTTTGACAAATATTCTAAATATCAAAATTTATGTAACTTGTATTTAGAAACCTATACAGAGAGAGAGAGAGGAATAGATGATGGTTAGTTAGTAATTTGCATTTATTCAGCATGTTTTTAGTCAATGATCAACATCTGGCGATCATTAGAAAATTATGATCAAATTTCCAAATAAACCGTTGCAAAGAAGAAGTAATTCAAAAAAGAAAAAGAACAACACAAATTCAAATTATTATAAAAGACTAAACATGTGGACATGAATAATAGAGGAAACTGTACTGTTATGATTTGAACCTTATTTATCACATGATGTTAAATCAAATCAATCAATTAAAGAGAAGCTAAGGAGAGGGAGAGGGAGGGGATAAGCATGGAGAAGCTGAGTTCCAAATCTAAGCCAAAAGTGAGACAAGGTTTGGGTCCCTGTGTCATGTTGTTGGGTGTCACTGTTTTACTGCTTTTGTCTCTTATCTTAATTACAACTATATACTATACTATACTGCTGCTTCTTCTGCTTCTATGTTTTCTATAATATCGTAATAATTAATAATTAATGGTAGGGAAGGGATGGCACATTGGTAAAAAAAAAATAGAGAAATAAAAAAATAATAGTAAGAGGAATGGTAGGGTCAAAAAAGACCATTATCCCTTATCTGAGATTCTGATGTTGTGGTGGGTGTGTGGCTGTGAGCCAAAAAGACCCTCCAAAGCTGCCATCATTCATAAACAACAAGATGAGAAATGTCTTTGCAACAAACAATTTACCTTTTTTTTTTTTTTTTTTTTTTTTTTTGTTCTTTAAAAAAAAAAAAACTTCTACAAAATTAAGAAGTGAAAATGAAATGATGAAACAGTAAGTTTTGTGAGGAACAAAAGGAGGTTTAAATTTGTGTTCATAGGAGAAGAGTGAATAGAGTTGAGTAGTAGCTGCACAGTGCACAGTGCACAGTGCACACACACTGCCTAATTACTTCACAATAAATATTAAATATATTTCCCCCCAGCAAAAGAAAAAGAAAATTAAAATTTTGGTTTTAGAATAATTTAAGTTATGGGGTTGTAGTAAGGAAGGGAAAGAATGAGATGAGGAAGGATAGATGCTATGGGCGGTTGCGCTTGTGGCCAGGCGTGGTCGCGGAGTCTCCATGTTCGATGGATTTGGTGAAGGAAGTGGAGAGATCGGCATATAAATCAACAACTCTTCTGATGTTGTTGTTCAGCTCTCGAATCAGACCCACGTTTCTGCTCACATTATCCGCCATTCTCGACTCCTGATTTTGGTTTATTTCATTGATCAACATTCTGTTTTGCTCCAAAATGTTCTGTACTTGAACGAAATTCTTTTGAAATCTCTGTACCATTTTCCCATCCATTTCTCCTACTCTTGACAATGTCTCCCCCTCCATATTTTTTCTTCTCTCAATCACTTCCCCAATAATTATCCTTTTTTAAATAAATAAATAAATAAGATGGGTTCGGTTAGTTACAATTTGCATAATTTTATTCAACAATATGTATGTTATTTTTATAAAATAATAATAATAATAATGAACGACCATAATCATATCTTCTTTATCTGTACAACCTTTCACTAACATGACCCCCAAACAGAGTGGGAAAAATGAAAAATTAAGAGAAAAGGGGTTTTTGCACATGAGACAAGGACTGTAGCAGAAATCATCACCTCCATTTCCATGGATGATGAGAGGAGAGAAATTATTATTAATGTAAACAAACAAAAAAAAGAAAAAGAAAAGATATTATTATTACTTGATAATGAGATGTAGAAAGAAAAAGCAGATCCCATTCTCATTTCCATAAAAAGGAACTTTTTTTCATTTTTTTTTTCTTAATGTACTGAGAGAATACCCACCTAGAGCTCAGAATCTCTCCAAACAGTACTAAAAAACCCAGTCAATGATGCAGAGAAGCTAAGGCTACACACACCCACACCATCATTCATCTAATATTCTATATTTCTAATTAAATATATTTGAAATTCGTGAACATATAAACAAACTACTATATTTATTTAAAAAGAATAAATAACAGGCAGAATCCCCCATTTAAATTAAGCAAAATCTGGATGGGTACTGTATTAATTCAAATTCAGACAAAGCAGAAGAAATAATCAAAGAACAATCTAAAATTCTTTTCACAATAGTAAAGGACTAAAAGGGGAAGATAATTTAATGACTGCAGGCGCTACCTGGGGACACCAAAATTAATTAATTGTTTTTCTCTTTTAAAACTTTCCAAAATAGAAGATCTTAATGTATGTACAACTACGTAAAATTACAAACAAAAACACAGAGACTTGCAGTTCTTTTTTTAAAATTTTCTTTAGGGAATGGGAAAAGAAGTGGTGTTGTTTTAGTTTGATTATTATGTAATAATTACAAAATTTGAATGGTCTGAAAATAAAAGAAAATTATGAGTTAAAAATGAAAAGATGTACCTTGAAAATCTGGAACATTATGTTGTAGGGAGAGAAGGGGGAAGAGGAAGAAGAAGAGGAAGAGGGAGAGTCTGATTCCCGAGGAGCAGTGGAAAAAGATCGCCGATTAAATCGAATCTCCGGAACAGACACCTCTTCTGAGAAATCTAGAGAGAGAGTAAGAGAAAGAGATGGGCAAGTAAATTAATTAATTAATTAATTAAATATATATATTTTTTAAAAAAAGCAGAAAGAGAGAGAATATATAGATTTGACAGTCACGCTTGCAGATGGACCCCTAAAATAATATTAAAAATTTAATAATGAAATATCCCCATCTGTTATTTCCTATTTATTATTTCCATTTCTGCTGCCTTCATGAAATTAGAAGGCGATTGGTTCTATGTTTTTTTTTTTATATATATTAAGATGCAAATCTTGACTTTTTCAAACACTTGTACATCCGCCACGTGGAATATGATTCAAACTCAAAATTCCACTAAAATGGATTTATTGCATTTGTTTGTAATATCTATTTTTACAAAAGGAAAAAAATTAGAAAAGTTGTTTGGCTTTCTTTAATTGTACCCTCCTCTAAACCAAGGGAGATGATTTTACTTTTTCCTTACTCTCAAACATTTAATCATTTACAAACAAGAAAAACACTTACAATTTTTTTTCTCTCTTCATTCGTTTCCTTACATCGACGATAATGAATAAGGACGAACAAAATAGGTCTAAAAAATTGAAGAGATGTCTAGAAATCTACAGATCTGATATTAAGCTTGACCCATAAACACAACAAGTGCATTCTTTCGAAAGTTGGGATATTAAACTTGGCCCATTTGAATTTACTTGTTTCGTTACCCTATTGGGAAAAACCCGACCCACCCGGTTCAGGCAGTTTTGATTATTAATTTTGTGTATTTCTATTTGTAAGATGGCACACCGCAGCACGTCCCTGTCGCCTAATATCTGTGATTCTCATCATTTGACATTCAAATTTAAAATGCTTTTCTCTGCTCTCCGGACTTTGTCCACGCCACCTTCCACTTCCAGGAATTTTCGTCCCCGCCGCCTAAATCCTTGTCCTTCTTTCCGGCCATTCTCCGTCAACATGTCCGCTCACACTCAACCAATTGAGCACATCGTCCTCTTCAAGGTCAAAGATGGCCTCGATTCCTCCAAGGTAAACGACATGCTCAATGGCCTCATCTCCCTCGACCAAGTCCTCCATCTCACCGCCGACCCCATTATCTGCAACCGCCCCTCCTCCTCCACCTTCACTCACCTCCTCCATAGCCGCTACCCTTCCATGGAGGATCTCTCCATTCACTTCGCCGCCCTGCCCACATGAACGTCGTCAAGCAATTTGTTCTTCTCATCTGCGACGAAATCATGGCCGTCGATTGAGTCGCCGATGCTTTGTAAGGCCCTCTCGCCCCACCTCCTGGCTCCACCCTTAGAGTTATCTTCCTCAAACTAAAGGAGAATCTGGGCGACGTAGTCAAGACCAGATCTTTGAGGTCATCGCAGGGCTGAGGTAGAAATTGGGGCCCAATGTCCAGCTGACGGTGGGCGACACAACTTTTCCCCGGCCAGAGCCAAGGGTTTCTCAATCGCTTCGATTGCCATTTTCCCAGCGGCGACTTCAGACCAAGAAATGATGGAATTGCAGAAAGAGAAGGTCAGGGAGCATTTGGAGAGTATAATTGTGGTGGACTACGTGGCTCCGGCGCCGCAAACGGCAAGTCTCTAAACCCATCTATGATCGTCGCTACAAAATTCCTGGTGAACAATGTCGTCGCTAAGTGTTGAAATTGAATAAAAGCGTCCACTTTTGAAATCTTAGTATTTTGATGTTTTTTGGTTTCTGCTCTGTCTGTTGAATTTAAACTTGAAAATTTCAGTAAAATCTAATGTTCCAACATTCGAAAAAGAAGAAGAGCCAACGGATAAATACAAGCAATTATCAAATTAAGCTAATTTCTGGCGGATTGAACTGCTTGCACTGCACAGTAGCGATTAGTTGAGCCATGACGTTGCCATAGTGAACGGCTGTGTGTTGAGAAGTATAGTAATCCGACAGTCCATATTCTGCAAAGTTTGGTTCTATGTGCATGAAACGACCTGGTAATGAACTTTTTGACATGGCTTCTTGCCATACCTCGAATAACTCCTCCATTACCTGTCTTGATTTCTCCATTGAAGAAATTGGGAGATACTCAATCTGCGATATCCAGGTTTTAATATACCATTCAATATCTATCATGGGAATGGTAAACGCTCTCTCATCATCAATTCAAAATGTTTCATTGGAACACCAACAAAGAGCAATTTTCATATTCACACCCAAAAACATATAACATTGCCACATTTGACATACAGATTCTAGTTTCTAGTTAAATCCCACATACTTTCTATAGGATGTCCATGGTAACAAATTAAATAAAACTACAAAACTGAAGTTCATCTTAGAGGGGGTTTCTGTTATGTGCTTAAGCATTTTGGAGTACAACACCCCAAAAGCCAGCTATGAAGTGGGAGAGCCAAGCCATTCAGTACCACATTAGTCATCCTATTCTAACCAATGTGGGACAAAGAGAGGCATTCCATACTACCTTAGTTTCTAACAATTTCATGAGAGATGAAAGAATATACTAGTTGGACTTAACAATAAAATAGATAACATGGTACTGCATTTCTCAAGAATAGTTTGGAGGGAAAAAGACAGTAAAGGACAGACATTCGAAATCATCATCTTTCTTTACTTTACCTGTTTCAGGATTAAGCAAAGACTGCTACACATTCTCATCAAGCATTCAAAAGAACTGGAAGACACTTTCCAAACTAAACAACTCTTTCAGAGGAATTTACTCAAAACACTTTGATTCATGTCCAACAATGACTGTATGAAATATAAATAAATGGGAAGATTGCAGATTCACAATAACGACTTCCATAACTAATTTTACACGAGGTTTTGCAAAGATATCCTAATCAGATCTCACTACTTCTCAACAGAAGATCTCTGGCCTCAAAGCTCACTGATAAGTTATTTACAGAATTGTACTTCTATGTGATGACTGACTTTTTTCTTCTGCTTTACTAAGTTAAGTTAAATCACTGTCTTATCAATACTTCAACAATGTCGCTAGTAGGCGTGAAAAATTGTAGAAGTCCAAACACTGAAAATGAATATTAATTTGGAGAATAAATGACATTCAAAAGTTGAAACCAAGGATTTTCTACTCTAATACTGTGTTAAATGACATTCCAAATTTAATAATATCCATATTCCAACACATAGACGCCAAACATTGTGTTGAAACAGGCAACGGGAAAAGAAACTGCTCGCTCAGATAAAGAAAAAGACATAAAAAAACAGAAATAAAACAAACAACCAGAAGAACATGCAATAACACGAAACAGAGTTGCCATGAAATGATGAAATGAGCCTTACCTCCATGACTATTCCTCTCAAATTCTTGGAATTGTTGAGAACAACTTTTCCCACTCTCAGTTGGAAATCCCCGAACTGATACTTAAACCCCTAAAAAACCAATAATGTGAACTGTTTATAATCAAAGATTTATCCATCTCACAGACTACAAACAAAAACGGAAAATGAGTAGAGACTAGAAAGCCACAAAAATCAACTTCAAACTTGAATTTTAGGACATGGGAAAAATGCAGTACATCAGAGATAAAGAAGATGAGTGGCCAACCTCGAAATTGAGAGCAACGCGCAATTTGTACGACTGCAGCTTCTCCATCATAACCTGAATCGTAAAATCAGCTTCCAAGACGATCCGTTGGCCAACGAATTATAAGGTAATACTTGTTTGGCTGCTCCGGCAGCGAAATTCCGAGAAAGTCGCGGGGGAATTCGGCCGCCGGTGAGTTCTGGTCTGTTGACAGATTTAAGATTCGTTTAGGTAATCAAATCTTGAAGAAGGTCTGAAGACGAAGAGCTGCGATTACCTCGTAAGATGGGTCTGTAGAAAATGAGAATAGCTTTCCTCTTTTAAGGTCATGATACTCTCAACATGACTGTTAAGGCAAAGAAAAAGGAAAGGGATGAGAAGTATTTTTATGGAGGTGTCTGGGGTTTTATCATTTTAGCGGCATATTTCCGGGGATAGAAAGCCGCAGCGACATCACGACGGAGGTCAAGTCGGATGGGAGCAGTTTGGGAACAATTTGCAACTTTTGGGGAAAGCCGTATGGAAAGTTGTATAAAGACGCTTGCCAGCCCAATTTGAGTACTTGTCCGCCTTTGGGGATCCATACAATTCATTCATATATAAGTCCTCTGTCTGATGGTACATCCTTTCCAATTTCTTAAGGCCTACCACTTTGACCATATTCTCTCTACACTATTTCTTACTGTGATTAATGTTACAAATTAAGTTGGAAGTTATTTTCTTTCTTATTAAGCACCTTCAGATTTGAGGTCTTCGTTCTAAAACACGATAATCCAATCACTGGTGCTCCTAAAGGTAGCATTTTCTTTTTCTCACACGTTTTCACAATTAAGAGAAATAGAAGACAATCCTCTCTTTCTCTCTTGTTCTGCTACTACCTCAAGCTACCAATTTGGCTCCATTTTAGGATGAAACTACAAGGAAACTGAAATGGGTCACGAGAAAAATGAATCAAAACAGTTGTGTTAACAGAACCTTTCTCCAGTTTCTTTTGATCTTGATTCTTAATCGATACCTTCAGCCAACATGGAGCTCAAAATCGACTTGATTTGGAAAAAAGTGTGTTTTCTTAAGCATTTAAAAAGCGGTGTAAATGAAAATAGGTTGAAACGAAAAGAAGTTAATAATAAGTGAGGTGGTATGTACAACAAAAGCACCGCACTAGGCTTTTACAGCTGTGATGTGTAAACTGTAAAGAAAGGGGTGAGACTCTGAGGCAGCAGGAAACCACGAAGCAACGCGGTCCATTAGGGGCCCTTTCCCATTATTTATTATTTTATTATTATTATTATTTCAAGACAAGAGACATAGAAGGTTGAAAGAAGCAGCCCAGAAGACAGATGGGCAGAGGATGCTTACCTTAGCATTTTAATCAGAACTCTCTGACTCACCATTCATCATCCAACTATTTATGCATTAAAGACACTCTCTTTGGATCCTTTTTATGGAACCAACCAACCACTGTTGTGTTCAACCTTCAACAACTCATCAGCCCATTTCATTTCGTACATATTTGGTTGGACACACAACCCATCAAAGTAAATCATACGTACAAACAAACCTAAACTAAAATAAACTTTTATTTGTAGTGCATTTTGGTAACAGCTGGGTCATGGATACGTACCATCCCAATTACAAAACCAAATGTCTTTCATTTGTTTCTCAAAATGCTAAATGCACAAAGGCAACCCACAGGATTTCAGTTTTCATCACGCTTATTGGAACTGAAGATGGAGGAGAAGTCTGTGTTAGGAATAGACATTGAAAGCCGAGTTGCAGAAACTGAGCCAGTATTGGATGACTTATCATCCAAATCATCCCAAGACTCTCTATGTTTAGGAGACCATTCATCAAAAAAATGATGCATTGTCTTCTGTGGTTCCTGATCTCTTTCCATCCTACTCTGCATCTCATTATATTTTCCGAAGCTCTGCAGCTGCAAGTAAGAAGAGTAATCACCTTGTAAAGCAGAGCAGTTCTTGTATCTGGAGGATGAGGAAGAGCAACTCATTGTCAGAGGAGTTAGCTGCCACGAATCATCCATAGACGAACCAGAGAAACCTCTCATGTTTCCAGAATGTTGTCCCCTCACAAAGGAATCTTCTTCCTTCTCCCCATAAACATACCTGTTTCTTCTTCAGGGTTGCAACAAAATCCTCTGTTTAGCCTCAAAAGTCAAAATCTCAGAAACAGAAAGAAAGAAGCATTTTTGTAGAAAATTACCTGTAATCTGGAAGTAGGGATGGATGAGAGGAAGAAGCAGAGGGATTTTGATACTGAAAAGGGTGGGGAGGGGGATGAGTTTCAGAGTTGTGGGTGATGGATGAGATAGCTGGCGTGGATGGATTAGAAGAGTTTAGAGGAGTTGTTTTCAAAACTTGTTCCACAGGCTTTCTTGAACGGTTTTTACCTCTGTGCATATGTCTCTCACAGTATTTAGAATCTGGGTATGCCTCTTTGGAGCATCTCCATTTCTTACCGTCTGTTCTTCTGCACCTTCCAGGCTCAGGATCAATTTTCCTCCCAGAACCCATCTGCAAGTAGTTCCATCCTACTGCTGAAACTGACACAACATAAAACATTTATAATGTAATATATGTAATGGATAGGAAGGAAGAAATGAGAAGTTAGTTAGATACCTTGTGGGTATTGGTGAGGAAAGAGCCTGGAAATGAAAGGAGTGTCCAAAGAGGTTGTCTTAATGGTGTAAAGCAGTTCGGGAGGGACAGGGATGCCGGAGACCATATACTTGAAGATCAGAGCTTGGTGCTCAAGCTCTTGCCATTGAGCTGCAGTGAAAGGAAACCTGTTTCGTGTGTTCATTGTTTTTTTCCAGTGGAGAGTGGAGAAATGAATGTTGAAGATGGTTTTTAGATTTATTAGAGGGAGAGTTCAGAGTAGAATAGGTATATTTATTTGAGGGACCATTGAGCTGCAGAATCTTCTTCTGTGCATGTTTAAAACTAAACTAATGGTTCTGATTATAATGCCTTCTCTCTCTCTCTTTCTTTCATATTATGACTGCAACTCTCTGCATCTTCTGCTTCTGCCTGCCACCCCCTTGTCTCTGACATCTCTACGGAAATCCATAAATAATAAAGGCAACTAAATATATTTAATAAAGGGGAAAACAAAACAAAAGGAAATTTATCAGACACACTTAAAAAGAGTTGGAGTCTGAAGCTAAATGCCTGCACCTGATTTTTTTTTTTTTCGTACGGTTTAAGCTTTTACTGCAACTACCAACTCTTTACTTTTTCTGTTCATTTACCCCAGAGCTTCAGACTATATCCCAGTGCCCCCCACTAAACATTTTCCTTTTACCTTTTTTTTTTTCTTTTCTATTTTTGATACTTTATAACATCATTCATACATATGACTCACTGACTCCTTTTCCATTCCGATCAGATCAAGCCCCAACGGTCCCTTTCCTTTACACCTTACTTTTAAGTTTTACCTTTGCGTTTCCTTGCTTCATTCACTTTAATATTAAACAGATTTAGTTGACTTGCAAACTTTGGGGACAGAAGAAATAAATTAGTATGAACATTGGAAAAGCAATTGCATTTTACCACAGTCGATGTGTGTTGTTCAAATCCAACATTTGTTTAATGCAAAAAACTTGGAAGTTTTTAACACAAACTCTAAGTCTAATTTTGTAAGGAAGCTAACTTAGTGTCTCTCTCTCTCTCTCTCTCTCTTTGGAATATGTACAAAACAGGGGCAGAGCTCGAGGCGTTCAGTCAAGCCAAACAGGTCTTTACTGCTTTGTCATTCAGTACATTGCAATCCTCGAAAGAAAAAAGAAGAAAGAAAAAAAGAAAAAAGAAAAACAGAGCAGAGCAGAGCAATGGCTGCAATGTGTAATAATAAATATAATGCTTTGCTCTTTCCCTATCAATTTATTGTTCTATGAAATACAGTCCACTTGCATCTACATTTGTTTAAATGCTAAACTACTATAGAGACCCAATGTCGTAGAAATGTCTGGGAAACAGAGAAACCGAAAAATAGAAGCAAACATTTCCTGCCTAGAAAATTGGGACTTATAAATTAAAAAAAGAAGAGAAAAATAATCATTTGAAGTAGTATATAAATTATACATCGATGAACTTGCGTTCATCAGTTCATGTCACGGTGGGGATCATTCCTTCTGGAAGAAGGAGAGAACAAGATCTGTATGTACAGAGAACAACTGTGTGTCCACAAAAAGCTGCTCGGCACAACAGAAAACAAATAAACAAATCACTTGTTAGTATTGAACTAAGGAACATCCCCTTTGCTTGAAAAATATAAGATCAATACTTTTAAACTAAAATATAAATCTGGCCTGTTCAAAGAGATGTGTTTCTCATGTCGAGCCATTAAGCCAAAAAACTGAATCTATGCAGGTGATTACCTTCAAAAATGGCCGATCACGGCTTGGGAACGACTCAATGAAGCTCTCCTTCAAGAGTAATGATACCTAACAGAACAAAACATTAAGCCATTATTAGCCTACTACAAGTTTATACAACAAACCAAGTAACCCCACAATGTTCATGAACCTAGTTTTGTAGGCTCACTTGTCCCCCATTTAAATTAAGATGGCAATAATACAGTTCTAAATCGATAGATATCCATACAATGCTGTATTTAGCACTAACAATGATTATAAGAGGAATGTTTATATCCAAGTCAAACCACCATGTTTCTTAGGACGTAAAAAGCAAGTGGTATGTAAAGCTCACAACACAAAAAGGCATCAGATCACAAATTGCCAGAACTTAACGAGCACTTCAAACCCACCTTATCATCATTTGATTGTACATTAGTAATTGTATGTGAACGGAGGTTAGAGCAGAGAGAGTCCAAGTATAATCTTAGTACTTTTAGGAAACCCTTGGCGGCTTCAACCTATAAACAATAAACACACTTTAAAAAAATACAACATATATGATTGGAAGACCACGTATGCCCAAAAGAGCAAAAGAAAAGAAAAAACCTGCACATCAGTGCATTCATGCACTGGCCTCTTTCTCCCTAAAAAACTCTCTCCGACTAGCTCTGCATGATAGGGTCTTAATGATGAGAATAACTCCTTTTGTTTTGGCAACTGAGGTATTGTTGGGGCCTTGACCTGTCATGTTAAAATAGCGGTGCAATCAAATACTTATACCGCAGCAAGTTAATAACTGACAACAACATTGAAGATCAAAATTCTGATAAAAAGTAGAGACCTGGTTCTTGTTCACATCAACCAAAACGGCATTGGTTAACTTTGACTGTACTTCACTGGTTTTATTTTTCACGCCAACCTATTTAAAAGTTCCCGTAAGTAATCATTAACAAAAAACACCAGACATAGCTGTAAGAAACAACCAGAATAAAGTACTTACTATGTAAGGAACAGGAGCATCCAAAAAGTCCAGCATATCATTTGGTAACACCTGAGCGTTTATGTCCATGAATGATGACAGTTGAGATGTTCAGAAGGCAATAAACACAGATCCTCCCAAACAAGAGATATATCACATGACAAGAAATATCAGAGATCAGAAATCATACTGGCATCAGCAAGCTTTGCCACTGGTAGGGACGAATCATAGGAATAATTGATAAAACCGAAGCTGATAGGATACCCTGCATGTTGTATATGAATTATTCTCACATCCATACTAAATAAGTCACAAACAGACCACCAATCAACACCAAAATTGAACACCACAATCCAACCCTTAGACTTCATTCAAACGTGATGCAAGGAAAATCATGTACCAGATTGGAACAAACAACCACAATCTGCTTCTCCAGCAGCGCTCCAGCTAAAATTGATAAAATCTGTGGACAGAAAATCACATGGCCCAAGTTGTCAGCTATATTAGCAATAATAAATATTCCACCCCCCTGGTGTAAGTCTAAGCTGGGCATATACTTACATGCTCAAGGCGCAAAGAACCACAAATGCTTGCAACAGTCCATATTGACAAGGCATTTGCTTCCTCCTCTACCATGAGAGCGCCTTGTGCCTGAGAAATCAACAGGAGATCATGCTAAATCGAGGAACCAAATGGATATTTCTATGGAGAGAGTTTGACAAAGGCCACAAATCTAATCGTGCCACAGACAACGGCATCATTAAACCTAAAAAATTGTTACCTCTGCTAATTCAAGACTTGTACTGCATGATCTTGGATCAATGGTCGAGCCAGCAACATGTAAAACTGTTTTGCCTGATCTACAATACTCCATGGGATGCAGGTGCTCCAAAGGATGAAACTTAACAGAACAGCCCCTCGCAGGGTAACGCAACTGGTAATACTCGCATATGATTTGTAAGGATCCATTCTTATTTTCCTGCAGATTCAAATAAATTGATTTCTCAAAGAAAATAGCAAGAGAGCAACCTTCAAAAGCACAATTGTTAGATTTATAGAACCTTGGCCCATTCAAGAATGTCAAGTAGGTCCGTGGAATCATCCTGGCCAGAGAAAGATGCCTCCTCTGTCTCTGTGTCATCAGCGTCACTTCTGAAATTTCTATCTTCACTCGGAGACCCCTGAAAACTACATGATAGAAATTGAATGTTAAGAAAACAAGCATAAAAATGAGTCAAATTCACTGCTGCAGAGTCACTCTGATTAAGCTTAACGTAAAACATTTAAAAGTCGTTAATATTATATAGAACATTTAAAAGTGTTCATGTAAGTGCAACAATCAGTGATTATTCCATAACCAACAGTTATTGATTATTCCATAAGCGTATACCTTGAGGATGATTCAGAGCTTTCATATTGATAATAACGGAGGAGAGGTAGAACGGCATTTGGTAAACGCCTATCAATTGCCTGCTTGTTGCTTGTAAAATCATCAACATCAATATCATGATTTTCTTTATGTACAGTCACAGATTCTATTTTGTCTGTAACTACCTCTGGTTCTGGATCAAGTGTGGCAACTATATCATCACTAACACCTTTTTTCAGACATTGAAAATTTCCATCAAGCATTTGATGCTCAACATGATTTTCATCACCCATTTTTTGAGAATATTCCTCTTTTCCCTCATGCATGCCTTCAGCTGCACTCTGATCTAAAGTCGTGGAACCCATGCCTTCCACCAAATCTTCTTCATTGCTCAAATCCTCTGTGGATTCCAAATTCCAAACACCAATACCTTTGGTTAATCTTTGCAGCCTTTCTTCGGTGAAGATGCTACAGAAAAATTAATAAAATAAACAAAAAAAGGTTAGAATATTGATTTAAAAAAACAATGACAATAAAAAGCAAGAAATAATATTTAGTTCACAAAAAAGAGGGGAAAAAGAAAAACCATACATGGATAAGGAGAGCCAGAATAATATAATGAAGCAATCTTCCAAGACTTTGACATTAAAGAATTTTTATTCCAGATGTTACATTTCATTCGATTTACAAATTTACAAAGATAATCTTAATTCACCCTAGAAAACCTATATGAATGCGAGGACTTATACAAAAAGTAGAGCTTTCGGGCAACGACACCACAGACTTAATCTCTCCATTTGATTGGACGCCAACAGATGTAGTAACTTTAACATTGGATCAATTCCACATCCAAAGAAACATGGCTACCATAGCTGTTCTCTTAAATGTCTTGAGAATGAATGTATTAAGTCATTTTACTGTTCAGTATCCACACACAAAAGGCGGAAAATTTTCCCACGCGAAAACATCAATCTCTCAAATCACTGCTCCCCATAAAGCATTCCAAAGGGAAATATAGATTCCTCTCTGTGACCATTACAATTATAATTTTCAATTTTCCTAGATCCCCAAGTAACCATTCTAAGTCTTACCATAATTTTCAATTGTCCTAGATCCCAAAGTAACCATTCTAAGTCTTACCATAATTTTCAATTGTCCTAGATCCCAAAGTAACCATTCTAAGTCCTTTTTTGGGGGAAGAGTCTCATTTCACATCTTAATATGGGGGAATGGGGTTTTAAAGAATTGGAATGCTTACAGTTTATACACACATACCTATTCAGCACACCGAAATGTAATTCGAAGAATGGCAACCGAGAAAGTATGCAGTAGCATCTTCGTGTGGTTAGTATGTAACGGCTCAAGGATGTGTAGGAAGATGGTTTTTCAGAAACAGAAAGCAACCCAGATGGTTTCTGCACTAATTCATCAACTAAAACACAGCATCCATACAATGTTGAATCATCAGCAACCTGCAAAGCATAGTTTGAAAATGAATTTTGTAGTTCCCTTACTGCTTCAGTGCTACACTTTTGTTTTGTGGCCTGTACTTTAGGGCTTATTTCAAATTCACTCTGTGCATGTACGTGAAATTTTCCCAGTCCAATGGAGAAATAATTATGATGAAAATATTTAAGGTAGGATTTAGGAAATACATAATTGTAACCCCCACCCACAAGGTAGAATTAACAATGAAATATCCTAGTACCTGTAAGCGGAATACAAATGAGAGATCACTTTGCTTAAAGTGTTCCTGCAAATGCAACATATCGACAAGTTATGAAGACATGTAGTTACAGAAAGGTGTCAAGTTAAAAACTAAAATTTCTCTTAGCTCATAGTTCATGTTCAAACGCATGTGTGCTAATGATACTACCGAGGATAACAACAAGGTAGTGTTGTTAAGTTATCCTAGAAATTTACACAGCTAATTGTCAAAATAACTAAAGACAGGAAAAAAGTGCTGCTTGCAAGCAGTTAGCACAAACCTAGTTATAAATATATGTAATAGTAAGTGCAGGTAATAAATGATCTAAGGTTCAGTGAATATGCTCAGTTTCTTGAAGTATTAAGGAACATTAACAAAAGAGGTTTCTATTATAAGCAATGTTAAGTATCTATATTTCATTCACATCCTATCTTCTACTGCAACAATTAATTTTTGACGGCCAACTCATTTAGTTTTATGTCTCAAGTTCCAACCCATTTTCCAAAAAGAAAGTACCTGCCCAAGAAGAATCTCATTCAACTCACTCATGGAAGGAGTTTTTTCAACAGCATGAACCTGCGGTCACATTATCAAAACTTAGGGAAGAAAGAAAGTGATCTGAGACTCCAAAGAACAATTTAAAGCAAACAGACAATAGGATAGCTAAAAAAAACATTTTTAAAAAAAAGTTTCATTGATATGGTGAAATGTATAAAAAAAACCGTATCATGTAGTAATTACTAAAATATTTCCAATGAGCGATGGGAGTAGATAAGTTGTCATTGCAAACAGGTTAGTTTAACTTGCTCCATAATAGATCAAGGAAAGTTATGGAATCAATAAACTTAGTTGTTTGTGAAGATGTGAATATGTGATCATTCCGCTCAAGTACCATATCTGTTTACAATAAAACAAACATTTCACCAGATGGTACATAATTGTGAAACAATGCACAGTGACTTTTTTTTTTTTTTTCCAAATGTCCTTGATACATATAAAATGCCTAAAGAGCAACCAACCTCCACACCTCCTGGAAAGCAGAACGAAAGAAGGTCCTTGTACTTGAGCGGTAACTGTTTCTCAGGAGGGTAAACAAATAGGACCTGACAGGGAATGAAAATTCACTAATCAATTACTGAGGCAGTAAGATCCCATTGATTTCTAGAACCAAGTTTGGTTGAGTATAAAACCCACCTGTGGTTCAAGATGAGGTTCCACCCGAGATTGATTCTGATTATTATTAAGAGCAGTTCGGAGTCTCCCGGAACCTTCTGACCTCTTTGCAACAAACTGCCTTTGAAGTGCCTGAATATCACAATTAGGATGAAGGCCAACAACAACCATGCTCTCAAAAATCCTAGTTGGCTCCTTCTGAGATCGATGGTCCTAAAGTTTTGCACAGAAAATATGTTGAAAAATACAATAAAAAAAGAACTTCCATGAAATAATCAAAATTGCTATTATGACGTAGCAATCATCAGGAATCCAAATAGCCCCAAAGTACATTATTGAATGAGAAAGTAAAAATAAATAGCACGGCCATGTAGTAGACTAAGGAACTAATAAGTGAGGCATGTGGAGAGAGCTCAGACAGACTTGAAGCAAAATATATATTGGTGGAAAACAAATTATTAGAATGAAGAGGCTAACCAAGTACTGCAACTGGAAATTCGCCCACTGACGCTTTTGGGTAGTGAGAACTTCAGGATTATAAGTTCCTGCAGTTTTGACTTGAGGAGGACTAGAAAACCCTTTCAGCACTTTATTAACTTGACGCTGCAATCTCTGTAGTGGACTGCCACCCTCGTCGTCTTTCGAAGAATATATGACAGAAGGACGAGGAGAGCGAGCATCGGTTGCGGCAGCAGCTGCAGCAGCCACAGCTCTTGCAACATCTTCAGTCGTCTGGAGGAAAAGTGAAGCACCCCAACCAGGGCTCCCCGTCTCTTCGTTCTTATCCATCACTAAAACCCTTCTCTTCTCCTCCTACCAAAATAATGCAACTATTTAGGCTAAAACAAATTCAAACAAATAAAAAAAAAACAACAAAAAACACGATTCTGCACAACACCGATCAGGTTATTTTACTTCTTCTTTGGCAAGGAAATTGAATCTGAAGCCGAACTCTTCAGAAAAATGATCCTCGAAAGAAACTTATTGAATTCGCCAAAACTTTAATTTGAAAAGACCAGAAGTACTCTTCGATCGTTGTATGAGAGAAATTAGAATGAAAGCAGAACACAAACACAATCAAAGAAGCCGGAAAGGAAAGAAGAAAACAAACCTTCGATGATTCCCCAATAAATAATTGAAGAGAGATATAGTTCAGACGGCCATAAGGAAGCTATGTTCCAGTAAGCGGTCGGCGAGAAGGAGGAAAAGATAGAGACGGATAGAGAAAGAAGATGGCGGAGGGAGACGGAAGGGGAAATTGGGTTACAATAATAATAATAATAATAATAGTATTATTAATATTAATTAATTTGCTCAATAAATTTTAGTTTTAATCAATTAGTAAATAATAATAAATAAATAAAAGGAAAGGTAATCAACGTTTTCCCTTTCCTCCATTAGTATTAAGGGAAAAGGAAAAGAAAACGTTTTTTCTTTTAACTTCTTCTTAAGATATCTAATGAAGGGTCAGTTTCTTCTTGCTCGTTGAATCCGTTAGCATCGGCGTCCATCTGTACCTTACATTCCTTTTTATTAATATATATATATATATATATTACATATATATATATTTGTAAACGAAGCAAAGTAGTAATATTTTGATCTTTTTCGATACTCTTAATCAAAGATTAGATCCCCTATGGAGGATTCTGAAGAGTTGTTGGTTGAGGGGGATTTGTTATTATTCATATTTTAATACCGTAAGGTTAAGTTTTGTTTTTTTTTTCTAAATAATTAAATTATGAGATTGGTCTATGGTCTATGGTCAAAGGGATAAAAACAAAGTTTTTTTTTTCTCAATAGTGTCATAACAAACCGTCCACCGGTTTTCCCATTAAAATAAAAACCTAGCGGGTAAATTGATGAGACTAAATTCTAAATTATTTAATTTTAGGTGTTAGGAGATAACAAGAGATTATTGTGAATGAGATAAAAGGGGTCCACTTTGTTCGGCCGTGGGCCATGGCTAGGCAGATTTAATGACTCGAATCATTGTATGACGAATCTTGGCACATTTAATAAATATATATGCGTCACATTCATATGTACACATGTATAATACATGTCTCTTCTTTGTCCCTCTTTACCTATATATTCAGCAAGAGAGCCTAAAATGAATGTGAGGTGAAGAAAAGGATAGGTGATTTAAGGAAGAGTCAGGTGAAATAAAGGAGAATTAAGGTGAAATTGGGGTTATTCTGCCATTGAAAAACAATGATGAGGGGCATGAAACAATCATTATTGCAAAGCATGCGCACATGTCCTTGGAGTTTACAATATGCCACTGACTTTTGAGTGCTGTTGAGAGGAGACTGCATATCTTTTCAGATCAATTTAATTGGTGCCTTTGCTTTGTTCAGTATCCCTTTGGATATGGAACCACCTGATTCACAGTTGAAAGATTTTAAGGCAACTAAGTTCTTCTTCACACACAAGTCAAAAACCAAACCCCTTGATTCTTCTTCCATTTCATTTTCAAATACATCTTCTCCGATTTCAAAAGGATGGTTCAATTCTGGAAACGGAAGTTTCCACTTAGATTCAAGACGCAATTTTTACAGCTTCATAAATTGGGCCCCAGGTTTGTAACTCATAATACTTATTTCACACTAAAATGTCATTTCAAGTAAACTCTTGTTTCTAAAAGAAAAGAAAAACTGTAATTCCCAGGTGGGTTGGTGTTTGCCGACATCTGTGCCTCATATGTTCCATACGGCACTACACAACCCAAAGAAACAAAACAGGAAATAGGGATATTTTGGTCTAACTTGCCTTCAATCCATGCGACATACAGATAACATACACCTTAATTTATCTCTTCATTCTCCCACCCTCAACTTTATCATCAAAGAACAACGATCCTCTAACTAATTTCACAATTGTGTCATATTGTTCACTTTGAACATAAATTTTGTGGTTTTATTTTTTATTTCACCTAACAAGCTTCGTATTGATCTTATGTACTCATGAAATGGTTTTCTTATTTAACCAATGTGGAACTTTAGTCACATTTCCAACCATTGCATTGAAATGAAAAGAGCATTAGTCTTGGTTCTGTTGAATGCTACAGGATATAATCCTTTGATTAATATTCACATTTCTGGGTTGTTGCGATGATAAAAGTATCTAGATTCACCACTTAGAAACAAGTCCAAGAAACCCAATAGAGAAAGTAAGATGTCAGATGTCAAATTCAAATCAAGAACCATTCGAGAACGAGAAAATGGCACTGAAATTTTAATTCTTCGATATGAGAAGTACTTCTATATTTCATCAACTTTGCTCATTGACCACAACAGTTTAATCAACTCACCCCTTTCACCCACTTCCATCTTAAGAGGACTGCCAGTGTGAAGGAAAATCGCATATCAGTACTTGCCTTACTTCATAATTCCTCAATGGCTTGGCTTTGGTTTTACACAGTTTTTGTACAGCAAAATATTAGTTATTAAGTTGTAATATCTTGGCTAGGCTTCGATTATTCCCATATTGCGAATACACTATTTTCATAAACCTTTTAACCAACCGTGTGTGTTTTTCAGCTACACGGTTTCATGACTGGTGGGTTTATGTGTTCGTGTCTCATTCTTCCAGATCAAGAGCAAATAAGAATTTAGCTGCAATGTCAAAGACTTGCACAGATAAAGTAAAACACTCCGTCTTTGCAGTCAACAACACTGAATCAAATCTATCTAAACCACAGTACTCACTCACAATCAATGGAAAATATCAGAGTGGAAGCAAACCGGAAGTTTATTAAATTATGGTATCATAGATTTGTGATTATGAATTATAATCCAGTTGATTCAGTATCTGTATTGCCCCCTTAGGGAGTAGGTTCGTTACATGGTACAATTGGTTGGGTTTCTATGGTATAATCAACAATCATTACAACAACAAATTCAATTCAATCTGACCTGATGGAGTGCCTCTCCACGTATATTAAATATTCTCTAACCAGTGAGTGAGCTTTCTTAAATTTGAATGTTTGTGATCGTCGCTGTTGGCAGAGACGTGCCTAAATTTATGGTAAGACCTTTTAAACTTCTTGTGCTGCCGAAGAAGTCCAAGAGAATATAAGTCACTTCTTTGGCCCTCACTTTTCTTTGTTTTTATCACAAATGCATCCTGGAAGGGGATTTGCATAAAAACTCTCCTCCAACTTGGGGATTTCTCCAGCTTCTCTAAGATATGGAGCCCCTGCCCGATTTTTATGAAGTTCTTTCACTTTCGAACTGAATTTTTTCCATGATATCTTTCCTTCATCAAGTTCATCAACAAGTTTGACAAAATTCGCCCTGCACCAACAACATTACAAAAACTATCATGCGCAGTGAAAGAAATGTATAGGTATTAAACAACCAAGACAGTTGGAGTTACGAGTTGTAAGATATAAAGTAAAGAGAAGATTTTGATGATTACTTGTCTGGATTTATGGTCTTCTTGAAGCCCTCAAAACGCCTGTGACCTTGAATTGCCTTCGCCATATTTCCATCATACGTATAAATAAAAACATCGCTTTGAAGGGCAACAACATAGTCGATGCCAGCCAACATGTTCTGGTGATTCTTGAAAGGATTCAACTCTTCTTCGGTGGTGAGTGTAGAATGGGAATATATATTGGGAAAATCATCCTTAAGATATCGCATGCTTCCATTTCCATAAGCCTCACCAGCTACCAAGTATATTCTGGTTCTGGATGGGAAACCCAACCCTCTGAGCAAAAGAGAAGTCTCCCTTGGGGTCAGCGGACAGCCACCGAGCAACCTTCTCTCTGTCCCATTGATTTCCTTCTCTTTCCAATGGGCAACTTCATAACGCATTTTAACCAGCTCATCATTTTCCGCTGTTGTCAAATTATGACTGCATCCTGTAAATGCAAGCATATCCTTTTCATACCTATAAGAAGAGCAATGTATCATTTTAGAATCTTGTTTAATAGCAAACAAAGAAAAAGAGAAAGACAGATGTTCAAGGAAAAAATATAAACGCGTTCCCATGTTTTGTAAGGCTATCAAACACAACACTTGCCTCAAATGAAGAGCAATATAAAGGCTTCCACTCTGTCGCATTCTAGAGACCAAGATGTTCCCCAGTTCTTCAATTGGAGCTGAATACTTTAATGCTTGGAAATTTACACGACATCTCAACTTCTGTATAGAACTTGGGAGACCATTGTTAGCCAGCCGGGAATCCGTATGTGTGAAATACATCACCTTGTGCTGCTTCAGCAGGGGGAGGACCTCTGCTTTATAATAACCAATCTGCATGAAATTAAAGATTAATGTTAGGGGTGTGTTTGGTTTAACTTTTCAAGTATTTAATTTTGAAAATAATTCATTTTGAAAAAAAATTGAAGTGTTTGGCAACCACTTAAAATAGTTTTTGAACCGCCTTTAAAGTTGTTTTTAATTAGTATTTATAAAAAAAAAGAGTTTAAATAAAAACAACTTTTTTGGGAAAAAAAATTCTTTAGTCAATCCAAACATGCCATAAATGGACAGCCAGCAATATGACATTGTTAAATTGGATTAAGTTCACACTGAACGAAACATATCATGGAGAAGAGGGCAAAAATCTCTTTCTAGAATGCTCCACATAAAAAGACCCATAAAGTTTTGATCTTCTTCATATATGACAGAAAACAAAATAGTTAGATCTAGGTTAAGAATGATGACCTTGGACCAAGAAATTGGTGTTTTGTTGAAAGGCACTAATTCGGCATAGGCAGTTGGTAGTGTCTCTATAATATGAACATCGTCCTCCAGAGTCTCGAGAAAGTGTTGCCAATTGAAGAGATCTTTAAAGCCACTACAGACATGGATAACAAATCGGTTCTAATATATTGAAGTACCTTTTTTTTATCGAGAAATAAATTTTCATTAAATAAATGAAAAGAGACTAATGTTAAAAAGACACAAACTCTGTTTAGGAGTGAAAGTTAGAATAGAGGTATTCATTGCACTAAAACCTTTCATCTGCCCAGAAGGATTTATGATCAAGCGAAGGAAGGACGAGCGCTGCTTTCATAACCTTTGCAATGACAACCATATCACAGATCTACACCAGAGAAGCATCGAGATATCAGAAAATAGTTGGTTTTTAAAATAGCCTGTCAAAATAGAAAGCAGAATAGCTAGACCCCAAATCTCATCTGATTCAAGCCACCGTTGGCATTGACAAGAATGTATCCGTTTATCTTTGCATCAAGCTCTGTATAAACAGAAAAAGGAAGTTGTGAACTTAAAACTTAAATAAATAAAAAAAAAAACACTAACACATACCAACGAAGATGAACTGCAACTATTTGTATATAAGCATAACATACTTTTGCGGTGACTTCCCTCGTCGATGCAAGGAGCAAAATTCTCGCTGTCAGGTTTCATCCAAATTTCTGAATGCTGCAATCAGTTTGATAAAGTAAGAAATATTTCAGTAATGGCAGTGAAAGGGTGAATCATAAAACTTTTCAATCTCAGGTTTCTCACTTACCTCCATGCCATTTTGACTACCAACTACACTTGATTCCATCATCAGAGTTCGCTCTAAACTAGTTTCCCCTTCCCTGTGTCTAAGATTATCAGAACTTTGATCCACTTGATTTTGACGTGTGATGGAGTCAGGTGTATCCTATATAAAGGATGAAATGTTTAGGTAAGAAGAGTTGTGGTTCAAGTACAGAAAACGGAAAAATGCAAAGGGTACAGAGAGTTGTAACAAAAGAACCATCGGTTTAAAGATAGTTGATCAACCAAATTTTATGTTTATCAAATGGTTATATCCCTCGATACCAAATGAAAATGAAGGCTTGATCATAAAAATATACAAGTCAATACTATACATTAGCATCAACCTGGTGTGATTCATTGGTCTCAATGACCGATCCAAACCAACCATTCATGCAGATCTTCAGAATACCCAGAAACAAGCAGAGACCACAGAACATCATGAACATCAAATGCCCCAATTTCCTTTTCTCCCTTAGCCTAAAGTCGAGAGAAACAAAACCAGGATTTAACAAACTTTTAGCCGCAACACCCCCATGAATTCTCTGGCTAACATGTGGAGCTGCCTTCCGTTCCAAAGCAGATTCAAAGCCATCCACTTGAACCGTGCTTCTGAAAGCTTCTGATCTGGGTGAGTTCACAGGAAGATCAATCTCATGGTGGCTACTAAGCCCATTATTGTTGAGGATGTTTAAATTAGTGCTACTATGAGTGTCACTGTTGTTGTTGTTGTTGTTACGCTTGAAGGAGTGTGCACGACGAGTTATAGGTCCCGAAAAACGGGGACTGTTGACCCTTTGAGAAACGCCATCGTTGCCGTTGTGGTGGCGCTGTGGAACCATGATCTTTGCCACCACACCACTTAATGTTGATTTTAGTTAAGATATCACCATCAAAAAACAAGAGCTAAATTTGAAGTCTCTTGCTTGCAGTCTCATTCAACACAACTGTTCAAAAACTGGCAAATCCCATTTTAGATGGTCTGACAAGCAGCAAGATTTCAGGTGAGGGAGGGAAGGAGGGTGACAAATCAAAACCTTTCCTCTCTTTAGCAATGGATATAAATATGCCTGCGCCCATAAATTCAAAATAAGTACAAATTAATGCTTGTAACGACAAGCTGAGGACACAGTGAAACATGGTTATAAAGTATTATAGAATAGTAAGAGAATTTGAGAAGAAAAAATGTAAAACTAGGCATATATGAAATGAAAGAAGAAGCAAAAGAAAAACCGTGTTCTCTAATCTAAAGCGCCCCCTCGTCGATTTTTCTTCATCTGAATCTCACCTGAACTGCCCCTTTTCAAGATGCGGCAACCCCTCCACCAAATCTCACACTCCATTAATCAAAACCCTTAAATGATTGTTTATATATCAGCCACCAAATCCTCCGTCAAAGCAATTATCTTAATAGAAAAGGTTTGAAGAATACAGATGCATACCTTGGGCGGTCGATAAGAATATGAATGACGAGGGTATCACAAAGAGAAAATGGTTTAGGAACAGTAATGGAGGATGCACACAGCCTAGATTTTGGAGTGTGGGGTACGAAGAAATGGACTCAACTCAGGAGTCAGACGCTTCTAAGAAATGAGCTCAAATCTTTTATTGCATCTTCAAAAAAATTTATTCTTTTCCTTTTACATATATATATATATATATATATATATATATATAAGTTGGAGACTCAAAAATTGATTAAGTTCGCTGGAAATGATTATTATCAATTATCATCGGCACACAAATTTGTAAAAGTGTCTTAGCTTTTAAAATAATAATTTTGCTGTTACTGTACGAGTACGAGTGTATCTAAAACAAGCTGTTGGAGACCGAAAGCAAGCTGGCCAAATTTGACTTAGCCGGTGAAACCAACCCTGAACTCCATTCCTCTTCCAGATCAAATCCCATTTTTATTGTGAATTTAACCGCCTATTTGTACGCAATTTGAATTTTTATTTTCACGTTGGATGATTGTACAAAATAGCCTACAAATTTGTTATCATCAACCCTTTTGAAAATACCATTTTTACAATATGTGTTTCTCACATCTCTCTTCCTCTTCCTCTCTAATAACAGCAACATCAAAATTCAAACTCATTTAAAACTAAATATGCTTTAACATTTTACTTGCTTTATAAGTATGGTTGAAAATAACACAAAAAATCATATGAAAACGAGTAGTCATTTAGTTAAAATGGAGTTGTATTGACAAAATCATGACAAAAACAAAATTTTCGTTTGCGCATAAAAAATATGTGATTTTTAACATCAATCTACGCGATCTCCTAGTATTTCTTGAACGATATCTTAATTTTTGTTGGATGATCTTTTAGTATTTGCTATGTGATCCCTTAGTATTTATTGAGCGATCTCTTAGTAAAATCTGGGAGATCGTTTATCTAAAATTGAACGATCTTTTAGATATAATTTAACATGCATTATGTTTTTATTTTAACCTTCAATGAAATTTTATATTGAAAAGTTCCCCACCTTTCATTTTCAAACCTAATGAAGCACATAGTTGAAAATAGTTTTGAAAAGAAAAACATTTAGGATATGTTTGGGGCTAAGAGAACAGTAGAGTGGGCTATAATAGTCCATTACTCCTTTTGTTTGGGGCAATGTTTAGTTTTAGATGTGGATTATGATTAGGATTTAAATAACTCACATGCGCTTACTATTCTTCAATCCTAACAGTATTTGTTTCAAGGGTTGGTAAGTTCATCGACAAACTTTCAGACACCACCTTTGGTGATCGTCGCTGTCCAATCTCAGACCACCACATCCGGTGGCTTCACTGACGAACTTTTGACAAACAACTCCAGTGACTGTCGCCAAACCAACCTTCTATCCCCACCGATCAACTTTAAAAAAATTTAATAAACATTTTTAGTATATATAACAAACAAAAAAATTTGCATGTACAAGTACTTTTTTAAAAAGTTTTAAAACACATTTTATTTTTATTTTAGGAAGTTTTGATTAGAATGTTTTAAATAAAAATGAATGTTTGAAAAGCTTTTTCTAAATTTTCCAAAGAGACTCCTAGTTTAATTATAGTAATATTTTTTAAATACATTTTTAACGTTTTTTTAAAATTATTATTATTAGGTTTTTTTAAAAAAAATTATATATTTTTCATTTTTTGTTTAAAATTGACGTCCCCTCGGGGATAATGCAAGTATGTGTGTGTATATATATATAGTGTTGTGTATATATTGAAACTTCACATACATGTTTCTTAACGTAATTACTAATATTTAATAAAATCACATACCAATTTCTATAAAAAAAGTTATATTATACACTCTTATAACATGTGCATTCCATACAGTAATAAATTAATTTGTATAAATTGGTGTAAGATATAGTTTGAAATATGTTTTTAAAAGATGATATTTCATAGCCTAAATATATGTATGACAAAAATAATAGTGCAATAAAATAAACATATTTATTTTATAGACGACTACAATAGTTTGCATCAAAATATAGACTATAATAACTCAAACGATGTACTTCAAACACAAACTATTATAACATACTATTAATTATAACTTACCGATTATAATAACAAAACAAAAGTTATAATAATCCATCCACTCCACGTCTCAAATCACAATCATCCAAGAACAACAGGGTGGTTAACAACTTGGGAGATTGGGCAGTCTGGGCCTACAAATACAACGGCCCTGATATTCAGCTCCTCGGCCCAAAGCAAAACCACATTATGACTTTTGACAAAACACTAAACAATGTAAAACGAAAAACCCTAAACGCAGGAACCAGGGGGTCGTTGATTCCTCCGATTTGCAGCTGTCTCCTCTCTTTCAAAGTCCAGAGATTTTGATGGTGTTATCGTAGTATCATCTTTCTGGCCGCGCTGATAGGAATTCCGGGTTCCTTACTCGGTTCCGAGTTTTACTTCTTTCGCGAATCGGCAACTTTCATCAATCAGCATTTTGTTGTCAACAGTGTTATAGCATTCGAGCTTCGTTCGACCTCTGGTTTTTTTTCTTGAATAAAATGATGGATTTCATATTATTTATGCGAGTTAGACTGGACATTTCATTCATTCCATGAAGAGCAGAGAGTCTGACACACAATCTAAGAGACCTACTGGGTGTAAACAGGCAAGAATTGTGATTGAGAATATATGGGAAGATAGAGTAGAGCCCAGTGATGGCGTGGGGCTGCAGATGACCCTCTTATTCTTCTCTAGCCGTGCCTACAGGTTTCGACCCTCCAATTTCTCCACTGCCCAGTTTCATAGCCTTGCAGACGCCGTATCACGCGCTCGACCTTTTTGTGATAGAGAGGTAATACGAAACCCGGAGGCTTGGCTAGTGAAGGTTGTTTGCACTCTCTTTTTTCGATCGCATTCCCTGAATGCTTGTTTTGGTTATCTAAGTAGAAACACGAACCCTTCAATCGCTTTCGAGGTTATTAAGCGGTTTAGAGATCCCTTATTGGGTTTGAAGTTTTTTGAGTTCAGTAGAACACACCTGAACATTAACCATACCTTTAATACTTATGATTTGCTCATGAGGAATCTCTGTAAAGTGGGTCTCAACGATTCTGCAAAAATTGTGTTTGATTGCATGAGGAGTGATGGGATTTTGCCGGATAGTTCCATTTTAGAACTCTTGGTGTCTTCATACGCTCGAACGGGCAAGCTAGATTCTGCCAAAAAATTTCTTAGTGAGGTTCACTGTTATGGTATTAAAGTTAGTCCTTTTGTGTACAATAACTTGTTGAATATGCTGGTCAAGCAGAACCTAGTAGATGAAGCTGTCTTACTATTCAGGGAGCACTTGGAACCATATTTTGTTCCAGATGTTTACAGCTTCAATATTCTAATTAGAGGATTGTGCAGAATAGGAGAAATTGATCAAGCTTTTGAGTTTTTCCAGAATATGGAAAATTTTGGTTGCTTTCCTGATATTGTTTCATATAATACGCTTATAAATGGGTTTTGTAGGGTCAATGAGATTAGTAAAGGGCATGATTTGCTAAAAGAAGTTCTGTTAATAAAAGGGGTTTTCCCAGATGTTATAACCTATACATCAATTATATCAGGCTATTGCAAATTGGGTAATATGAAGGCAGCTTTTGAGCTTTTTGACGAGATGGTTAGTTCTGGAATCAAACCCAATGACT
The DNA here is from genome assembly GCA_037974625.1 of Cucumis cinereus. Lineage (NCBI taxonomy): Eukaryota > Viridiplantae > Streptophyta > Magnoliopsida > Cucurbitales > Cucurbitaceae > Cucumis > Cucumis cinereus. The sequence continues at coordinate 15,832,008 of JBBPDJ010000019.1, forward strand.
TCACTTTCAATGTCCTCATTGATGGTTTTGGCAAGGTTGGAAACATGGGATCTGCTATGGTCATGTATGAGAAAATGCTTCTTCTTGGCTGTCCACCCGACGTGGTTACAGTCACTTCCCTGATTGATGGCTATTGCCGGGCAGGTGAAGTGAATCAAGGTTTGAAGCTCTGGGAGGAGATGAAAGTAAGAAACCTGTCTCCAAATGTGTATACCTATGCTGTGCTCATCAATGCCCTTTGTAAGGAAAATAGAATACAGGAGGCGAGAAATTTTTTGAGGCACTTGAAATCGAGTGAGGTTGTTCCCAAACCATTTATTTATAATCCTGTGATTGATGGGTTTTGCAAGGCTGGACAGGTGGATGAGGCAAATCTTATAGTGGCCGAGATGCAGGAGAAGAAATGCAGCCCAGATAAAATAACATTTACGATTCTTATTATTGGCAACTGTATGAAAGGGAGGATGGTGGAAGCAATTAGGACTTTTAATAAGATGATTGAGACCAACTGTATTCCCGATGAAATTACTATTCGTTCTTTGATATCTTGCCTTCTGAAGGCTGGAATGCCTAATGAAGCCTCTCAAATCAAACAAGCTGCTTTACAGAAGCTCAACTTGGGCTTGTTATCGTTAGGAAGCCCGCTTACAAGAAATTCTTCATGTGTGCCAGTTGCTGTTTGATGAGGTCTATTGTGTAGTGGACTAAGAATTTTAGGCCTGCAACTATTGGGAAATGTTCTCTTGTTCTGTGCCAGATCACAAAATAAGCAAGTGAAGGATGAGACAAGTTGTCTACTAATAGACGGTTAGGACATTTTCACTGACTCTAGTTTCTCAAGGCTGAATAGTACCTGTGGTAGTAGTACTACCCATTGGCCATGTTCAATTTCTATGCCGTTTTG